>CM038713.1:282881-490381 GCA_021613375.1 Megaleporinus macrocephalus | reverse complement strand
TTAATTATGTAAATATTTTGCCTCCCGTGTGAAAAAAGGGGCTCGTCGTATTCGGCCTGTGTTACGTCTGTGTGATCATCACAGCGTCTCACTGTAAACCAGCCAATCAGAGCAGAGCTCATCTAAATATTCATGATCTCAACATAAAAGAGAAACCGTGTTTTATTCTAGGAGCAGACCTGGTGATTAAATACACACATACTGTATATGTAGAGCATCAGAACAGTTTAAATACTGAATTAATACTGAATTAATACTGAATAAATACTAAATAAGTATTGAATAAATACTGAGCAAATACTAAATAAATGCTAAATAAGTACTCAATACTGAATAAATACTAAATGCTGAATAAGTACAAAATAAATACAGGATAAGTACTGAATAAATACTAATTAAGTACTGAATACTGAATAAATACTAAATGCTGAATAAGTACTAAATAAATACTGGATAAGTACTGAATAAATACTAAATAAGTACTGAATACTGAATAAATACTAAATGCTGGATAAGTACTGAATAAATACTGGATAAGTACTGAATAAATACTAAACAAATACTGAATACTGAATAAGTACTGGATAAATACTGAATGGATGTTCAATAAGTACTGAATACTGAATAAATACTAAATGCTGAATAAGTACTAAATAAATACTGGATAAGTACTGAATAAATACTAAATAAGTACTGAATAAATACTAAATGCTGAATAAGTACTGAATAAATACTGAATAAGTACATTTCACCTTGTGCTGAAAGTAAGGAGGGTTGTCCTCGGCTGTGAAGTTACTGGTTTGGAGATACTTGTTTTTGTTGGGACTGTGCTGATAGGCTGAGGAGTGACTCTGTGGTCGGACCGTTGGATTTGTTTGTCTGACGCTCGAGTCTAACCGCTCTGCTGCACTCAGACCTACTTGGCAGGAAGTTTAGGGAAAGTTTTTACTCTGAAACCTGAACTCAGCTCAGACGCGGCCTGCGCGGTGGGAGGAGTGAGGGTGGTGGGAGAAGGGGGGTTGGGGGGTGGGTTGGGGGGCAGGAAGGCATGTTGTTCTGCACTGATAACCCCCCCCCCCTTCCTTTCACAGCTGCTCTCACACGAGTTACTTTACTGCCCTGCGTGAAGGTCACAGTAAACTGAAACCATCATACACACATCAGAAGTCAGAGTCCAATCTCCACTTCAGTAGTTTACCATCAAAACAATGATACTGACCGTTCAGGAGGTTCCTGTGAGATCAGACAGAGAACAATCTGCTCATGTAAGGAAGGAGAGAACATCAAACAAATCAGGGCTTCCAAAACAACCCTAACAGCCACCTGGAAGACCTGCTAGACCCACCAACACTGTCACAACCTTTCCAGAGTCCAGAACCTCAACACCACTGAATGGACTGACCACCCCAGAGTCTAGAACCTCAACATCACTGAATATGTTTGGAGTTATTTGGATGGTGAGAAGCAGAAGCAGCTCTGGAGACTAAACTTTGGAGGAGAGTCTGGAAGTGAGTGTCCTGAGAAGAACTGAAGCTGTGATGAAGGTAACTGTTGTTTACTTGTTGATGTTTATTGTTAATGTGTAGTTAACGACTGTTTTAGGTGTGAATTAAGTAAAGGGTCTCTGACCTGCACTCAGTGCTGTACACGTTTAATTTAAGTGGAGTTTTTAATTTATTTTAATTAAAACAGTCTATCACTTTAATGAGGCAAGTGTGAAATAAAACCCAGATCAGACTTTAGCTGAACACAGGTGACAGTTTAATTACCCAAAATAAACATAAACTCACCAAAACACACAGGTAAACACACAGGTAAACACACAGGTAAACACTGGAGCATCCAACAGCAGAGCGTATATATTACACACCTGTCCACCTTCACAGAGTATATACATCAAAATACAGAGCAGTCATCACCGCCATGAGAACTCCTACTGGTTATTCTTCACTAGAGGAGTTCAGTTAATTTATTATTATTATTATTATTATTATTATTATTATTATTATTATTATTATTATTATTATTATATACTGATAAAGGCCTGAACTCTAAATAAATCTGGATTAGAAATCTCTCTGAAATGAGACGCTGTAAGATATTTCACATCGAGTCTGTACAGACGTATTCACATGTTTACAGACGGACCCCCGCTCCTACTCGGCGTACCGGATCAGGACGTTCTCTGCAGTGAAGAACCGCGTGGGTCTCCCAGCAGCCACGGCCTTCAGCTTCTCAAACTCTGCAGTACAAACATCACCACGCGGTACGATCAACACCTTACTGATATCTCAGTGTACTACAGCACAGATATACACGATTACTAATAACTATTAATAACCATTTAATATCAGATATCACTTATAACTAACCACTATTACTGATAACTATTAATAATCATTTAATATCAGATATCACTTATAACTAAACACTATTACTGATAACTATTAATAATCATTTAATATCAGATATCACTTATAACTAACCACTATTACTGATAACTATTAATAATCATTTAATATCAGATATCACTTATAACTAACCACTATTACTGATAACAGTTAATAATCATTTAATATCAGATATCACTTATAACTAACCACTATTACTGATAAGTATTAATAATCATTTAATATCAGATATCACTTATAACTAAACACTATTACTGATAACTATTAATAATCATTTAATATCAGATATCACTTATAACTAACCACTATTACTGATAACAGTTAATAATCATTTAATATCAGATATCACTTATAACTAACCACTATTACTGATAACTATTAATAATCATTTAATATCAGATATCACATAACTAAACACTATTACTGATAACTATTAATAATCATTTAATATCAGATATCACTTATAACTAAACACTATTACTGATAACTATTAATAATAATTTAATATCAGATATCACATAACTAAACACTATTACTGATAACTATTAATAATCATTTGATATCAGATATCACTTATAACTAACCACTATTACTGATAACTATTAATAATCATTTAATATCAGATATCACATAACTAAACACTATTACTGATAACTATTAATAATCATTTAATATCAGATATCACTTATAACTAACCACTATTACTGATAACTATTAATAATATTTTAATATCAGATATCACTTATAACTAACCACTATTACTGATAACTATTAATAATCATTTAATATCAGATATCACATAACTAAACACTATTACTGATAACTATTAATAATCATTTAATATCAGATATCACTTATAACTAAACACCATTACTGTTAACTATTAATAATCATTTAATATCAGATATCACTTATAACTAACCACTATTACTGATAACTATTAATAATCATTTAATATCAGATATCACATAACTAACCACTATTACTGATAACTATTAATAATCATTTAATATCAGATATCACATAACTAACCACTATTACTGATAACTATTAATAATCATTTGATATCAGATATCACTTATAACTAAACACTATTACTGATAACTATTAATAATCATTTAATATCAAATATCACTTATAACTAACCACTATTACTGATAACTATTAATAATCATTTAATATCAGATATCACTTATAACTAAACACTATTACTGATAACTATTAATAATCATTTAATATCAGATATCACTTATAACTAACCACTATTACTGATAACTATTAATAATCATTTAATATCATATATCACTTATAACTAACCACTATTACTGATAACTATTGATAATCATTTAATATCAGATATCACTTATAACTAAACACTATTACTGATAACAGTTAATAATCATTTAATATCATATATCACTTATAACTAACCACTATTACTGATAACTGTTAATAATCATTTAATATCAGATATCACTTATAACTAAACACTATTACTGATAACAGTTAATAATCATTTAATATCAGATATCACTTATATCTAACCACTATTACTGATAACTGTTAATAATCATTTAATATCAGATATCACTTATAACTAACCACTAATACTGATAACTATTAATAATCATTTAATATCAGATATCACTTATAACTAACCACTAATACTGATAACTATCATAATCATTTAATATCAGATATCACTTATAACTAAACACTATTACTGATAACTATTAATAATAATTTAATATCAGATATCACTTATAACTAAACACTATTACTGATAACTATTAATAATAATTTAATATCAGATATCACTTATAACTAAACACTATTACTGATAACTATTAATACTCATTTAATATCAGATATCACTTATAACTAAACACTATTACTGATAACTATTAATAATCATTTAATATCAGATATCACTTATAACTAACCACTATTACTGATAACTATTAATAATCATTTAATATCAGATATCACTTATAACTAACCACTATTACTGATAACTATTAATAATCATTTAATATCAGATATCACTTATAACTAAACACTATTACTGATAACTATTAATAATCATTTAATATCAGATATCACTTATAACTAAACACCATTACTGTTAACTATTAATAATCATTTAATATCAGATATCACTTATAACTAAACACTATTACTGATAACTATTAATAATCATTTAATATCAGATATCACTTATAACTAAACACCATTACTGATAACTATTAATAATCATTTAATATCAGATATCACTTATAACTAAACACTATTACTAATGACTATTAATAATATTTTAATATCAGATATCAGTTGCAACTAACCACTATTACTGATAACTATTAATAATCATTTAATATCAGATATCACTTATAACTAACCACTATTACTGATAACTATTAATAATCATTTAATATCAGATATCACTTATAACTAACCACTATTACTGATAACTATTAATAATCATTTAATATCAGATATCACTTATAACTAAACACTATTACTAATGACTATTAATAATATTTTAATATCAGATATCAGTTGCAACTAACCATTATTACTAGTAACTATTATTTTAATATCAGATATCATTTATAACTAACCACTATTACTGATAACTATTAATATTTTAATATCAGATATCACTTATAACTAACCACTATTGCTGATAACTATTAATATATTTTAATATCAGATATCAGTTATAATGAATGACTGTTACTAATGACTAATATTAATATTTCAATATCAGATATCAGGTATAACTAACGACTATTACTAATGCCTATTAATATTATTACAACATCACATACCACAGTTATTACTATTAAATATTACTAATGACTAATATTAATAGTGTTTCAACATTAGGTATCAGTTATAACTAGCCACTATTACTAATGACTAATATTAATAGTATTTTAATATTAGACATCACAGTTATAACTAATGACTCTTACTAATGATTAATTAATAGTATTTTAATATCAGATATCACAGTTACAACTAATAACTATTATTAGTGTCTAATTAATAGTATTTTAGTATCAGATATCACACTTATAACTAACCACTTTTACTAATGACTAATATTAATAGTACTTTAATATTAGATATCAGTTATCACTAATGACTATTACTAATGATTAATTAATAGTATTTTAACATCAGATATCACTTATAACTAACGACTATTACTACTGACTAATATTAATAGTATTTTAATATCAGATATCACAGTTATAACTAATGACTATTACTAATGACTAATTAATAGTATTTTAATATCAGATATCAGTTTTAACTAACAAATATTACCAATGACTAATTAATGGTATTTTAATATCAGGTATCCCAGTTATAACTAATGACTCTTACTAATGACTAATATAAAGTATTTTAATATCAGATATCACAGTTATAACTAACAACTATTACTCATGACTAATTAAAAGGATTTAAACATCTGATCACTGTGAGACCGTGTAGTTATAAACAATAACTATTACTAACATTCCTGTTATTTCACCCTGAGACAGTTATACCATGAATGTAATGATAGTAATAGCTATTGTTTATAACTTCATTAATACTAATATTATTCATTAATACTAATGATTAATATTCACATTTCATGAGAAAATGCAATTTTAACTAAAACTAATTTTGTTTATATTTAAATGAGATACAGACATAACCATTACTAATATTGTTGATATTTTAATCTAAGATGAAGCAGTTGTAAATTAAACAATAACTATTTATTAATGTTCATGATATTGTATCAGATAATGCTGTTGTAGCTAATAACTATAACTATTAACAATATTTATGATATTTTAATGAGACAATGCACTTTAAGATATGAATAATACTAATAATTAGTATTCCTCCTATTTTGATATTAGATAATGCAGTTATAAATTAAACACTACTACTAATAGTTCATATTTCTAATACATTAATATTGATAATGCAGTTCTGATTAATGATTATTGATTAATGATTATGTTACTATAATAAGTTACAGTTACAGCTACATACCTTTAATAAATGTGTACCAGCTTTTCAAACCTGAATTATAAAAACTGTCATCGCTGTCTGGAACAAATCGTCTGCCATCTGTGGAAGATATTAATCATATTAAACACACAATCCAGCCAAATATTCTATAAATGTTCTATTAGTCTGTGTGATAGATCATTCCTGTGTATCATCCCATTATTATTAACGCTGAGGTTTAGTTAAAATATATGAAACTCAGTATGAGATGAAGAAGGTAGTCGCTGAAAAAACAACCTTCCGTTTCCACCCAGATTCAATGTTTTCTTATATACATTTTTGGAGTTTCTATGTTTTTTACATTTACACATTTAGTTAACTTCTATTTTTAGAAGTATTGACCATTTAATCCCTGGTTATTTCTAGGAGACTCTAACTCACAGTGGTTTGAAAACACAGTTCCAGCAGAGTAAACGAGTGCAGGTACTGATTTCCGCCAGGTTTGCGTCCAGCTGGTTATCGACCACATTACATATTTGATTAAATGAAGTCCATTTGTGTGGGTAAATGAGGAAACACTCACATTTGCCCTTCAGGTACAGCATGGACTGCGGACCCCAGTTCTTAGACAGGGTGGTCTGGCAACATGTTAAAAACACACTCGTGTTACTTTCACGCAATACTTTTCAATCACGACCACAACAGGAGCAACATCCTCACCTTCTGAAGACACTGGGACTCCACCACCAACATCACCAGCACCACCGAGCAGGTCCATAAAACCCGAGTCCTCTGTTCACGAGAGAATCTGTTAAACACAGTCAGCATCACATTCACACTGAGCTCTGAGCAAACGCCGGTAAAGCTGTTTACCATTCTGCCGCTGAGACCGAGCCGAGCGCTGATTCTGATCGGCCCGGTTCTCTTCTGCCTTTTTATTCCCATCAGGAACCGCGGGGCCCCCGGTTCGATAGAGCCTACTGTGAGAAACGGCCCAGGCCTATAGACCGCTCCATCACGGAAAACCGCCCATATTAACCCCCCAAAAGATGACGTCAAGAACCCGAGCGCCATAATGAAAATCAATAGTGAGCTTTAACATAGACCTCCACGTCCTCGCTCACACAATCAGTCCCTACGCTTCTGTTTTCATCCAGAACCTCACTGCTGGAGTGATGTCATTTATTTAGAACAGAGAAACAGACACTCCTGCCTGAATACAGAGAAACATTTAGTACTGGTGAGAACATCCAGCCAAACCCTCGCGCTCTGGAGAACATCTCAGAAGTTCTCAGGGATCAGATGTTACAGTTAAAGAAGAGTTAAGCTCAATAACAACAGCCTGTATCATAAATAAACACATAAATAACAACAGAGTAACAACACAAATACAATCACAGAGAAATGTTGTGTCAGGTTGTTAACAATACACACGGTTCTTCACAGGTTCTCTAGTAAAGATGAGCCATGAACACGCAAAGAACCAGCTTCCTTAAACGCTTCTTTACTCGGTGAGGCAGTTCGTATTGAAGGAGAATGTGTTGTATGGGTTCTATACAGCACCAGGGGTTCTTCTATTCTGCCACATAGAACCATATACAACACCTCCTCCATCAAACTACTTAAACATGCAAATGTGCTTCATGGTTCTAAGCAGAGTCATGGTCTGTACTGGGGAACTCTTAAAGAACCTTCTTGTTTAATACAGTGTAGCACATTTCCAAAACAGGTATTCAATCAGTTACGAGAAACATAAACAATTGCATATAATTAATAGACAAACATACAGAAATATATAATAAATAAGCTGAAAAATAACATACAGTAAGGTGCAGTGCATGTGGTAAATTGCACGTTGTTGCCATGGAGCTATTAAAAGTGCTTTAACAGTGTAATAAAATTTAATCACATAAATACAATTCACTACACAATGTCTGCCAAACGTAAATAAACAAAAATGCTCATGTTTAATGATGTAACGTTATATTAATAATAAAGAAATGATGTACACCTTTCAGTGAAGTAAATTAAGGTGCTGTGTTTAGTGAACTGAAATACTATACTATACTGAAATACTGTATAGGATATTTTAGTAAACCTGGAAAACAATGTGCTTTAATGTATTGTTTATGTAACCAAAACAATGGACCAGAGTGAGGACCGGTTTTTCAGTGCGTCCCTAAAATGGGCCGTGATAACAGCAGGGGGTGTGGGGGGGGATGGGGGAGGTGTTACGGGGGGGGAGGGTGGGGAGGGTGCAGTTCCTGATCTACCATTGCACACCTGTGGATTTAAATATTGAGTGTACGATTTGCGTCAGACACTGTCCAAACTCCTCCAAAATCATTCTCTCAGCGTGAGGCCGCGTGTGCCCTTCCCGCTCGGCCTCCTCGGCCTGGGCCAGCAGGCAGCCGCATGTGGCTTCCACAACGTCAGGCGTGATGCAGGAGAGAGGACACCTATCAACACAAACACACCTTCTATAACCAGCAGAGACCAGCAGCTCCGATACCGACGTGTGGAAAACAACAAGACCACAGAGCAGAAACACGACCACAGCTCCGAGATTTACAACCAGAACCTTTAATATCCACCCCCCCAAACTCCAGACTCCTCATCCAGTAACCTCTACTACCTACTCACTACTCAGTAACTACTCTCACAGTACTGACTGACCAACACCTACATCCAGTTATACACTCAACCTAGTTATACACTCAACCTAGAGTTATACACTCAACCCATTTAGAGTTATACATTTAACCTAATGAGAAACTGTAACTCAGTTTATATATAATACCTACATTTAGAGTTATACATTCAACCTAATGAGAAACTGTAACTCAGTTTATATACAATACCTACATTTAGAGTTATACATTCAACCTAATGAGAAACTGTAACTCAGTTTATATACAATACCTACATTTAGAGTTATACACTCAACCTAATGAGAAACTGTAACTCAGTTTATATACAATACCTACATTTAGAGTTATACACTCAACCTAATGAGAAACTGTAACTCAGTTTATATACAATACCTACATTTAGAGTTATACACTCAACCTAATGAGAAACTATAACTCAGTTTATATACAATACCTACATTTAGAGTTATACACTCAACCTAATGAGAAACTGTAACTCAGTTTATATACAATACCTACATTTAGAGTTATACATTCAACCTAATGAGAAACTGTAACTCAGTTTATATACAATACCTACATTTAGAGTTATACATTCAACCTAGAGTTATACACTCAACCTATTGAGAAACTGTAACTCAGTTTATATACAATACCTACATTTAGAGTTATACATTCAACCTAATGAGAAACTGTAACTCAGTTTATATACAATACCTACATTTAGAGTTATACATTCAACCTAATGAGAAACTGTAACTCAGTTTATATACAATACCTACATTTAGAGTTATACACTCAACCTAATGAGAAACTGTAACTCAGTTTATATACAATACCTACATTTAGAGTTATACACTCAACCTAATGAGAAACTATAACTCAGTTTATATACAATACCTACATTTAGAGTTATACACTCAACCTAATGAGAAACTGTAACTCAGTTTATATACAATACCTACATTTAGAGTTATACATTCAACCTAATGAGAAACTGTAACTCAGTTTATATACAATACCTACATTTAGAGTTATACATTCAACCTAGAGTTATACACTCAACCTATTGAGAAACTGTAACTCAGTTTATATACAATACCTACATTTAGAGTTATACATTCAACCTAATGAGAAACTGTAACTCAGTTTATATACAATACCTACATTTAGAGTTATACATTCAACCTAATGAGAAACTGTAACTCAGTTTATATACAATACCTACATTTAGAGTTATACACTCAACCTAATGAGAAACTGTAACTCAGTTTATATACAATACCTACATTTAGAGTTATACATTTAACCTAATGAGAAACTGTAACTCAGTTTATATACAATACCTACATTTAGAGTTATACATTCAACCTAGAGTTATACACTCAACCTATTGAGAAACTGTAACTCAGTTTATATACAATACCTACATTTAGAGTTATACACTCAACCTAATGAGAAACTGTAACTCAGTTTATATACAATACCTACATTTAGAGTTATACATTCAACCTAGAGTTATACACTCAACCTATTGAGAAACTGTAACTCAGTTTATATACAATACCTACATTTAGAGTTATACATTCAACCTAATGAGAAACTGTAACTCAGTTTATATACAATACCTACATTTAGAGTTATACATTCAACCTAATGAGAAACTGTAACTCAGTTTATATACAATACCTACATTTAGAGTTATACATTCAACCTAATGAGAAACTGTAACTCAGTTTATATACAATACCTACATTTAGAGTTATACACTCAACCTAATGAGAAACTGTAACTCAGTTTATATACAATACCTACATTTAGAGTTATACACTCAACCTAATGAGAAACTGTAACTCAGTTTATATACAATACCTACATTTAGAGTTATACACTCAACCTAATGAGAAACTATAACTCAGTTTATATACAATACCTACATTTAGAGTTATACACTCAACCTAATGAGAAACTGTAACTCAGTTTATATACAATACCTACATTTAGAGTTATACATTCAACCTAATGAGAAACTGTAACTCAGTTTATATACAATACCTACATTTAGAGTTATACACTCAACCTAATGAGAAACTGTAACTCAGTTTATATACAATACCTACATTTAGAGTTATACACTCAACCTAATGAGAAACTATAACTCAGTTTATATACAATACCTACATTTAGAGTTATACACTCAACCTAATGAGAAACTGTAACTCAGTTTATATACAATACCTACATTTAGAGTTATACATTCAACCTAATGAGAAACTGTAACTCAGTTTATATACAATACCTACATTTAGAGTTATACATTCAACCTAGAGTTATACACTCAACCTATTGAGAAACTGTAACTCAGTTTATATACAATACCTACATTTAGAGTTATACATTCAACCTAATGAGAAACTGTAACTCAGTTTATATACAATACCTACATTTAGAGTTATACATTCAACCTAATGAGAAACTGTAACTCAGTTTATATACAATACCTACATTTAGAGTTATACACTCAACCTAATGAGAAACTGTAACTCAGTTTATATACAATACCTACATTTAGAGTTATACATTTAACCTAATGAGAAACTGTAACTCAGTTTATATACAATACCTACATTTAGAGTTATACATTCAACCTAGAGTTATACACTCAACCTATTGAGAAACTGTAACTCAGTTTATATACAATACCTACATTTAGAGTTATACACTCAACCTAATGAGAAACTGTAACTCAGTTTATATACAATACCTACATTTAGAGTTATACATTCAACCTAGAGTTATACACTCAACCTATTGAGAAACTGTAACTCAGTTTATATACAATACCTACATTTAGAGTTATACATTCAACCTAATGAGAAACTGTAACTCAGTTTATATACAATACCTACATTTAGAGTTATACATTCAACCTAATGAGAAACTGTAACTCAGTTTATATACAATACCTACATTTAGAGTTATACATTCAACCTAATGAGAAACTGTAACTCAGTTTATATACAATACCTACATTTAGAGTTATACACTCAACCTAATGAGAAACTGTAACTCAGTTTATATACAATACCTACATTTAGAGTTATACACTCAACCTAATGAGAAACTGTAACTCAGTTTATATACAATACCTACATTTAGAGTTATACACTCAACCTAATGAGAAACTATAACTCAGTTTATATACAATACCTACATTTAGAGTTATACACTCAACCTAATGAGAAACTGTAACTCAGTTTATATACAATACCTACATTTAGAGTTATACATTCAACCTAATGAGAAACTGTAACTCAGTTTATATACAATACCTACATTTAGAGTTATACATTCAACCTAGAGTTATACACTCAACCTATTGAGAAACTGTAACTCAGTTTATATACAATACCTACATTTAGAGTTATACATTCAACCTAATGAGAAACTGTAACTCAGTTTATATACAATACCTACATTTAGAGTTATACATTCAACCTAATGAGAAACTGTAACTCAGTTTATATACAATACCTACATTTAGAGTTATACACTCAACCTAATGAGAAACTGTAACTCAGTTTATATACAATACCTACATTTAGAGTTATACACTCAACCTAGTTATACACTCAACCTAGAGTTATACACTCAACCCATTTAGAGTTATACATTTAACCTAATGAGAAACTGTAACTCAGTTTATATATAATACCTACATTTAGAGTTATACATTCAACCTAATGAGAAACTGTAACTCAGTTTATATACAATACCTACATTTAGAGTTATACATTCAACCTAATGAGAAACTGTAACTCAGTTTATATACAATACCTACATTTAGAGTTATACACTCAACCTAATGAGAAACTATAACTCAGTTTATATACAATACCTACATTTAGAGTTATACACTCAACCTAATGAGAAACTGTAACTCAGTTTATATACAATACCTACATTTAGAGTTATACATTCAACCTAATGAGAAACTGTAACTCAGTTTATATACAATACCTACATTTAGAGTTATACATTCAACCTAGAGTTATACACTCAACCTATTGAGAAACTGTAACTCAGTTTATATACAATACCTACATTTAGAGTTATACATTCAACCTAATGAGAAACTGTAACTCAGTTTATATACAATACCTACATTTAGAGTTATACATTCAACCTAATGAGAAACTGTAACTCAGTTTATATACAATACCTACATTTAGAGTTATACACTCAACCTAATGAGAAACTGTAACTCAGTTTATATACAATACCTACATTTAGAGTTATACATTTAACCTAATGAGAAACTGTAACTCAGTTTATATACAATACCTACATTTAGAGTTATACATTCAACCTAGAGTTATACACTCAACCTATTGAGAAACTGTAACTCAGTTTATATACAATACCTACATTTAGAGTTATACACTCAACCTAATGAGAAACTGTAACTCAGTTTATATACAATACCTACATTTAGAGTTATACATTCAACCTAGAGTTATACACTCAACCTATTGAGAAACTGTAACTCAGTTTATATACAATACCTACATTTAGAGTTATACATTCAACCTAATGAGAAACTGTAACTCAGTTATATACAATACCTACATTTAGAGTTATACATTCAACCTAATGAGAAACTGTAACTCAGTTTATATACAATACCTACATTTAGAGTTATACATTCAACCTAATGAGAAACTGTAACTCAGTTTATATACAATACCTACATTTAGAGTTATACATTCAACCTAATGAGAAACTGTAACTCAGTTTATATACAATACCTACATTTAGAGTTATACACTCAACCTAATGAGAAACTGTAACTCAGTTTATATACAATACCTACATTTAGAGTTATACACTCAACGTAATGAGATCACAGGATCTTCTAGTGTACGAGGTGAAGGTCTCTCTGTTCACTGATTTTTAATTACATTCTTTATTCCTGTTTTGTTAAAATGTAACCAGGTTGTCGAAAGGTTTGATGCCTCACACAGTCTTTTGCACATGAGCAGCGCTGACTTTAATAGAGCATTTAACAAGAGTGTCACACCTCTCTCTCCGTAGGAACTGTGTGTGGGAGAAAAACACTGAAAAAGGACACGAGAACAGAGAGGCAGACCTGTGGATTATTCATTATCTCCTCTATCAGAGAGTCAGGCCCATAAAAGCAGAGATCACAGCTTAATGAAGCCCCATTTCAGTTCTAGTTTATTATTAGACTATCAGACACGGCCGTGTGTAGATCTGTTTTAACCCACAGGGCTACTGTCGTCATCATTTTGATATAAACTATATGGTTATTATTGAGTTTAGATCTTTCAGTCCCATCACTAACAGGTGTATAAACCTCTCCACAGACAAACACTGAGAGCAGAACAGCTAGTACTGAGCAGCTCTGTGTCTTTACGATAGCAGTGTTAGAGGCTGTGATCTCACCACAAGTCAGTTTGTGAAATTTCCATCCTGCTAGAGCTGTCCTGGAGGCTGTTGGTGGTCTCAGGACTTTGCCACACCATGGACTGCCTCACCGGACTTCCGCCGTAATTCCGACAGCCGACGCACTTACAGGTGGAGGAGCACATGATCCTGGCCTATAACTCAAAAATCAGTTAGTATCTTTGGTCCTGGCACTTCTTAGAATATTTCTAGGGTTAGGGTTAGAGCATGGACTAAATTCAGTATCAATAAACAGTAAAATGTTTTGATCTGTATTATTTTGAATGGTTATCTGTGCGTTAGTAACAGATACATGTTTTAATGTGATATAGTGATGTTTAATAACCTGTACAGACTCGGTGGTTATTTTCAGGGTGGTTATGCAGTTATACGACTGTGCGACTCGTTGAAGGAAGACAGGTACGATATCGTCTAGGTGGAAGTTTGCAGCAGTCGATAAAATGTGCTTTGAATTCTAGTGTAGAGCGAGGGTCCTTTAGCCACGCCCCCAAAACAGCGAAACTGGCCCCTAACCTCGTAACACTCGCAGTAGTTCTTCAGGCAACCTGAGCGCTTGCAGTTGCAGCCCTTCACCTGCCGGTTTTTCACATTCCCCAGGATTCGGTTGCCGATCTTTGGAAGGAAAGCCTCGGGGTTCCTCTCCAAGCAGGTCTACAGAGAAAACCGAGAAATGACATAAAGAACCGCTGACAATGTTCAGCAGCTTCCTGGCGGTATGTTCACTCTTCTATTCTTACCTTCTCCGCTGGGCCTACTTAGAACCTATTTATTTATTTATTTATTTATTTATACATTTATTTATTCTAACATGACTGTTCTACACGAAGCAGGCGTCTAACTTATCTCTCTATTTGTACTTTGTATACTGTGTGAACTAATGTGTTGTGATAGTTTAGTTCATATTGTTTTTTATATGTTATTTATTTATATGCCAGTGCATCTTTTGATCACATGACCAATAAAGAATTTCTGATTCTGCCATGTGAAACATAGACACGTCATGCATCTTGAGTATCAGGATAACGTGAATAAGGCCAAACCACTTACACCCACCCAAAACACCTTTAAAACATATACACACGTAAACAACTTCAGGAGGTGGTCAGGAGGTGGTCAGGAGGTGGTCAGGAGGTGGTCTGAGGTGCATTCGAGCCACATGTCACGGCAGCATAAACACAAACAATATATAAACGCAAGCGTTTTTACTGTAACACGTTTAAAGACATTCCACAACCAAAACCCATCCCAGTACAATTACAGCTCCTCCCAGTGCAAACACAACTCCTCACAGTAAAACTAAAACTGCTCCCAGTACAACTAAAACCCCTCCCAGTACAACCCAAATTCTACACAACACAACCAAAACCCCAGTACAACCCACATTCCTCACAGCACAACTGAAACTGCTCCGAGTACAACCAAAACCCTTCCCAGTACAACTAAAACCACTCCCAATACAACTAAAACCCCTCCCAGTACAACTAAAAACCCTCCCAGTACAACTAAAACCCCTCCCAGTACAACTAAATCCCCTCCCAATACAACTAAAAACCCTCCCAGTACAACTAAAACCCCTCCCAGTACAACTAAAACCCATCCTAGTACAATTACAGCTCCTCCCAGTGCAAACACAACTCCTCACAGTAAAACTAAAACTGCTCCCAGTACAACTAAAACCCCTCCCAGTACAACCCAAATTCTACACAACACAACCAAAACCCCAGTACAACCCACATTCCTCACAGCACAACTGAAACTGCTCCGAGTACAACCAAAACCCTTCCCAGTACAACTAAAACCCCTCCTAGTACAACCCAAACCGTTCCAGTACAACTAAAACCCCTCCCAGTACAACTAAAACCCCTCCCAGTACAACTAAAACCCCTCCTAGTACAACCCAAACCGTTCCAGTACAACTAAAACCCCTCCCAATACAACTAAAAACCCTCCCAGTACAACTAAAACCCCTCCCAGTACAACTAAAACCCCTCCCAATACAACTAAAACCCCTCCCAGTACAACTAAAACCCCTCCCAGTACAACTAAAACCCCTCCCAATACAACTAAAACCCCTCTTAGTACAACCCAAACCGTTCCCAGTATGACTCAAATTCCACACAACACACCCAACACTGCTCCCAGTGCACCTAAAACCCCTCCCAGAGTTCTGCTGAGGACACGGTCGAGGCCGGTCCTGTGACGGGACCAGGCGGGTCTGGGACGCTGGCTGACGTGGCTGTAGAGGAGTGCAGAGCAGTCGTACCTTGATGGCTCTGTGTCTCTCAGACTCGTGCTCCTCGTTGTTACAGCAGTTGATGCAGTTACAGCTGCTGCAGACCTCTCCGTTCGCAAAGCAGTCACAGTACCTGCCCAGAGATCTGCTTAGTAACAGAGCCGTAACGCCGTAGCAACGCTTCAGAGTCCAAAAACTAAGAAAGTAAATACGTTAACCATCAAATACCAACTAATACTAATACTAATACTGTTAATACTGATACTGTTAATACTGATATTAATAGCCTAACAGCACTTCATTGTATAGTCATTGTTTTAGACATTCAGCCTATAGCAGTTTAGCTCCGCCCATTACCCTGAAGTTATAAAAAGTGTTTCAGCCTAAACTACTTTTTAAATGAGGTACAGCCAATCAGAACAGAGCTCATTTACATATATAGTGCAGACATTCTAGCAAAGACAAGGCTGTAAGTCTAAGGAACAACGAGGAGGGACAGCGATTAATCTAAAAATGAATCTGGGCTGTTTGTGGAATATATCTGGTTTATATTAACCATGATCAATAAATAAATAAATAAATAAATAAATGAGTGAGTGAGTGAGTGAGTGAGTGAGTGAGCGAGCACCTACAGTTTCAAGCACTGTGATTTGGTGCAGTTGCAGGGCTTCTTTGATCGTTGCCAGTCACTGAATGAACATGAAGATGTTTAATGTTAGTGTGAACACGTCAGAAGAAGAAACCAGAGGTGAATAGTGAATATCTCCTTTCAGGCCGGAGGAGAATCATCAGAACACTGAAACTGCAGGGCGTGGACTGGGCTGTGTTCATACCGTGTGCTTTGGGCTCCACTGTGACTCGACTGGACTGTATTAGAACCGACAGAGCAGGGAGTCTGGAGGATCTGCTGGAGTGAAAAGAATTTCATGAAACTGAGGATAAAAACATCAGATTTCGGGGAGTTTAAGGATTTATGTGTTGATAGTGGAATTAGTTCTGCTTCATTTTTTTTATTTTAACGTGTGGTTCTTCATTCTTTCTCCTTACGTACCCTTATCCCCTTACTTCATGAATACAGTTCATCATTAGTATAAACTCACATGTAATCATAATAATAATAATATCAATAATATTGATTTATAGAACAGCTTTTACCAGTAAACAAATCACAATAACAATCTGGTATAAACAATAATATTTCTTGTATAATAAGTAATATATCATTGCCGTCCAGTGAAAACCATGTATGTTCTATTGACTCACACTGAAAGTAAAGTATGTTTCTGTTCTCTCTTGTAAAGTTACTGTTTTGGAGATTCTTGTTTTTCATTGGACAGCAATATAAAGAGTATATATACATAAGTTACTTTTTACACACTCGCAGAACAAAACACTCTCCTGGACTGGACCACAAGAGCGAGGTACTACAAAGTACTACCTTCAGTATTGTTTATTTCTGGGTCTGTTAGAATTACTGTACATAGAAAATGCTGAAACATGGCAGCATCACAGATTTACATGTTCTAATCAGCTTCCCCTCGTTTTTCACTAATTAGTGTAAATTCATTCACTGTTCTTCATCACTTTAACTCAAAAACTGACACAAAAATATTCAAGCTGGCTGATACTGTGTTTAGCTGAGCTAACGTACTCCATGTTTATAGAGAACAGTGTATCATACAGAGTCAGAACCCACATAACGAAGCCCATTAGAGGTACTGAGTACTGGAACTGGAACCCGGCGTGAGGCGAGTGAGTGAATAATGATGCAGGCATGCAGTTAGCACCATGCTAATTGGTGGGGCATAAGCTTTCATTACTAGTGAGCTGCATTAGCCTCGTAGCTCCAGACCTGTGAGACGTATGATGCTGGGATGGTGCTGGAGGTGCAGCCGGGGGCAGCAGAGACATGGCTGGAGGAGGGGTGGATGGTGGGGTTGATAAAGGAGGACGGGTATGGTGAGGAGGAGAATCCCCCCAACACCTGGCGTACAGGTACACCATCACCTGTAAATCAGACAAGAGACTCCACCATTCCGCACAATCAGGATACAAGACCTCAAACGAGTCAGAGGTGCAGCCGAGTCAGAACCTTATACCCAAAGTGTGTAAACACCATCGAGCCCTGCCCTTTAAATTAAAAGCTAATAGTACTGAGTGAATATTAGTAACACTGTGGCGATGTTCCACCTGGATCCTGAGATAGACCGTGTTCAGAAGAGAGCAGGTGGTCTGCGGTGTAGAGTGAAGGGTCAGCACTGGACACTCGGTGGTCCAGGACTATGGGGTGGATCATCTGATTAGGGCTGCAGTGACTCAGCACAACCATCTGCTGTCCACCGTTTACATTACACACAACCTGCACACACAGACACACAACTGACCACTCACACTGAACTCTCATCATATTTTCATAATAATAATAATAATAATAATAATTCATTTATATAGCAGCTTCCTCATACTCTCATACTCAAGGTTAAGACACCCTGCAGTGAGCAGCAGAGAATAGTACTGAGAAGAGAGGTACGTTCTGAGTTGAGAGTGGAGGAGAGTGAGAGACAGTCCTGAAGAGATTGTGGTAATGTGTTCCACAGTTTGGGAGCATTGACGCTGAAAGCTCTTCCTCCAACAGTGACCAACAGCAACAGAGAGACAACCCGCGTCAGAGGACCTACGAGTTGAGGCAGTGGGGGTGCAGGAGCTCGGCTGAGCAGGCCGGTGCTGGACCATGTAGAGACCGGTATGTTAGCAGGAGGAGTTTGAGAAGGAAGAGAGGAAGTCAGTAGCTGTAATAGACGTAGGGTGATATGGACTCATTTCAGAGCGAGGAAGTATTCTAGCTTTGAAGGGGACTGACTGAAGGGGATGGACTGAAGGGGACGGACTGAAGGAGGTGGACTGAAGGGGACGGACTGAAGGGGACGGACTGAAGAAGAAGGGTTCTGTTTGGGATGCCAGTGAGAAGGGAGTTACAGTAGACTAATGGGGATGATACTAAAGCCAGGTTCATTATCTTTCATAGCGAGGAATATTACGGAGATGTTAAAGTTGTTCTGAGCAGAGCCTAGATGTGATGTGAGCTTCAAAAGAGGTTACAGACGACTGGTGAAGGTTTTACAGTCACACCATCTTAAGTGAAGAGAGAAGTCAGTGAAATGAGAAACCACTGTCACACAGAGCACCACTTAGAAACCACAGCTTCTATCATGTGTGAAAAAGACCAGACAAATAAACTAATATTTATTTTATATTTATCTTATTTCCCATTAAAAGCTTACTTACAAGGCCTGTGTCCCATTAATAATAATAATAATAATAATAATAATAATAAATAAATAAATGTGATGATAAAATTAGATAAACTGGACAAATGTCTACAGACTCCAAATTATTTAAAACTCTGTAACTAAGCAGTGCATGTGCTTCTGACTGTGAAATACCAAAAAACAATAAAATACATACAAATAAACACAAACACAACAGCAAACAACAGGAAACTCTTGTTTTTGTCTTGTGAGCTGGAAAGGTTCTCGCTGCACTCCAGCCATCACAGGTTTAACTTGAAGGACTGATGGAGTAGATGAGGTCCTGGATGATAACTACAAATAAGACTGGGCTCTCTCTAGAACAGCTCTATAAACAAACACACATACAGCTCTAGACGGTTCATCTAACGTACTGATTCACAGAACGGCTCTGTCTGATACAGTCTCTGAGTCGGACTGATGTGAATATGTCACATGATTATGATGTTCAGAGACTGAATAACCGATCAGTCTCTTATAATCAATAATGTGATTTTATATGTTTAATAAATGAAACAATACATTTAATAATATGGTAAATATGAAAAATAAGAATTCTGCTACTACCTGACACATGTTTGCAGTTTGGACAGCGAGCTTCTCCCCCTGTTGGTCACGAGGGGGCATTAACACAGTGAGCGAACAGCTCGACTGAAAAAGGTTCAAACAGAATGCACTTCATTAACGTTACTGTTTCAGGAAGTTCAGAACACACTCATACCTACTCCACTCAGAATCACTTCCACATACTCATACTAATACTCATACTAATACTCATACTAATACTCATACCTACTCCACTCAGAATCACTTCCACATACTCATACTAATACTCATACTAATACTCATACTAATACTCATACCTACTCCACTCAGAATCACTTCCACATACTCATACTAATACTCATACTAATACTCATACTAATACTCATACCTACTCCACTCAGAATCACTTCCACATACTCATACTAATACTCATACTAATACTCATACTAATACTCATACCTACTCCACTCAGAATCACTTCCACATACTCATACTAATACTCATACTAATACTCATACTAATACTCATACTAATACTCATACCTACTCCACTCAGAATCACTTCCACATACTCATACTAATACTCATACCTACTCCACTCAGAATCACTTCCACATACTCATACTAATACTCATACCTACTCCACTCAGAATCACTTCCACATACTCATACTAATACTCATACTAATACTCATACCTACTCCACTCAGAATCACTTCCACATACTCATACTAATACTCATACTAATACTCATACTAATACTCATACCTACTCCACTCAGAATCACTTCCACATACTCATACTAATACTCATACTAATACTCATACCTACTCCACTCAGAATCACTTCCACATACTCATACTAATACTCATACTAATACTCATACTAATACTCATACCTACTCCACTCAGAATCACTTCCACATACTCATACTAATACTCATACCTACTCCACTCAGAATCACTTCCACATACTCATACTAATACTCATACTAATACTCATACCTACTCCACTCAGAATCACTTCCACATACTCATACTAATACTCATACTAATACTCATACTAATACTCATACCTACTCCACTCAGAATCACTTCCACATACTCATACTAATACTCATACTAATACTCATACTAATACTCATACCTACTCCACTCAGAATCACTTCCACATACTCATACTAATACTCATACTAATACTCATACTAATACTCATACCTACTCCACTCAGAATCACTTCCACATACTCATACTAATACTCATACTAATACTCATACTAATACTCATACCTACTCCACTCAGAATCACTTCCACATACTCATACTAATACTCATACTAATACTCATACTAATACTCATACCTACTCCACTCAGAATCACTTCCACATACTCATACTAATACTCATACTAATACTCATACCTACTCCACTCAGAATCACTTCCACATACTCATACTAATACTCATACTAATACTCATACCTACTCCACTCAGAATCACTTCCACATACTCATACTAATACTCATACTAATACTCATACCTACTCCACTCAGAATCACTTCCACATACTCATACTAATACTCATACTAATACTCATACTAATACTCATACCTACTCCACTCAGAATCACTTCCACATACTCATACTAATACTCATACTAATACTCATACCTACTCCACTCAGAATCACTTCCACATACTCATACTAATACTCATACTAATACTCATACTAATACTAATACTCATACCTACTCCACTCAGAATCACTTCCACATACTCATACTAATACTCATACTAATACTCATACTAATACTCATACCTACTCCACTCAGAATCACTTCTACATACTCATACTAATACTCATACTAATACTCATACTAATACTCATACCTACTCCACTCAGAATCACTTCCACATACTCATACTAATACTCATACTAATACTCATACCTACTCCACTCAGAATCACTTCCACATACTCATACTAATACTCATACTAATACTCATACTAATACTCATACCTACTCCACTCAGAATCACTTCCACATACTCATACTAATACTCATACTAATACTCATACCTACTCCACTCAGAATCACTTCCACATACTCATACTAATACTCATACTAATACTCATACTAATACTCATACCTACTCCACTCAGAATCACTTCCACATACTCATACTAATACTCATACTAATACTCATACTAATACTCATACCTACTCCACTCAGAATCACTTCCACATACTCATACTAATACTCATACTAATACTCATACTAATACTCATACCTACTCCACTCAGAATCACTTCCACATACTCATACTAATACTCATACTAATACTCATACTAATACTCATACCTACTCCACTCAGAATCACTTCCACATACTCATACTAATACTCATACTAATACTCATACCTACTCCACTCAGAATCACTTCCACATACTCATACTAATACTCACACTAATACTCATACCTACTCCACTCAGAATCACTTCCACATACTCATACTAATACTCACACTAATACTCACACTAATACTCATACTAATACTCACACTAATACTCATACTAATACTCACACTAATACTCATACTAATACTCATACTGATATTAATACTCATACTAATACTCATACTAATACTTACACTAATATTCATACTCATACTAATACTCGTACCAATACTCATACTAATACTCACACTAATACTCATACTAATACTCAAACTAATACTCATATTGATACTCATAGTAATACTGATACTAATACTCACACTAATACTCATACTAATACTCACACTAATACTCATACCAATACTCATACTCATATTGATACTCATACTAATACTCACACTAATACTCATACTAATACTCATACTGATACTCATACCAATACTCATACTCATACTGATACTCATACTGATACTCATACCCATACCAATACTAATACTCATACTGATACTCATACTGATACTGATACTCATACTGATACTCATACTGATACTCATACTAATACTCATACTGATATTTATATTCATACTAATACTGGTACTAATACTCATACTAGTACTCGTACTGATACTGATCCTAATACTGATACTAATACTAATACTCATAATAATACTACACATAATAACATCCTGTTCAATCAGACTAATCAAGAAACCCTGACGTTAACAGAGTGTCTACAGAACGTAACCAATCAGCCGTCTGGAGTTAGTAAGAAGAAAGCGAGTGTATATGTGTGTTGATCGGTATTGATTGGTATTGATAGGTATTGATCGGTATGTTATATTTAGTTGTACTGAAGCTGCTTAACACTGTACGAGTGCTGAAAGTCTACGTCCAGCTGGAGCTGTCAGAACTCCTGTTAGATCTCACGTTCTGGCCCGTGTCCGGGTTGCTCTGTCTGTGACAGGCCTGGTCACCGCACTCGGCCGCTCCCTCCGCGCTAATGCTGGCCACGGCTTCCCGCACCTCCACCTGTCGCAACACAGGATTAAACATAAACACGGTTAAGACTGAGTTCTGGAAAACCTCATACAACGTTAGAAATGTTATTAAATAATAAAAATTATAATAATAATAATAGTAATTATTATTATTATTATTATACATAAACAATAATAAATTTAATTATTTTTAAAAATTTAGAGTATTAACTTAATTACAGCTTTATTCTGGACCTTAATTTTAATAATATACAATGTGTATATTAGTGTTGTAGACATGGAGACGCCTGGTTCCTATCACCACCACTGTAAACACCACCACCACCACTTTAAACACCATCACCACTGTAAACACCATCACCACCACCACTGTAAACATCATCACCACCACCACTGTAAACATCACCACCACCACTGTAAACATCACCACCACCACTGTAAACACCATCACCACCACTGTAAACATCACCACCACCACTGTAAACACCATCACCACCACTTTAAACACCATCACCACTGTAAACACCATCACCACCACCACTGTAAACACCATCACCACCACCACTGTAAACACCATCACCACCACCACTGTAAACATCATCACCACCACCACTGTAAACACCATCACCACCACTGTAAACATCACCACCACCACTGTAAACACCACCACCACTGTAAACACCATCACCACCACTGTAAACACCATCACCACCACTGTAAACATCATCACCACCAGTGTAAACACCATCACCACCACTGTAAACATCATCACCACCACCACTGTAAACACCATCACCACCACTGTAAACATCACCACCACCACTGTAAACACCACCACCACCACTGTAAACACCATCACCATTACTGTAAACATCACCACCACCACTGTAAACACCACCACCACCACTGTAAACACCACCACCACCACTGTAAACACCATCACCACCACCACTGTAAACACCATCACCACCACTTTAAACATCATCACCACCACCACCACCACTGTAAACTCCATCACCACCACTTTAAACACCATCACCACTGTAAACACCATCACCACCACTGTAAACACCATCACCACCACCACTGTAAACACCATCACCACCACTGTAAACACCATCACCACCACCACTGTAAACACCATCACCACCACTGTAAACACCATCACCACCACTATAAATACCACCACCACTGTAACAATCTGAACCATTTCACACCTAAACTCACTTGGAATTTCTCTGTTTACACATCAAACACTCACAGCGGGATTATTAAATATGGGTGGAATTCCCCTTTAAAAATCAGATTCATTAACACTTTGAACATGTCTTTGTGTGCACCTACTGAAGACATCTCACACTGATACGTCTCCTCCGGTGTCCAGGTGTGCTGTACATTTTCACCGAGGTCTGGTGGAGAACTCAGGGGGTGATACGGGCCGGCCTGATGTGCCAGGTAATCAAGGTACGGGACGGACGAGTACTGGGCCATAGAAGCTGAAGGGTCACAAGAAACTGCACAGTAAAACCTGTAACTGTCGAAATGATCGTCCCTGAGTGGTTCGTCCACTCCGGGATACCCTGACCCATCCTGGTACGGGCCATACGGTAGCCCTCTGTCTCCCCTGTGCTGGACCGGGCCTGAACGATGGCGATCACTGAAGCTGCCCGAGAAGTCGAGATGGCCGACAGACGAAGGAACAAAAGACCCTCTGCTCAGATCTCTTTGATAACTGCACTCTGGTCCACTGACGTTGTTCATTTCCTGAAGATCAAACATAAAACACAAGTAGCGTAATTACACAGACTAAGCAACTCTTACTAAACCCAGGCCGCCTGACCAATACAACCCACATGACTTTATAGTAAAATCATTACCAGCGCTGCCTCACAGCGTATTTCTAGTTATATAACTGTGTCTGTGTGCGCTGCCTTAGGAGGAGATTCAGAATTCTGATTTAATAAATAATTTAGTGCCTGTAATAGACAACTGCCTCGACATACTCCATTTAGACACAGGACAGTAGGAGATTTAGTCATCAGTGAAATTTCATTATGTGCCTTATTATGGCACATACAGAATTATCACTATCTACAGTGTCACTACACACAGACACCAGGCTCATCCACCAAAATCCTCCTAAGTTTATGTTTTAATGTATCAGACTCACAACGTGTTCCTAAACTGCACCCCTGTTTGTGCTAACCGTGACCTTACCAGAGAACAAACATCAGAAAACTGGGTAAGAACGGCTGGTGAACCCAGTGGTCCTGTATCATCACTGTCCAAAAGAAAACCACATATCTTCATTTTTATTCTTCTACATAATTTAAGCGCAGCAGTTGCCGTCTACACTGTGTAAACCATTTACGATGAATGGGCAAACAGAAATCCAGCAAAATAGTTGGGAAGAATTCTGGTTATTCAATTGTAGATACTGGTGATTATGGTGAACTGGTTCTTCAGATTGTGTTATATATGGTGATATGGTTCTAGTTTGTTACTATATATATATATATATATATATATATATATATATATATATATATATATATATATATATATATATATATATATATATAATTACTGTACAAAGAAAAACAAGTTCATGTGAGGAGATGTTAGTCCAAGCTGTTCTGCAGAATCTCTGTTGGTTCTGTTAAACCACACGGTGTAAAATTGTTCAACTCAAATAATCTTGATAAATGGAGATACATCTCATTCTCCATGAACAACTGAATTTAGGCTTCCAGCTGGTTCTATACTGAACTCGTGGTTCTAAACAGAACCTTCTTTAAAAGTACTGCTAATGTAAACAACCTCACTGCTAGCTGCTACAACGAGCCGAACAATATATTTTTTATTTTATATTACATTTTATATTAACTTTATAATATATATAGTATTATCTGTCGCCCAAGAAGTTTTATACTCGCTTTATATTCTAAACTGAACGTTTTGTTGTACATTAACCGTCTTTTAGCTGCTGCTAGGCTACGCTAGTCTAAGCTAAGCTAACCTCCAGCTCAATTGTGTAACTGTACCAGCGAGACGCTCGTCTGTCACCACTACACGGAGATTCTGGACTCTTATTGAGGAGTTAATGTTAAATATGCGAGTAAATGATGAAGTTCTGATGAAGTTCTGATGAAGTTCTGATGAAGTTTCTCCTCAGACTGAAATAAAAACACGTCACATCAGAACAACCGACAGGTCACATCAGCTCGCGCTCCAGTTATAACAGCTATAACTCAGATAAACAGCTATAACTCAGATAAACAGCTATAACTCAGATAAACAGCTATAACTCAGATAAACAGCTATAACTCAGATAAACAGACAAACTTTATAACCTCTCAGAGAGTCTGATCATCAGAACTGATCTCAGTTTAATCAGATTTAATATGATTTTAATTGGCACGTCAGTAAATCAGACTCTGAGCGCAGGACTCAGGACTCGCTGGAGGAATATGTGTCACAAATGTAAAATTATAAATAAATAATGTACAAAGTGTTATTTTTATATATGTTATGTTTTATATTTGTTCGTGTTGTATAAGAGGAGACTTGTTAAAAGGTGTAGCTCGTGAAGCCGAACAGGGTCTGTTTACAGAAATGGCTCCGCCCTCCAAGACAAAGAGCCAATCAGCTTGCTGGTTACGGCTCTAGTCAGAGGAGCGTTGTGGAGTGGTGCGCATGCGCAGTAGTCAGAACGAGAATAAAATCACGTATTTATGTTTTTAAAGCCCGAAATATTCTGTGTAAAATTTGATCAGAGATTTTAAATATGTCTCTAAAAACATATTTTTTGACGTTCAGTTATGAATATTTGAGGAGAGGAATGTGGTCTTACAGGTAATAACAGCGTGGCAGTGATTCCTGTACACACTCTCTCTCAGACTCAGCTCAGCCCTTTTTAGGACATTATTAGATTTTCTGTAAATTAACCCAGCCCCCGCAAGAACATGAAGATAATAACTGTTTTTATTATGGGATTTCTTTCCTCAAAAGATATATAGAGAAAACTTGAGTGCATTATCTGCTCCGTCCTGCAGGGGGCACCAATTCACTATAAATTCACTTTACTGATTTTCAAAATTCCTGCCGGTTTATTATTTATATACACATTAAAGTAATTACAAAGAGTTTCTGTGTGAAACTGTCAGAGCTGTTCACAGTGGTTCTAGATACAGTCAGATCTGTTCACAGGGGTTCTAGATACAGTCAGATCTGTTCACAGTGGAGGTGAATGGAACCAGACGTCCTCCTCTAAAAGCTCCTCACAGAAAGTTCTTACAGTAGATGTTATAAATACACTGTCTGATTCTGAGACGCTGTTTATGATAGTTTAGAGAAGATCTCAGTCTTAAACTCCATTCATGGTGGAGGGATACATGCAGGACGCTGTGAGGTTCAAATAGTCCCCAAAGAAAACCTAGTATTTTCAGATCTTCCACATTTTACCATCAACATCCAGATAAACTCAGAAGACACGTGTAGCTTCACTGGTGGGTTTCATAGTAAATACTGTCTGAGTCAACTTCTCTGAATGACTCTGGACTCTCAAACATTGAAACTTGGAAAATTTGGTGGAATTCCCCTTTAAGAAGAGCTGCCTTTAAACGGCTTATATGACATACAAAATTAACACTTGTCATAAGACACATAAACATTATTATTATTATTATTATTATTATTATTATTATTATTATTATTATTATTGAAAGTGGTTCGACAATAAAAGGACTTTGAATTTGTAAAGCGCTTGTATACGCTCTCTGTTTCGCGGAAGTTTCTCTGGTCAGTTTGAAGGTGAGGAGTATCTACAGGAGGTTTGTTCTCTGGTCAGTTTGAAGGTGAGGAGTATCTACAGGAGGTTTGTTCTCTGGTCAGTTTGAAGGTGAGGAGTATCTACAGGAGGTTTGTTCTCTGGTCACGTGGTCTGAATATTAAAACTAGTTTGAATAAAGGAGGTTGTGAGAGAGGGAAATAGGCTCCGCCCCCAGCGCCGTGTGCAGAGTCAGTCTGGTGGTGGAGAAGAAGTCGAGCTGAAGTGTGAAGTTATGAGTCTGAACTTTAGTAAGTGCTACTCGGTGCTGATCACTGGCGCGAGCAGAGGACTCGGCCTGCAGATGGTCAAACAACTGGCCAGCTCTGCAGAGAGACCTCAGAAGATCCTAGCAACAGCAAGAAACCCAGCTGCAGCTCAGGTGGGTCAGCAGAAACACCTGAGTCATTCTCCTCCTCTACCTCAGGGTCTGGAGCTGTAGGTCACTCTCCTCCTCTACCTCAGGGTCTGGAGCTGTAGGTCACTCTCCTCCTCTACCTCAGGGTCTGGAGCTGTAGGTCACTCTGCTGGAGAACTGTACTAAGTTAGTATTAGAACCTGATGGGTTTGCTGGTTCTGGTGACCATTAGAAAGCACTATTTTTCTGTAGGACACTTTTAGATCTTGTTATGCGTCTGGAATCAGTCCAGATCACTATTACACCATTAGAGTCCATTACACTGTAACATTAACCCATCAGGACATCACACTGTACCAGTAGAGACTACTGGAGACCAGCAGGAACAGCAGAAGCTCCTGATGGGTTTGGTCACAGAACCACCACCAGAAACCAAGTAGACAGTGTTTACACTGCTGCTGAACTCTCCTCGTATATCAGGGTGTGTAGTGTTTACTGAGTGTGTAGTGTTTACTGAGCGTGTAGTGTTTACTAAGCGTGTAGTGTTTATGAGTGTGTGGTGTTCACTGAGCATACAGTGTTTATGAGCGTGTAGTGTTTACTGAGCGTGTAGTGTTTATGAGAGTGTAGTGTTTACTGAGCGTGTAGTGTTTACTGAGCGTGTAGTGTTTATGAGCGTGCGGTGTTCACTGAGCGTGTAGTGTTGATGAGCGTGTAGTGTTTGAGCGTGTAGTGTTTACTGAGCGTGCAGTGTTTATGAGCGTGCAGTGTTTATGAGCGTGTAGTGTTTACTGAGCGTGTAGTGTTTACTGAGCGTGCGGTGTTTACTGAGCGTGCGGTGTTCACTGAGCGTGCGGTGTTCACTGAGCGTGCGGTGTTTACTGAGCGTGCGGTGTTTACTGAGCGTGTAGTGTTTGAGTGTGTAGTGTTTGAGCGTGTAGTGTGTACTGAGTTTGTAGTGTTTATGAGCGTGTAGTGTTTGAGCGTGTAGTGTTTGAGCGTGTAGTGTTTGAGCGTGTAGTGTTTACGAGTGTGTAGTATTTGAGCGTGTAGTGTTTGAGCGTGTAGTGTGTACTGAGTTTGTAGTGTTTATGAGTGTGTAGTGTTTGAGCGTGTAGTGTTTGAGCGTGTAGTGTTTGAGCGTGTAGTGTTTACGAGTGTGTAGTGTTTGAGCGTGTAGTGTTTATGAGTGTGTAGTGTTTATGAGTGTGTAGTGTTTACTGAGTGTGTAGATCTGTATGTTCTGTTGTGGATCCTGAAGAGCAGGTTATACGGGAGTAGAAACTCTAGACGAGAAAAACGTGTACACTTCCTGTTTGTTTTTGTTTTTTTTATCTGAGCAGTTTTTTAGGATTTTTGCTTTAAAGTCAAATTTCTCTTTGTTTGTTTGTTTGTTTGTTTGTTTTTTATTTCAGGAGCTGCAGCAGCTCGCAAAGTCTCATCCAGACATTCACATCATTACTTTAGGTGAGTTTACTGAATACTGTGACTTACACTCATAACATCCATACTAATAATAATAATAATAAAAATACTGATAATATACATTTAATATAAAGATACTACTAAAAATGTTTGAGGTCATTAAAACACTGTTATTATCCAGCATCATACTGCACCTTCAAAACGTGACCAGCAGGTGGTGCTCTGAGACTTTAGGCTGGGACTGTAAGCGGTGAAGGTGGTGTGATGAGCTGAACATGTTGTAATAAGCAGATGATGCGGTTCTGAGAGGAGTTTAGTGTGACGGTGTCTGTTCCAGATGTGGTCAGTGATGTCAGCATTGATGCTGCGGTCAAAGAGGTGGCCTCCATAGTGGGCACTCGGGGTCTTAACTGTTTAATCAACAACGCTGCCATCCAGATCATTTGTGACCTCAGCACAGTGACCAGAGACGCCATGATGAAAACCTTCGACAGCAACACCACAGCCCCGCTCCTCGTTACCAAGGTAATTAACGTCTTCAACATAATCACGCATACATAAGTTAGGTTTACATTCACAGAAAAACAACAACAACAACAATAATAATAATAATACTAATAATAAAACAATAATAATAATAATAATGAACTATACCTAGGGTTGGAGAAGATAAACAGAACAGTAAACCTGAAAGTAAACAGCTTTAGGATCGGGCCTAAAACACTGAGCTCTAGTTTTCTGTAACATCACATCTAACGTCAGCGTGGACCAGTGGGCGGGGCTAAATAATATATAACGATACCATCACATTAGAGACAGTGACCCTTTAAAACCACATCACCGACTGCAACTACATTAAAACCATTAAGACCATCAAAGACCGAAACTGATCAGGTATCAATTTGATAATTACAAACAGAATCAGAGCGTTTATTATTTACACAACTTTAACACTCAGCTGAACACACAAACACCATCACAGTGCACTGGTGCTCTACACTAAACACAACAAATGATCTCCAGTATTCATTTAGAAGTTCTATGGTGTTCTGGTGTAACCGAGAGGAGCACGGTGCTCAGAGAGAGCTGCTGCTGGTGCGGAGCTGAGAGGTGTCAACCGCGACTCCAGGAACGTTTCGTGTCACTGTGTCTGTTTTTGAGTGTCAATAAATGTGAACCAGAGAAAAACAGCCTGCCGTGAAAAACTAGTTTAAATATTTCTGTTTTTTTTCTGTTCAGCGTTTGATCTGCTGCTCTGATTCACTACAGTTTGAAGATAAAACATCTGCTCCGGTCAGAGTGATCAACTCTGACCATTACAGCCATCAACTCTGACCATTACAGTGATCAACTCTGACCATTACAGTCATCAACTCTGACCATTACAGTCATCAACTCTGACCATTACAGTGATCAACTCTGACCATTACAGCGATCAACTCTGACCATTACAGCGATCAACTCTGACCATTACAGCGTTCAACTCTGACCATTACAGCGATCAACTCTGACCATTACAGCGATCAACTCTGACCATTACAGCGTTCAACTCTGACCATTACAGCGATCAACTCTGACCATTACAGCGATCAACTCTGACCATTACAGCGATCAACTCTGACCATTACAGCGATCAACTCTGACCATTAAAGCGTTCAACTCTGACCATTACTGTCCATTAAAGCGTTCAACTCTGACCATTACTGTCCATTACAGTGATCAACTCTGACCATTACAGTCATCAACTCTGACCATTACAGTCATCAACTCTGACCATTAAAGCGTTCAACTCTGACCATTACAGTCATCAACTCTGACCATTACAGTCATCAACTCTGACCATTACAGTCATCAACTCTGATCATTACAGCGATCAACTCTGACCATTACAGTCATCAACTCTGATCATTACAGCGATCAACTCTGACCATTACAGTCATCAACTCTGACCATTACAGTCATCAACTCTGATCATTACAGCGATCAACTCTGACCATTACAGCCATCAACTCTGACCATTACAGCCATCAACTCTGACCATTACAGTGATCAACTCTGACCATTACAGCGATCAACTCTGACCATTACAGCGATCAACTCTGACCATTACAGCGTTCAACTCTGACCATTACAGCGATCAACTCTGACCATTACAGCGTTCAACTCTGACCATTACAGCGATCAACTCTTACCATTACAGCGATCAACTCTGACCATTAAAGCGTTCAACTCTGACCATTACTGTCCATTAAAGCGTTCAACTCTGACCATTACTGTCCATTACAGTGATCAACTCTGACCATTACAGTCATCAACTCTGACCATTACAGTCATCAACTCTGACCATTAAAGCGTTCAACTCTGACCATTACAGCGATCAACTCTGACCATTACTGTCCATTACAGCGATCAACTCTGACCATTACAGCGATCAACTCTGACCATTACAGTCATCAACTCTGATCATTACAGCGATCAACTCTGACCATTACAGCGTTCAACTCTGACCATTACAGCGTTCAACTCTGACCATTACAATCATCAACTCTGACCATTACAGCGATCAACTCTGACCATTACAGCGATCAACTCTGACCATTACAATCATCAACTCTGATCATTACAGCGATCAACTCTGACCATTAAAGCGTTCAACTCTGACCATTACTGTCCATTAAAGCGTTCAACTCTGACCATTACTGTCCATTACAGCGATCAACTCTGACCATTACAGCGATCAACTCTGACCATTACTGTCCATTACAGCGATCAACTCTGACCATTACTGTCCATTACAGCGATCAGCTCTGACCACTACTGTCCATCACAGTGATCAACTCTGACCATTACAGCGATCAACTCTGATCATTACAGCGATCAACTCTGATCATTACAGCGATCAACTCTGACCATTACAGCGTTCAACTCTGACCATTACAGCGATCAACTCTGACTATTACAGCGATCAACTCTGACCATTACAGCGATCAACTCTGACCATTACAGTCATCAACTCTGACCATTACAGTCATCAACTCTGATCATTACAGCGATCAACTCTGACCATTACAGTCATCAACTCTGACCATTACAATCATCAACTCTGATCATTACAGCGATCAACTCTGACCATTAAAGCGTTCAACTCTGACCATTACAGCGATCAACTCTGACCATTACTGTCCATTACAGCGATCAACTCTGACCATTACAGCGATCAACTCTGACCATTATAGCGTTCAACTCTGACCATTACAGCGATCAACTCTGATCATTACAGTCATCAACTCTGATCATTACAGCGATCAACTCTGACCATTACAGCGTTCAACTCTGGCCATTACAGCGATCAACTCTGACTATTACAGCGATCAACTCTGACCATTACAGCGATCAACTCTGACCATTACAATCATCAACTCTGATCATTACAGCGATCAACTCTGACCATTAAAGCGTTCAACTCTGACCATTACTGTCCATTAAAGCGTTCAACTCTGACCATTACTGTCCATTACAGCGATCAACTCTGACCATTACAGCGATCAGCTCTGACCATTACTGTCCATTACAGCGATCAACTCTGACCATTACTGTCCATTACAGCGATCAGCTCTGACCACTACTGTCCATCACAGTGATCAACTCTGACCATTACAGTGATCAACTCTGACCATTACTGTCCATTACAGCGATCAACTCTGACCATTACAGCGATCAACTCTGACCATTACTGTCCATTAAAGCGTTCAACTCTGACCATTACTGTCCATTACAGCGATCAACTCTGACCATTACAGCGATCAACTCTGACCATTACTGTCCATTACAGCGGTCAACTCTGACCATTACTGTCCATTACAGCGATCAGCTCTGCCCACTACTGTCCATCACAGTGATCAACTCTGACCATTACTGTCCATTACAGTGATCAACTCTGACCATTACAGCGATCAACTCTGACCATTACAGTCATCAACTCTGACCATTACAGTCATCAACTCTGACCATTACAGTCATCAACTCTGATCATTACAGCGATCAACTCTGACCATTACAGTCATCAACTCTGACCATTACAATGATCAACTCTGACCATTAAAGCGTTCAACTCTGACCATTACAGCGATCAACTCTGACCATTACTGTCCATTACAGCGATCAACTCTGACCATTACAGCGATCAACTCTGACCATTATAGCGTTCAACTCTGACCATTACAGCGATCAACTCTGATCATTACAGCGATCAACTCTGATCATTACAGCGATCAACTCTGACCATTACAGCGTTCAACTCTGACCATTACAGCGATCAACTCTGACTATTACAGCGATCAACTCTGACCATTACAGCGATCAACTCTGACCATTACAATCATCAACTCTGATCATTACAGCGATCAACTCTGACCATTAAAGCGTTCAACTCTGACCATTACTGTCCATTACAGCGATCAACTCTGACCATTACAGCGATCAGCTCTGACCATTACTGTCCATTACAGCGATCAACTCTGACCATTACTGTCCATTACAGCGATCAGCTCTGACCACTACTGTCCATCACAGTGATCAACTCTGACCATTACAGTGATCAACTCTGACCATTACTGTCCATTACAGCGATCAACTCTGACCATTACAGCGATCAACTCTGACCATTACTGTCCATTAAAGCGTTCAACTCTGACCATTACTGTCCATTACAGCGATCAACTCTGACCATTACAGCGATCAACTCTGACCATTACTGTCCATTACAGCGGTCAACTCTGACCATTACTGTCCATTACAGCGATCAGCTCTGACCACTACTGTCCATCACAGTGATCAACTCTGACCATTACTGTCCATTACAGCGATCAACTCTGACCATTACAGCGATCAACTCTGACCATTACAGCCATCAACTCTGACCATTACAGTCATCAACTCTGATCATTACAGTGATCAACTCTGACCATTACAGTCATCAACTCTGACCATTACAGTCATCAACTCTGACCATTACAGTCATCAACTCTGATCATTACAGTCATCAACTCTGACCATTACAGTCATCAACTCTGATCATTACAGCGATCAACTCTGACCATTACAGCCATCAACTCTGACCATTACAGTCATCAACTCTGATCATTACAGTGATCAACTCTGATCATTACAGTCATCAACTCTGACCATTACAGTCATCAACTCTGATCATTACAGTCATCAACTCTGACCATTACAGTCATCAACTCTGACCATTACAGTCATCAACTCTGACCATTACAGTCATCAACTCTGACCATTACAGTCATCAACTCTGATCATTACAGTCATCAACTCTGACCATTACAGTCATCAACTCTGATCATTACAGCGATCAACTCTGACCATTACAGCCATCAACTCTGACCATTACAGTCATCAACTCTGATCATTACAGTGATCAACTCTGACCATTACAGCCATCAACTCTGACCATTACAGTCATCAACTCTGATCATTACAGTGATCAACTCTGATCATTACAGTCATCAACTCTGACCATTACAGTCATCAACTCTGATCATTACAGTGATCAACTCTGACCATTACAGTCATCAACTCTGACCATTACAGTCATCAACTCTGACCATTACAGTCATCAACTCTGACTATTACAGTCATCAACTCTGATCATTACAGCGATCAACTCTGACCATTACAGTCATCAACTCTGTCCATTACAGCGATCAACTCTGACCATTACAGCGATCAACTCTGACCATTACAGCGATCAACTCTGACCATTATAGCGATCAACTCTGACTATTACAGTCATCAACTCTGATCATTACAGCGATCAACTCTGACCATTACAGCGATCAACTCTGACCATTACAGCGATCAACTCTGATCATTACAGCGATCAACTCTGACTATTACAGTCATCAACTCTGATCATTACAGCGATCAACTCTGACCATTACAGTCATCAACTCTGACCATTACTGTCATCAACTCTGACTATTACAGTCATCAACTCTGATCATTACAGCGATCAACTCTGACCATTATAGCGTTCAACTCTGACCATTACAGCGATCAACTCTGATCATTACAGCGATCAACTCTGACCATTACAGTCATCAACTCTGACCATTACAGTCATCAACTCTGTCCATTACAGCGATCAACTCTGACCATTACAGCGATCAACTCTGACCATTACAGCGATCAACTCTGACCATTATAGCGTTCAACTCTGACCATTACAGTGATCAACTCTGATCATTACAGCGATCAACTCTGACCATTACAGTCATCAACTCTGACCATTACAGTCATCAACTCAGATCATTACAGCGATCAACTCTGACCATTACAGTCATCAACTCTGACCATTACAATCATCAACTCTGATCATTACAGCGATCAACTATGACCATTAAAGCGTTCAACTCTGACCATTACAGCGATCAACTCTGACCATTACTGTCCATTACAGCGATCAACTCTGACCATTACAGCGATCAACTCTGACCATTATAGCGTTCAACTCTGACCATTACAGCGATCAACTCTGATCATTACAGCGATCAACTCTGACCATTACAGCGTTCAACTCTGACCATTACAGTGATCAACTCTGACCATTACAATCATCAACTCTGATCATTACAGCGATCAACTCTGACCATTAAAGCGTTCAACTCTGACCATTACAGCGATCAACTCTGACCATTACTGTCCATTACAGCGATCAACTCTGACCATTACAGCGATCAACTCTGATCATTACAGCGATCAACTCTGACCATTACAGCGTTCAACTCTGACCATTACAGCGATCAACTCTGACCATTACTGTCCATTACAGCGATCAACTCTGACCATTACAGCGATCAACTCTGACCATTATAGCGTTCAACTCTGACCATTACAGCGATCAACTCTGATCATTACAGCGATCAACTCTGATCATTACAATCATCAACTCTGACCATTACAGCGATCAACTCTGACTATTACAGCGATCAACTCTGACCATTACAATCATCAACTCTGATCATTACAGCGATCAACTCTGACCATTAAAGCGTTCAACTCTGACCATTACTGTCCATTAAAGCGTTCAACTCTGACCATTACTGTCCATTACAGCGATCAACTCTGACCATTACAGCGATCAGCTCTGACCATTACTGTCCATTACAGCGATCAACTCTGACCATTACTGTCCATTACAGCGATCAGCTCTGACCACTACTGTCCATCACAGTGATCAACTCTGACCATTACAGTGATCAACTCTGACCATTACTGTCCATTACAGCGATCAACTCTGACCATTACTGTCCATTAAAGCGTTCAACTCTGACCATTACTGTCCATTACAGCGATCAACTCTGACCATTACAGCGATCAACTCTGACCATTACTGTCCATTACAGCGGTCAACTCTGACCATTACTGTCCATTACAGCGATCAGCTCTGACCACTACTGTCCATCACAGTGATCAACTCTGACCATTACTGTCCATTACAGTGATCAACTCTGACCATTACAGCGATCAACTCTGACCATTACAGTCATCAACTCTGACCATTACAGTCATCAACTCTGATCATTACAGTGATCAACTCTGACCATTACAGTCATCAACTCTGACCATTACAGTCATCAACTCTGACCATTACAGTCATCAACTCTGATCATTACAGCGATCAACTCTGACCATTACAGCGATCAACTCTGACCATTACAGCGTTCAACTCTGACCATTACAGCGATCAACTCTGACCATTACAGCGATCAACTCTGACCATTACAGTCATCAACTCTGATCATTACAGCGATCAACTCTGACCATTACAGTCATCAACTCTGACCATTACAATCATCAACTCTGATCATTACAGCGATCAACTCTGACCATTAAAGCGTTCAACTCTGACCATTACAGCGATCAACTCTGACCATTACTGTCCATTACAGCGATCAACTCTGACCATTACAGCGATCAACTCTGACCATTATAGCGTTCAACTCTGACCATTACAGCGTTCAACTCTGACCATTACAGCGATCAACTCTGACTATTACAGCGATCAACTCTGACCATTACAGCGATCAACTCTGACCATTACAATCATCAACTCTGATCATTACAGCGATCAACTCTGACCATTAAAGCGTTCAACTCTGACCATTACTGTCCATTAAAGCGTTCAACTCTGACCATTACTGTCCATTACAGCGATCAACTCTGACCATTACAGCGATCAGCTCTGACCATTACTGTCCATTACAGCGATCAACTCTGACCATTACTGTCCATTACAGCGATCAGCTCTGACCACTACTGTCCATCACAGTGATCAACTCTGACCATTACAGTGATCAACTCTGACCATTACTGTCCATTACAGCGATCAACTCTGACCATTACTGTCCATTAAAGCGTTCAACTCTGACCATTACTGTCCATTACAGCGATCAACTCTGACCATTACAGCGATCAACTCTGACCATTACTGTCCATTACAGCGGTCAACTCTGACCATTACTGTCCATTACAGCGATCAGCTCTGACCACTACTGTCCATCACAGTGATCAACTCTGACCATTACTGTCCATTACAGTGATCAACTCTGACCATTACAGCGATCAACTCTGACCATTACAGTCATCAACTCTGACCATTACAGTCATCAACTCTGATCATTACAGCGATCAACTCTGACCATTACAGTCATCAACTCTGACCATTACAATCATCAACTCTGATCATTACAGCGATCAACTCTGACCATTAAAGCGTTCAACTCTGACCATTACAGCGATCAACTCTGACCATTACTGTCCATTACAGCGATCAACTCTGACCATTATAGCGTTCAACTCTGACCATTACAGCGATCAACTCTGATCATTACAGCGATCAACTCTGATCATTACAGCGATCAACTCTGACCATTACAGCGTTCAACTCTGACCATTACAGCGATCAACTCTGACTATTACAGCGATCAACTCTGACCATTACAGCGATCAACTCTGACCATTACAATCATCAACTCTGATCATTACAGCGATCAACTCTGACCATTAAAGCGTTCAACTCTGACCATTACAGTCATCAACTCTGACCATTACAGTCATCAACTCTGACCATTACTGTCATCAACTCTGACCATTACTGTCATCAACTCTGACCATTACAGTGATCAACTCTGACCATTACAGTCATCAACTCTGACCATTACAGTCATCAACTCTGACCATTACAGTCATCAACTCTGACCATTACAGTCATCAACTCTGACCATTACAGTCATCAACTCTGATCATTACAGCGATCAACTCTGACCATTACAGCGATCAACTCTGACCATTACAGTCATCAACTCTGACCATTACAGTCATCAACTCTGACCATTACTGTCATCAACTCTGACCATTACAGTCATCAACTCTGACCATTACAGTCATCAACTCTGACCATTACAGTCATCAACTCTGATCATAACAGCGATCAACTCTGACCATTACAGTCATCAACTCTGATCATTACAGCGATCAACTCTGACCATTACAGCGATCAACTCTGACCATTACTGTCTATTACAGCGATCAACTCTGACCATTACAGCGATCAACTCTGACCATTACAGCGTTCAACTCTGACCATTACAGCGATCAACTCTGACCATTACAATCATCAACTCTGATCATTACAGCGATCAACTCTGACCATTAAAGCGTTCAACTCTGACCATTACTGTCCATTACAGCGATCAACTCTGACCATTACAGCGATCAACTCTGACCATTACAGCGATCAACTCTGACCATTACTGTCCATTACAGCGATCAACTCTGACCATTACTGTCCATTACAGCGATCAGCTCTGACCACTACTGTCCATCACAGTGATCAACTCTGACCATTACAGTGATCAACTCTGACCATTACAATCATCAACTCTGATCATTACAGCGATCAACTATGACCATTAAAGCGTTCAACTCTGACCATTACTGTCCATTAAAGCGATCAACTCTGACCATTACAGCGATCAACTCTGACCATTACAGCGATCAACTCTGACCATTACTGTCCATTACAGCGATCAACTCTGACCATTACTGTCCATTACAGCGATCAGCTCTGACCACTACTGTCCATCACAGTGATCAACTCTGACCATTACAGCGATCAACTCTGACCATTACAGTCATCAACTCTGACTATTACAGTCATCAACTCTGACCATTACAGTGATCAACTCTGACCATTACAGTGATCAACTCTGACCATTACTGTCCATTACAGTGATCAACTCTGACCATTACAGTCATCAACTCTGACCATTACTGTCCATTACAGTGATCAACTCTGATCATTACAGTCATCAACTCTGACCATTACAGTCATCAACTCTGATCATTACAGCGATCAACTCTGACCATTACAGTCATCAACTCTGACCATTACAGTCATCAACTCTGACCATTACAATCATCAACTCTGACCATTACAGCCATCAACTCTGATCATTACAGTCATCAACTCTGACCATTACAGTCATCAACTCTGACCATTACAGTCATCAACTCTGACTATTACAGTCATCAACTCTGACCATTACAGCCATCAACTCTGACCATTACAGTCATCAACTCTGACTATTACAGTCATCAACTCTGACTATTACAGTCATCAACTCTGACCATTACAGCGATCAACTCTGACCATTACAGTCATCAACTCTGACCATTACAGTCATCAACTCTGATCATTACAGTCATCAACTCTGACTATTACAGTCATCAACTCTGACCATTACAGCCATCAACTCTGACTATTACAGTCATCAACTCTGACTATTACAGTGATCAACGCTGACCATTACAGCGTTCAACTCTGACCATTACAGCGTTCAACTCTGACCATTACAGCGATCAACTCTGACCATTACAGCGATCAACTCTGACCATTACAATCATCAACTCTGATCATTACAGCGATCAACTCTGACCATTACAGCGTTCAACTCTGACCATTACAGCGATCAACTCTGACCATTACAGCGATCAACTCTGACCATTACAGCGATCAACTCTGACCATTACAATCATCAACTCTGATCATTACAGCGATCAACTCTGACCATTAAAGCGTTCAACTCTGACCATTACTGTCCATTAAAGCGTTCAACTCTGACCATTACTGTCCATTACAGCGATCAACTCTGACCATTACAGCGATCAACTCTGACCATTACTGTCCATTACAGCGATCAACTCTGACCATTACTGTCCATTGCAGCGATCAGCTCTGACCACTACTGTCCATCACAGTGATCAACTCTGACCATTACAGTGATCAACTCTGACCATTACTGTCCATTACAGCGATCAACTCTGACCATTACAGCGATCAACTCTGACCATTACAGTCATCAACTCTGACTATTACAGTGATCAACTCTGACCATTACAGTCATCAACTCTGACTATTACAGTCATCAACTCTGACTATTACAGTGATCAACTCTGACCATTACAGTGATCAACTCTGACTATTACAGTCATCAACTCTGACCATTACAGTCATCAACTCTGACCATTACAGTCATCAACTCTGATCATTACAGCGATCAACTCTGACCATTACAGTCATCAACTCTGACTATTACAGCGATCAACTCTGACCATTACAGTGATCAACTCTGACTATTACAGTGATCAACTCTGACCATTACAGTCATCAACTCTGACCATTACAGTGATCAACTCTGACCATTACAGTCATCAACTCTGACCATTACAGTGATCAACTCTGACCATTACAGTGATCAACTCTGACCATTATAGTCATCAACTCTGACTATTACAGTCATCAACTCTGACTATTACAGTGATCAACTCTGACCAATACAGAGATCAACTCTGACCATTACAGTGATCAACTCTGACCATTACAGTGATCAACTCTGACCATTACAGTGATCAACTCTGACCATTACAGCGATCAACTCTGACCATTAAAGCGTTCAACTCTGACCATTACAGCGATCAACTCTGACCATTACTGTCCATTACAGCGATCAACTCTAACCATTACAGCGATCAACTCTGACCATTATAGCGTTCAACTCTAACCATTACAGCGATCAACTCTGATCATTACAGCGATCAACTCTGATCATTACAGCGATCAACTCTGACCATTACAGCGATCAACTCTGACTATTACAGCGATCAACTCTGACCATTACAGCGATCAACTCTGACCATTACAGTCATCAACTCTGACCATTACAGTCATCAACTCTGATCATTACAGCGATCAACTCTGACCATTACAGTCATCAACTCTGACCATTACAATCATCAACTCTGATCATTACAGCGATCAACTCTGACCATTAAAGCGTTCAACTCTGACCATTACAGCGATCAACTCTGACCATTACTGTCCATTACAGCGATCAACTCTGACCATTACAGCGATCAACTCTGACCATTATAGCGTTCAACTCTGACCATTACAGCGATCAACTCTGATCATTACAGCGATCAACTCTGACCATTACTGTCCATTACAGCGATCAACTCTGATCATTACAGCGATCAACTCTGACCATTACAGCGTTCAACTCTGACCATTACAGTGATCAACTCTGACCATTACAGCGATCAACTCTGACTATTACAGCGATCAACTCTGACCATTACAGCGATCAACTCTGACCATTACAATCATCAACTCTGATCATTACAGCGTTCAACTCTGACCATTACTGTCCATTAAAGCGTTCAACTCTGACCATTACTGTCCATTACAGCGATCAACTCTGACCATTACAGCGATCAGCTCTGACCATTACTGTCCATTACAGCGATCAACTCTGACTATTACTGTCCATTACAGCGATCAGCTCTGACCACTACTGTCCATCACAGTGATCAACTCTGACCATTACAGTGATCAACTCTGACCATTACTGTCCATTACAGCGATCAACTCTGACCATTACAGCGATCAACTCTGACCATTACTGTCCATTAAAGCGTTCAACTCTGACCATTACTGTCCATTACAGCGATCAACTCTGACCATTACAGCGATCAACTCTGACCATTACTGTCCATTACAGCGGTCAACTCTGACCATTACTGTCCATTACAGCGATCAGCTCTGACCACTACTGTCCATCACAGTGATCAACTCTGACCATTACTGTCCATTACAGTGATCAACTCTGACCATTACAGCGATCAACTCTGACCATTACAGTCATCAACTCTGACCATTACAGTCATCAACTCTGATCATTACAGCGATCAACTCTGACCATTAAAGCGTTCAACTCTGACCATTACAGCGATCAACTCTGACCATTACTGTCCATTACAGCGTTCAACTCTGACCATTACAGCGATCAACTCTGACCATTATAGCGTTCAACTCTGACCATTACAGCGATCAACTCTGATCATTACAGCGATCAACTCTGATCATTACAGCGATCAACTCTGACCATTACAGCGTTCAACTCTGACCATTACAGCGATCAACTCTGACTATTACAGCGATCAACTCTGACCATTACAGCGATCAACTCTGACCATTAAAGCGTTCAACTCTGACCATTACTGTCCATTAAAGCGTTCAACTCTGACCATTACTGTCCATTACAGCGATCAACTCTGACCATTACAGCGATCAGCTCTGACCATTACTGTCCATTACAGCGATCAACTCTGACCATTACTGTCCATTACAGCGATCAGCTCTGACCACTACTGTCCATCACAGTGATCAACTCTGACCATTACAGTGATCAACTCTGACCATTACTGTCCATTACAGCGATCAACTCTGACCATTACAGCGATCAACTCTGACCATTACTGTCCATTAAAGCGTTCAACTCTGACCATTACTGTCCATTACAGCGATCAACTCTGACCATTACAGCGATCAACTCTGACCATTACTGTCCATTACAGCGATCAGCTCTGACCACTACTGTCCATCACAGTGATCAACTCTGACCATTACTGTCCATTACAGTGATCAACTCTGACCATTACAGCGATCAACTCTGACCATTACAGTCATCAACTCTGATCATTACAGTCATCAACTCTGACCATTACAGTCATCAACTCTGACCATTAAAGCGTTCAACTCTGACCATTACAGCGTTCAACTCTGACCATTACAGCGATCAACTCTGACCATTACAATCATCAACTCTGATCATTACAGCGATCAACTCTGACCATTAAAGCGTTCAACTCTGACCATTACAGCGATCAACTCTGACCATTACTGTCCATTACAGCGATCAACTCTGACCATTACAGCGATCAACTCTGACCATTACTGTCCATTACAGCGATCAACTCTGACCATTACTGTCCATTACAGCGATCAGCTCTGACCACTACTGTCCATCACAGTGATCAACTCTGACCATTACAGCGATCAACTCTGACCATTACAGTCATCAACTCTGACTATTACAGTCATCAACTCTGACCATTACAGTGATCAACTCTGACCATTACAATCATCAACTCTGATCATTACAGCGATCAACTCTGACCATTAAAGCGTTCAACTCTGACCATTACTGTCCATTAAAGCGATCAACTCTGACCATTACAGCGATCAACTCTGACCATTACAGCGATCAACTCTGACCATTACTGTCCATTACAGCGATCAGCTCTGACCACTACTGTCCATCACAGTGATCAACTCTGACCATTACAGCGATCAACTCTGACCATTACAGTCATCAACTCTGACTATTACAGTCATCAACTCTGACCATTACTGTCCATTACAGTGATCAACTCTGACCATTACAGTCATCAACTCTGACCATTACTGTCCATTACAGTGATCAACTCTGACCATTACAGTGATCAACTCTGATCATTACAGCGATCAACTCTGACCATTACAGTCATCAACTCTGACCATTACAGTCATCAACTCTGACCATTACAATCATCAACTCTGACCATTACAGCCATCAAATCTGATCATTACAGTGATCAACTCTGACCATTACAGTGATCAACTCTGACTATTACAGTCATCAACTCTGACCATTACAATCATCAACTCTGATCATTACAGCGATCAACTCTGACTATTACAGTCATCAACTCTGACTATTACAGTGGTCAACTCTGACCATTACAGTCATCAACTCTGACTATTACAGTGATCAACTCTGACTATTACAGTCATCAACTCTGACCATTACAGTCATCAACTCTGACCATTACAGTGATCAACTCTGATCATTACAGCGATCAACTCTGACCATTACAGTCATCAACTCTGACCATTACAGCGATCAACTCTGACCATTACAGCGTTCAACTCTGACCATTACAGCGATCAACTCTGACCATTACAGCGATCAACTCTGACCATTACAGCGTTCAACTCTGACCATTACAGCGATCAACTCTGACCATTACAGCGTTCAACTCTGACCATTACAGCGATCAACTCTGACCATTACAGCGATCAACTCTGACCATTACAATCATCAACTTTGATCATTACAGCGATCAACTCTGACCATTAAAGCGTTCAACTCTGACCATTACTGTCCATTAAAGCGTTCAACTCTGACCATTACTGTCCATTACAGCGATCAACTCTGACCATTACAGCGATCAACTCTGACCATTACTGTCCATTACAGCGATCAACTCTGACCATTACTGTCCATTACAGCGATCAGCTCTGACCACTACTGTCCATCACAGTGATCAACTCTGACCATTACAGTGATCAACTCTGACCATTACTGTCCATTACAGCGATCAACTCTGACCATTACAGCGATCAACTCTGACCATTACTGTCCATTACAGCGGTCAACTCTGACCATTACTGTCCATTACAGCGATCAGCTCTGACCACTACTGTCCATCACAGTGATCAACTCTGACCATTACTGTCCATTACAGTGATAAACTCTGACCATTACAGCGATCAACTCTGACCATTACAGTCATCAACTCTGACTATTACAGTGATCAACTCTGACCATTACAGTCATCAACTCTGATCATTACAGTGATCAACTCTGACCATTACAGTCATCAACTCTGATCATTACAGTGATCAACTCTGACCATTACAGTCATCAACTCTGACCATTAAAGCGTTCAACTCTGATCATTACAGTGATCAACTCTGACCATTACTGTCTATTACAGCGATCAACTCTGACCATTACAGCGATCAACTCTGACCATTACAGCGTTCAACTCTGACCATTACAGCGTTCAACTCTGACCATTACAGTGATCAACTCTGACCATTACAGCGTTCAACTCTGACCATTACAGCGATCAACTCTGACCATTACTGTCATCAACTCTGACCATTACAGTCATCAACTCTGACCATTACAGTCATCAACTCTGACCATTACAATCATCAACTCTGACTATTACAGTCATCAACTCTGACCATTACAGTCATCAACTCTGACTATTACAGTCATCAACTCTGACCATTACTGTCCATTACAGTGATCAACTCTGACCATTACAGTCATCAACTCTGACCATTACTGTCCATTACAGTGATCAACTCTGACCATTACAGTGATCAACTTTGATCATTACAGCGATCAACTCTGACCATTACAGTCATCAACTCTGACCATTACAGTCATCAACTCTGACCATTACAATCATCAACTCTGATCATTACAGCCATCAACTCTGACCATTACAGCCATCAAATCTGATCATTACAGTGATCAACTCTGACCATTACAGTGATCAACTCTGACCATTACAGCGATCAACTCTGACTATTACAGTCATCAACTCTGACTATTACAGTGATCAACTCTGACCATTACAGTCATCAACTCTGACCATTACAGTGATCAACTCTGATCATTACAGCGATCAACTCTGACCATTACAGTCATCAACTCTGACCATTACAGCGATCAACTCTGACCATTACAGCGTTCAACTCTGACCATTACAGCGATCAACTCTGACCATTACAGCGATCAACTCTGACCATTACAGCGTTCAACTCTGACCATTACAGCGCTCAACCCTGACCATTACAGCGTTCAACTCTGACCATTACAGCGTTCAACTCTGACCATTACAGCGATCAACTCTGACCATTACAGCGATCAACTCTGACCATTACAATCATCAACTTTGATCATTACAGCGATCAACTCTGACCATTAAAGCGTTCAACTCTGACCATTACTGTCCATTAAAGCGTTCAACTCTGACCATTACTGTCCATTACAGCGATCAACTCTGACCATTACAGCGATCAACTCTGACCATTACTGTCCATTACAGCGATCAACTCTGACCATTACTGTCCATTACAGCGATCAGCTCTGACCACTACTGTCCATCACAGTGATCAACTCTGACCATTACAGTGATCAACTCTGACCATTACTGTCCATTACAGCGATCAACTCTGACCATTACAGCGATCAACTCTGACCATTACTGTCCATTACAGCGGTCAACTCTGACCATTACTGTCCATTACAGCGATCAGCTCTGACCACTACTGTCCATCACAGTGATCAACTCTGACCATTACTGTCCATTACAGTGATAAACTCTGACCATTACAGCGATCAACTCTGACCATTACAGTCATCAACTCTGACTATTACAGTGATCAACTCTGACCATTACAGTCATCAACTCTGATCATTACAGTGATCAACTCTGACCATTACAGTCATCAACTCTGACCATTAAAGCGTTCAACTCTGATCATTACAGTGATCAACTCTGACCATTACTGTCTATTACAGCGATCAACTCTGACCATTACAGCGATCAACTCTGACCATTACAGCGTTCAACTCTGACCATTACAGCGTTCAACTCTGACCATTACAGTGATCAACTCTGACCATTACAGCGTTCAACTCTGACCATTACAGCGATCAACTCTGACTATTACTGTCATCAACTCTGACCATTACAGTCATCAACTCTGACCATTACAGTCATCAACTCTGACCATTACAATCATCAACTCTGACTATTACAGTCATCAACTCTGACCATTACAGTCATCAACTCTGACCATTACAGTCATCAACTCTGATCATTACAGCGATCAACTCTGACCATTACAGTCATCAACTCTGATCATTACAGCGATCAACTCTGACCATTACAGTGATCAACTCTGACCATTACAGTCATCAACTCTGACCATTACAGTCATCAACTCTGATCATTACAGCGATCAACTCTGACCATTACAGTCATCAACTCTGACCATTAAAGCGTTCAACTCTGACCATTACTGTCTATTACAGCGATCAACTCTGACCATTACAGCGATCAACTCTGACCATTACAGCGTTCAACTCTGACCATTACAGCGTTCAACTCTGACCATTACAGTGATCAACTCTGACCATTACAGCGTTCAACTCTGACCATTACAGCGATCAACTCTGACCATTACAATCATCAACTCTGATCATTACAGCGATCAACTCTGACCATTACAGCGATCAACTCTGACCATTACAATCATCAACTCTGATCATTACAGTGATCAACTCTGACCATTACAGCGATCAACTCTGACCATTACAATCATCAACTCTGATCATTACAGCGATCAACTCTGACCATTACAATCATCAACTCTGACCATTACAGTGATCAACTCTGACCATTACAGCGATCAACTCTGACCATTACAGCGATCAACTCTGACCATTACAATCATCAACTCTGATCATTACAGTGATCAACTCTGACCATTACTGTCCATTAAAGCGACCAACTCTGACCATTACAGCGATCAACTCTGACCATTACAGCGATCAACTCTGACCATTACAGTCATCAACTCTGACCATTACAGCCATCAACTCTGACTATTACAGTGATCAACTCTGACCATTACAGTGATCAACTCTGACCATTACAGTGATCAACTCTGACTATTACAGTGATCAACTCTGACCATTACAGTGATCAACTCTGACCATTAAAGCGATCAACTCTGACCATTACAGCGATCAACTCTGACCATTATAGCGTTCAACTCTGACCATTACAGCGATCAACTCTGACCATTACAGCGATCAACTCTGACCATTACAGCGATCAACTCTGACCATTACAGCGTTCAACTCTGACCATTACAGCGATCAACTTTGACTATTACAGCGATCAACTCTGACCATTACAGCGATCAACTCTGACCATTACAATCATCAACTCTGATCATTACAGCGATCAACTCTGACCATTAAAGCGTTCAACTCTGACCATTACTGTCCATTAAAGCGTTCAACTCTGACCATTACTGTCCATTACAGCGATCAACTCTGACCATTACAGCGATCAACTCTGACCATTACTGTCCATTACAGCGATCAGCTCTGACCACTACTGTCCATCACAGTGATCAACTCTGACCATTACAGTGATCAACTCTGACCATTACTGTCCATTACAGCGATCAGCTCTGACCACTACTGTCCATTACAGCGATCAGCTCTGACCACTACTGTCCATTACAGCGATCAGCTCTGACCACTACTGTCCATCACAGTGATCAACTCTGACCATTACAGCGATCAACTCTGACCATTACTGTCCATTACAGCGATCAGCTCTGACCATTACTGTCCATTACAGCGATCAGCTCTGACCACTACTGTCCATCACAGTGATCAACTCTGACCATTACAGTGATCAACTCTGACCATTACTGTCCATTACAGCGATCAACTCTGACCATTACAGCGATCAACTCTGATCATTACAGTGATCAACTCTGATCGTTACAGAGATCAACTCTGTGTGGCTCTAAGACAGTTGAGCTGGACTGTAGTGAATGTTTCTCAGAAGCTACTTTACTGACTGTGTTTACATCATCTCACCCAGTTTCCTACATCAGGATTGATACACAGAGCTGAAGAACTGAGTTTCAGTAGACTCGGTGTTTCAGTAGACTCAGTGTTTCAGTAGACTCTGTGTTTCAGTAGACTCGGTGTTTCAGTAGACTCAGTGTTTCAGTAGACTCAGTGTTTCAGTAGACTCGGTGTTTCAGTAGACTCTGTGTTTCAGTAGACTCTGTGTTTCAGTAGACTCTGTGTTTCAGTAGACTCTGTGTTTCAGTAGACTCTGTGTTTCAGTAGACTCGGTGTTTCAGTAGACTCGGTGTTTCAGTAGACTCGGTGTTTCAGTAGACTCGGTGTTTCAGTAGACTCTGTGTTTCAGTAGACTCTGTGTTTCAGTAGACTCTGTGTTTCAGTAGACTCGGTGTTTCAGTAGACTCTGTGTTTCAGTAGACTCAGTGTTTCAGTAGACTCTGTGTTTCAGTAGACTCAGTGTTTCAGTAGACTCAGTGTTTCAGTAGACTCGGTGTTTCAGTAGACTCAGTGTTTCAGTAGACTCAGTGTTTCAGTAGACTCGGTGTTTCAGTAGACTCGGTGTTTCAGTAGACTCAGTGTTTCAGTAGACTCGGTGTTTCAGTAGACTCGGTGTTTCAGTAGACTCAGTGTTTCAGTAGACTCAGTGTTTCAGTAGACTCTGTGTTTCAGTAGACTCGGTGTTTCAGTAGACTCGGTGTTTCAGTAGACTCAGTGTTTCAGTAGACTCAGTGTTTCAGTAGACTCGGTGTTTCAGTAGACTCGGTGTTTCAGTAGACTCGGTGTTTCAGTAGACTCTGTGTTTCAGTAGACTCTGTGTTTCAGTAGACTCTGTGTTTCAGTAGACTCTGTGTTTCAGTAGACTCTGTGTTTCAGTAGACTCGGTGTTTCAGTAGACTCGGTGTTTCAGTAGACTCTGTGTTTCAGTAGACTCTGTGTTTCAGTAGACTCTGTGTTTCAGTAGACTCTGTGTTTCAGTAGACTCGGTGTTTCAGTAGACTCTGTGTTTCAGTAGACTCTGTGTTTCAGTAGACTCTGTGTTTCAGTAGACTCTGTGTTTCAGTAGACTCTGTGTTTCAGTAGACTCTGTGTTTCAGTAGATTCGGTGTTTCAGTAGATTCAGTGTTTCAGTAGTTTTCAGTTCTGGGGTGTAGAAAGTGAATTTGGTGCTGGAGAACAGTACGAGCTGGAACCGGTTCTGGAATGTGGTTCTGATGTGGCGGTTGTTTCAGGCGCTGCTGCCGGTGTTGAGGATGGCGGCGACAGCAGGAGGAGGAGGTGGAGGAGGAGGTGGTGGAATGGGGATTCACCGGTCAGCTGTGGTCAACATCTCCTCTCTCCTGGGCTCCGTCCAGCTCAACTGGGGCGAAGGAGCCAACTTCAAGACCTACGCTTACAGGACGTCGAAGGTGAGATCGGAGTGTCTGAGTGAACTGAGTCTGATTGTTGTTTACAGGTGTTGTTTATGGATGTTGTTTATGGATGTTGTTTATGGATGTTGTTTACAGGTGTTGTTTACGGATGTTGGTTACGGATGTTGGTTACGGATGTTGTTTATGGATGTTGTTTACGGGTGTTGTTTATGGATGTTGTTTACAGGTGTTGTTTACGGATGTTGGTTACGGATGTTGTTTATGGATGTTGTTTACAGGTGTTGTTTACGGATGTTGGTTACGGATTTTGTTTATGGATGTTTACGGATGTTGTTTATGGATGTTGTTTACAGGTGTTGTTTACGGATGTTGTTTACAGGTGTTGTTTACGGATGTTGTTTATCGATGTTGTTTACGGATGTTGTTCACAGGTGTTGTTTACGGATGTTGGTTACGGATGTTGTTTATTGATGTTGTTTACAGGTGTTGTTTACGGATGTTTGTTACGGTTGTTGTTTATGGATGTTGTTTACAGGTGTTGTTTACGGATGTTGTTTATGGATGTTGTTTACAGGTGTTGTTTACGGATGTTGTTTACGGATGTTGTTTACAGGTGTTGTTTACGGATGTTGGTTGCGGATGTTGGTTACGGATGTTGGTTACGGATGTTGGTTACGGATGTTGTTTACAGGTGTTGTTTACGGATGTTGTTTACGGATGTTTACAGGTGTTGTTTACGGATGTTGGTTACGGATGTTGTTTACAGATGTTGGTTACGGATGTTGGTTGCGGATGTTGTTTACAGATGTTGGTTACGGATGTTGGTTACAGGTGTTGGTTACGGATGTTGGTTGCGGATGTTGTTTACAGATGTTGGTTACGGATGTTGGTTACGGATGTTGTTTACAGATGTTGTTTACGGGTGTTGTTTACAGGTGTTGTTTACGGATGTTTACAGGTGTTGTTTATGGATGTTGTTTACAGTTGTTGTTTATGGATGTTGGTTATGGATGTTGTTTACGGATGTTGTTTACAGGTGTTGTTTACGGATGTTGGTTACGGATGTTGTTTACAGGTGTTGTTTACGGATGTTGTTTACAAGTGTTGGTTACGGATGTTGGTTACGGATGTTGGTTACGGATGTTGGTTATGGATGTTGTTTACGGATGTTGTTTACGGATGTTTACAGGTGTTGTTTACGAATGTTGGTTACAGGTGTTGTTTACGGATGTTGTTTACGGATGTTGTTTATGGATGTGTACAGGTGTTGGTTACGGATGTTGCTTACAAGTGTTGTTTACGGGTGTTGTTTATGGATGTTGTTTAAAGGTGTTGTTTATGGATGTTGTTTACAGGTGTTGTTTACGGATGTTGTTTACAGGTGTTGTTTATGGATGTTGTTTACAGGTGTTGTTTATGGATGTTGTTTACAGGTGTTGTTTACGGATGTTGTTTACAAGTGTTGGTTATGGATGTTGTTTACGGATGTTGTTTACAGGTGTTGTTTACGGGTGTTGTTTACAGGTGTTGTTTATGGATGTAGTTTACAGGTGTTGTTTACGGATGTTGTTTACAGGTGTTGTTTACAGGTGTTGTTTATGGATGTTGTTTACAGGTGTTGGTTATGGATGTTGTTTACAGGTGTTGTTTACGGGTGTTGTTTACGTTATCTCTGTTCCTGTGAAGGCGGGGCTGAACATGGTGACTCGGTGTCTGGCGGCTGATCTGGCGTCGGAGGGGATTCTGTGCACGGCTGTTCACCCCGGCTGGGTTCGCACCGATATGGGAGGTCCTGAGGTGAGAACACACACGCAGCACATCTGTCACCCCACCCCTTATTCACTTCTGATCTGAGAACGAATCCGATCTGTGGCTCAGATAACGTGTTCGATCTAAACTGTGAGATTGGATGCATGTTGAAGGTGAGGAGAACGGTGGGTGGAGGTTTCGGGGCTGTGTTGGAATGTCTGGGTGGTCTGGTGAGCGCAGTCGGACGTTGGGCTGTGCTGGCTCTGAACTCGGTTCCTGTGGCTGGTGATTATTCAGAGCTTGTGTGGATCTTCTCCTGACCGAGTAGATCCTCCTCTCTGTTTTGGGAGGCTTTGATGTGTGGAGGTGTATCTCCTGTGTGTTCATCATGATTTATCTCCTTTAGGCTCCTCTGAGTGCAGAGGAGAGCGTTTCCTCCGTGCTGGCCGTCATTTCCGGACTGACCGAGAAGGACCATGGAGAGTTTTTGGACTACTCTGGGACCAGGTTGCCGTGGTGATCCCAGGCCGTATAGAAGCTGATGGTTTCTGTTACTCAGATTTGGTTACGGTTTCTGGATTCACTGCAGTCGTTCTGTATTAATAAACACGGCGCTGTCCGTCACCTGCTCGTCTGATGGTGTTCGTTTATTCGAACGTGTCTGATTCAGCGTCTGAGCTCATTAATCAGAATTAGTGTAACGGTACACTACAGGTTTTAAATGATCTGATTCTGTTCCACGCAGGTAGGTTTGGTTCTCCTGTAGAATCTATATCTGTAGCGGAAGGAAATGTGGAAGATCTGAAACTACTAGGTTTTCTTTGGGGACTATTTGAACCTCACAGCGTCCTGCATGTATCCCTCCACCATGAATGGAGTTTAAGACTGAGATCTTCTCTAAACTATCATAAACAGCGTCTCAGAATCAGACAGTGTATTTATAACATCTACTGTAAGAACTTTCTGTGAGGAGCTTTTAGAGGTGGACGTCTGGTTCCCTTCACCTCCACTGTGAACAGTTCTGACTGTATCTAGAACCACTGTGAACAGATCTAGAACTACTGTGAACAGTTCTGACTGTATCTAGAACAGAGTTTCACTCTAAATTAATTTTATTTACATCTCAGTTATGTAACTATGCAGGAACATTCCCCTGTAAGGCAGAGTCTGAGCAGCCTGTGTGACTCGGTTCTGGATAATCCTGAAGGTCCTGGTGGGCTCAGAGCAGAAGAGGCAGATTGGATGTTTAATTATTCATATATGCACCTGTTTTCTGTGGATCTGTATGTGACGTGAGATCATATCCTGACCTGTAAACATGTTTACGCTCTATTTCTCTACGTTAGTCTGAAGTAAGGGACGCGCTGGTGTTGAACAGCAGTCAGCTGTCCGTCATTCTCAGCTATGAATAGAAATGAAGTTGAAATATGAAGCTGTGATATCATAACGCAGAATGAATCAGATGCCATTTACAACTTTTATTTATTACACAGTCTTCAAATCAGTCATTCAGGTAACTCTTCAGGACACAGCCGTGTCCAGACTGAAGTGAACGATACTGTAATACAGAGCGGAACAGAAGCAGCGCCTGGTCAGGAGAGGTCGGTGTTCAGGAGGTCGGAGGTCGGAGGTTTGGTCCGTGTTAAGGTTGACTCAGCTCCTCTGATGTGAGAGAGGAGGGCAGATTATCCAGAGCCCCCATTTCTGGAAATAAATACAAATAAACACAATATAAATATAAAATAAACACATAATTTATAATAACTAGACTAATATATATATATATATATATATATATATATATATATATATATATATATATATATATATATATATATATATATATATATATGAGAGAGAGAGAGAGATTGATTGGCCAGTTATATAGAAGGAACTGCTGCATCACACTCACCTTTGAGTTTGAGATATGATAGAAAGTCTATGATGGTGTGAACGATATCTTCGTCTGTTATTCTCAGAGTTCCTGAAAAAGAGGAGGGTCTGTTATTACTGCGTGATTACGTCTGTCCAGCGTTTCGAGTATGAACACTAATCTGTGATTATTGTTTCAGAACTGAACCCTGAATGCAACAAAGGTTTATTTAGGTTTGATATATAATGTATGGATTTCTCTGTTGAATTAGCTCAAACTGCACTTCCACAGTAAAATATAATAATAAATACAATTAACTAACACAGAGTTCAGTGATTTACTAGGAGTTTCTTCTCCTCTATTTAAATCCAACACACGAATACAAACCGCAATAAACTACATATATACACATCATCGTTTATAGAAACTTTAAATTGAAACCCTCAGTACTGAAACAGTCACTACTGAAACCCTCAGTACTGAAACAGTCACTACTGAAACCCTCAGTACTGAAACTTTGTGAGGAGTGTGTATAGTGTTTATATTTATATAGTGATTTGGGATTGTGGGAGTGTTTAAGCTGCGGCGTGTTTCCTAAAGTAGGCTCTGGGAGTAGCATTAGCATCACCGCTACGTTCTTTAACTGCTTTCCCATCATGCACCGCCCGCTGTGCTGAGGGACACGTACCTGATTTGAAGTCGTCCTCCATGTCCCTCTTCCCCGCCAGGCCGTGCTTATCACTGAGCGTCCTGTGACTGTCAATCGCATCTGATCACAAAGCACAACCACAAACATCCAGTTTATCTACACACACACACTGCAGCGCCTCACACACACACACACGTACACACTCACACACACACACACACACTCACACGTACACACACTCACACACACACTCACACACACACGTACACACACACACACTCACTCACACACTTACACACACACACTGCAGCGCCTCACACACACTCACATGTACCTACACACACACTCACACACACACTCACACACACACACTCACTCACACACTTACACACTCACACGTACACACTCACACACACACACACTCACACACTTACACACTCAGACACACACACTGCAGCGTCTCACACACACTCACACTTACACACACGCTCACACACTCACACGTACACACACTCACACACAAACACACTTACACACTCACACACACTCACACTCTCACACACACTCACACGTACACACACTCACACACACACACACTCACTCACACACTCACACACTGCAGCGCCTCACACACACTCACACGTACACACACACACACTCACACACACACACTCACACACACACACACTGCAGCGCCTCACACACACTCACACACTTACACACTCACACACACACACTGCAGCGCCTCACACACACTCACACACACACTCACACACACACACTCACACACTGCAGCGCCTCACACACACTCACACGCACACACACACACACTGCAGTGCCTCACACACACGTACACACACACACACTGCAGTGCCTCACACACACTCACACACACACATATATATACACTCACACACACTCACACACACACTTACAAACTCACACATACACACACACACACTCACACACACACTCACTCAAACTCACAAACACACATACATACACTCACACACACGCTCACACACACACATACACACACACACACACACTAACACACATACATACATACACACACACACACATACATACATACACTCACACACACTCACACACACTCACTCACACACACACTCACACACATACATAGACTCACACACACATACACTCACACATACACACTCACACACACACACACACACACACATACATACACTCACACACACACACACTCACACACACACACACATACATACACTCACACACACACACTCACACACACACACTCACACACACACACACATACATACACTCACACACACACACACACACACACACACACACACACACACTCACACACACACTACACACACACATACATACACACACTCACACACACACACACACACACATGCTGCAGCCCTGCCGTGTGGAACAGGAGCTGCAGAGGGTTCGACCCACTGGTCCTGACTGAGGTTCGTTATGCGGAGCGTGTGCACCGGGACAGACGAGCAACCTGCAGGGCTTCAGTCACGGAATTGCTCTCAGTTTGTTTTACGTTTTCACCAGTTTTGCAGCACAAAGGAGCACAAAGTTAGAGACAGAGACAGAGAGCCACCTGCGGAGGGACGAGGAGGAGGACGAGGAGGACGGTGGGATCTCACAGCACAGCCAAAAACAGCCACACACACACACACACACACACACACACACAGGCAGAGGGAAGCTGGAGGAGAAAGCTCGTTTCCTGAAGGGCTGCTTTTACACAATCACGTACTCCACTAGCGCGTTCACAGCACTGCTCAGAATTTATTCAGTTACACTGATCTTCTATTATTATTATTATTATTATCATTATTATTATTAATATTATTATTATTATTATTATTAATATTATTATTATTATTTTTATTATTATTATTATTATTATTATTATTATTATTAATGAGATGCTCTCTGTTCTTTTTCCCATTTAAAACTAGTCACTTTTTGCCTCCTCACCTCTAACACAGTCGGTCAGCCGAGACACAGTCGAGGTCTCCTGCTTTAACTTAGCGCTAGTGCTACGAGCAGAACTGAACTGAACCCAGAGCTCCAAAACCACCGCAACTCATAATTCACACGTAAACACCACCAGTCAAACATCTCTAAACTAAACTAGCGTTAGCTCAGCTAGCGTCACTAGCCGCGCTGTTCGCCTCAGTGTGTGAACAGATTATTACTTTAAATGTGAAAATTCACTCATCTGGGAATTGTTATTATATGAAACCCTAATAATAATAATAATAATAATAATAATAATAATAATAATAATAATAATAATAATGTATAGTTAATTCCTGGTTTTGTTGCTGGAGCTACAAGCCTAATGTAGCTAACAAGTCACAGAAGCTTAGCATGAGGCTAACTGCATCACACAGCGTCCTGTAAACACACAACACCGTCACAACGTCATCAAAACGTAGTTCGGATCTCGTTTCTCTCGCAGTCATGCGGTTTAATGACCAGCAACTTAACAAATTCCACAGAGTTCCAGGTACAAACAGTGGAACTATGAGGGATTGAGGTTCTCTGTGGTTCAGATTCTCTGAGGTTCAGGTTCTATGAGGGATTGAGGTTCTCTGAGGTTCAGGTTCTCTGAGGTCCAGGTTCTCTGAGGTTCAGGTTCTAACACGTTGTTACAGGATGGTGTCTCTGTTTTCAGAAAAGTGTGTCAGAACTCACTGATTTAGACGTGCAGTTAGCGTAATGCTAATGTAATCATGTGTAAACCTGTATGAGCTGTTAGCTACATTAGCCTCGTAGCTTCAGTGCTAAAAGAAGCTAAATTCAGACAGTGAACCTGTTCAGCACTTCTTAAATAGACGGTTCTTAAAGGGTTCTAATCTTAAAGAGTCTTCGGTAAAGGTTTCTGTTTTTTGAGGCAATGAGTTCTAGATAGAAGCGAGTCATGCTCTACATGATGAAGTAGTTATTTGATAAGGATGAGGAACTGGTTCCTATGGTTTATCCAGCAGGGTCCCTGTAGAGATCTAAATAGAACCAATGCCTAAAGAACCTTTGGCGCGGCTGAGCGACTGCATTCGAGTTGAGAAGGGAAAGCTGTGTAAATTTGAAATTTTCACCCTCGGCAGGTTCTCTAAGGGAAAGCCTGAGGAAAGTCGTACGTCTCCTCGTTTACAGAGGTTCCGTTCGTTCGGCCTCTGCAGACGTCTCCACGGCGTGTTGATACTGCGCTGACAAACAAACACACAGAGCGATACAGCACAGAGCAATTCCCCGTGCTGACGTGAGCGGCCTGCAGGAGCTAGCTTACATTCACCAAGCAGCTCTTCTCTCCCGCGTGCACTGGGAGCATCCTTTATCTGTATTAGATGATCAATACGACCTGAAACACACGGATGAGGGAATTTTACCTGAACTTACACAACACACACACACACCTCTCACTGACACACACACCTCTCTTACACACACACACACCTCTCATTGACACACACACACACCTCTTAAAGCTGGGGTGTGGGGTATGTACGGGTGTGTTAAAGGAGGGGTGTGGGGTATGTACGGGTGTGTTAAAGGAGTGGTGTGGGGTGTGTACGGGTGTGTTAAAGGAGGGGTGTGGGGTATGTACGGGTGTGTTAAAGGAGGGGTGTGGGGTATGTACGGGTGTGTTAAAGGAGGGGTGTGGGGTATGTACGAGTGTGTTAAAGGAGGGGTGTGGGGTATGTACGGGTGGTATCTGCATATTTAAAGGGGCACTTCAGCCACAATAAATAACATGAACTGCTGCAGTTGATACAACCCTGTGTTGATACAATACCCAGTATGGGTTCTGGTCTGATACTGATTAGATCAATGAGTCTGATATCAATAAGAAAACTAATAATCAGATATGCTCTATTGGACTAAATGTAGATGCTTAGCTAAACGTTTGCTTCATGTTGAATGCTGCTGTTCGTTTGTGGGCTGTGATGCAGTTTAGACACATGCACCCGTTTTACTGCCCCCTTGTGGCTTCACTGCAGAATCAGATTTTAAATAAAAATAAAAGAACCCACTGCAGATTAATCAGAGCTGCTGAGCTTAAACCAACACAAACACTGTTTAAACAATAGATGGTCTAAAATAACGTATAACCACTAATTCACTGACCTTTAACCCTGAAGATCAGCGCACACGCTCATCACATGGCTATAACAACAGCTAGTACTAGCTAGCTAATACCAAGCTAATTAACAAATAGCCAGATAGCCAATGTTAGAACACACTCTTAGAAAGTGTACTCCTGTAACACTGTTCTCCTGTAACACTGTACTCCTGTAACACTGTACTCCTGTAACACTGTTCTCCTGTAACACTGTTCTCCTGTAACACTGTTCTCCTGTAACACTGTACTCCTTTAACACTGTTCTACCTGTAACATGTTCTCTGTAACACTGTACTCCTGTAACACTGTTCTCCTGTAACACTGTACTCCTTTAACACTGTTCTCCTGTAACACTGTACTCCTGTAACACTGTACTCCTGTAACACTGTACTCCTTTAACACTGTTCTCCTGTAACACTGTTCTCCTGTAACACTGTACTCCTGTAACACTGTTCTCCTGTAACACTGTACTCCTTTAACACTGTTCTCCTGTAACACTGTTCTCCTGTAACACTGTTCTCCTGTAACACTGTACTCCTTTAACACTGTTCTCCTGTAACACTGTTCTCCTGTAACACTGTACTCCTTTAACACTGTTCTCCTGTAACACTGTTCTCCTGTAACACTGTTCTCCTGTAACACTGTACTCCTTTAACACTGTTCTCCTGTAACACTGTACTCCTGTAACACTGTTCTCCTGTAACACTGTTCTCCTGTAACACTGTACTCCTGTAACACTGTTCTCCTGTAACACTGTACTCCTTTAACACTGTTCTCCTGTAACACTGTACTCCTGTAACACTGTTCTCCTGTAACACTGTTCTCCTGTAACACTGTACTCCAGTAACACTGTAACACTACTCCTGTAACACTGTACTCCTGTAACACTGTACTCCTGTAACACTGTTCTCCTGTAACACTGTACTCCTGTAACACTGTACTCCTGTAACACTGTTCTCCTGTAACACTGTACTCCTGTAACACTGTTCTCCTGTAACACTGTTCTCCTGTAACACTGTACTCCAGTAACACTGTAACACTACTCCTGTAACACTGTACTCCTGTAACACTGTAACACTACTCCTGTAACACTGTTCTCCTGTAACACTGTACTCCTGTAACACTGTACTCCTGTAACACTGTAACACTACTCCTGTAACACTGTTCTCCTGTAACACTGTACTCCTGTAACACTGTTCTCCTTTAACACTGTACTCCTTTAACACTGTTCTCCTGTAACACTGTACTCCTGTAACACTGTACTCCTGTAACACTGTAACACTACTCCTGTAACACTGTTCTCCTGTAACACTGTACTCCTGTAACACTGTTCTCCTTTAACACTGTACTCCTGTAACACTGTACTCCTGTAACACTACTCCTGTACCGCTGTACTACAGTACTACTGTACTTCTGTACTACAGTACTTCTGTACTACAGTACTTCTGTACCACTGTACTCTTGTAGCGCGTTACTACAGTACTACTGTACTTCTGTACTACTGTACTTCTGTACTACAGTACTTCTGTACTACAGTACTACTGTACTTCTGTACTACTGTACTTCTGTACTACAGTACTTCTGTACTACAGTACTACTGTACTTCTGTACTACTGTACTTCTGTACTACAGTACTACTGTACTTCTGTACTACAGTACTTCTGTACTACAGTACTTCTGTACCACTGTACTCTTGTAGCGCGTTACTACAGTACTACTGTACTTCTGTACTACTGTACTTCTGTACTACAGTACTACTGTACTTCTGTACTACTGTACTTCTGTACTACTGTACTACTGTACTTCTGTACTACTGTACTACAGTACTTCTGTACTACAGTACTTCTGTACTACTGTACTTCTGTACTACTGTACTTCTGTACTACAGTAAACTCTAGCTTTGTGTTGAAATGCCACTTTAAACAAAGCGATGTTAAGAGTTTAGTGTTAATGAGTTCTGAGTGAATCTTCCTTATACAGGAAAGTGAAGTGGAGGAGCGGATCTTTACTCTGACTGGATCTGGAATGTTTAGGTTAGTTTGGGAAACAGTGTGTGTGGATGTGAGAGAGACTTACGCGGACCCAACAGGTATCCAGCGCTGTTCAACGTCCAGCCACGCTTCTCCTTCGCCTGCAGGGGGCGTAGTGTGGGGTTAGGGTGGAGTGGTGTTAGGGTGGAGTGGGGTTAAGGTGGAGTGGGGTTAAGGTGGAGTTGGGTAGGGTAGTGTGTGGTTAGGGTGGAGTGGGGGTAGGGTGGAGCGGGTAGGGTAGTGTGGGGGTAGGGTGGAGCGGGGTAGGGTAGTGTCGGGGGTAGGGTGGAGCGGGGGTAGGGTAGTGTGGGTGTAGGGTATTGTGGGATTAGGTGGAAGCGGAGGTTAGGGTAGTGTGGGGGTAGGGTGGAGTGGGGTTAGGGTGAGTGGGGTAGGGTATTGTGGGATTAGGGTGGAGCGGGGTTAGGGTAGTGTGGGGGTAGGGTGGAGTGGGGTTAGGGTGGAGTGGGGGTAGGGTATTGTGGGATTAGGGTGGAGCGGGGGTTAGGGTAGTGTGGGGGTAGGGTGGAGTGGGTTAGGGTGGAGTGGGGGTAGTGTATTGTGGGATTAGGTGGAGCGGGGGTTAGGGTAGTGTGGGGGTAGGGTGGAGTGGGGTTAGGGTGGAGTGGGGGTAGGGTGGGGGGGCAGGGGTCAGCACTATCAGGTCAGTATAAATAACTAGTAAATCAGTGCACCAGTCCTGCTTCTGCATATTTACAGGTTTTCTACTCTAACACACCCACTTCAGCACATTAACACCTTTCAGGAGGTTAAATTAGAGAATCACACCGAAAAACAAACACAGAACTCATAAATAAATAAATAAATAAATAAATAAATAAATAAATAAATAAATAAAGCTGGAGGTTTAAATAAACACATTAGAGACAGAATACATTAAACTGTACAGGTCAGAGATCAGTATATACACAGCACCACAAACACTCTATCTGAACGAGGGAGACTGATAGATAGATAGATAGATAGATAGATAGATAGATAGAAGAGAATCAGATAGACAGACTAGTAGAGTGTAAGGACAGATAACAGTAAGATATGTTGAATATTAAATTAGTCTCTGAGTTTAAAACAGTAACAATAAACAATCCCATAATATCACTTCATCTGTTCAGAGGAGTATATTAGCTGAGACTTTAGATCACAGATAGATCAATCAACAATATTATTGTTTAATATTATATATATATATATATTCTGGGAAAGAAAAGAAATGACAAAATGTGTCCTGTGTAAACATTACAACACGCTGTATTGTAATGTATTGTATTTTACTACGTTTTATATTTATATATTTTATATTTATATATTTTCTATACTACATTTTATATTTATATATTTTATATTTATATATTTTCTATACTACATTTTATATTTATATATTTTATATTTATATATTTTATATACTACATTTTGTATTTATATATTTTATATTTATATATTTTATATACTGCATTTTATATTTATATATTTTATATACTATATTTTACACAGTATGTAAGCAAATAATTTTTTGACTGGTGGTTTAAACTCTTCCATATGACTGTAGATTGAAGATATAAACACTGATGTCTTAAAGTTTTCAGGAACGTCTCCTCCCACATATCAAACTAAACCTGTTATGAATGTTGTGAATCTCTACACCCGTACATAAGTACATACATTAATAAATACCTTAATAAAGCGTTAATATAGTTCTGAGAGTTTCATTAGTTTTGGTTTTCAGTTTTTGGAGCTTGTTAATAGTTGTAGTTTTTATTTAAAGTTATGTTTTAGTTGTTAGGATTATGATGAACGCAGTTGTTTAAAAAAGTTAGAATAATATTAACAGTGGACTCAGTTCAGTACAGCTCGGACAAACAATAAAGAGTTGAAAAACTAAACAGTGAAAACAGTCTTTTCTCAGCTATTTTATTTAGATTGTATTACTTTTTAGTTTATTTTTGTATTTTTAACTTTTATTACTTTCGTTGCTAGTTTTAGAAACAGTTTATTTAACTATAATCATATATAATAATGCTAACCTGAATTTGCATTTTTAAAAGCCTTTTTAACTTTTGATTTTAGAATAAAACCTTTTATTTCTATATAAAGAATATAATAAAAGTACTTTTGAGCCTCTTCTGTTAAACCATGAACCAGCGGTCACTAATTCTAGATGGGACGTATGATTATATATAATCTTTTTTATAATAAATATGATGACAGTCAGCTTTTCTGAGGCTTTAATTGTATTTAGTGCAGCACAGAATGTAAAGCGAATAATAAACATAACTGGACTTATTCATCATATTTATTATTTGTAGCACTTCTTTTATATTAAACCACATAAAAACTAAATATCACCAATCACAGTATCACTATACTCTAGTCAGCTGTATCGCCACGGTAACAGCTCCCTGTTTAAATTTCCAGTTCCACCTAAAATGCCTTGCCACCTTGTTCACCTGCCAGACTCACAGCGGGACTGTAACTGCAGCACCGTTTAAGGTGGAACTGGAAATTTAAAAACTCAGAACGTACGGAGTTAACTGGAAAGTGTTTTCTTACATACCGCTATGACCATTCCCAGCGTCTCCGAGAGGACAGCGCACAGGATGAGGGACACACAGACTCCACCAACACACTTCTGCATCTGTAGAGACAAAAAGACCAGCAGAGACATCACAGAGACCCCCACTCTCACCCAGCCCCCGTACGCTGACGGCAGGGAGGAGGACAGTGAACCCACCTTGATTGTCTGTCGCTGCTCGGTTGGAGAGAAGCTCCCAGTGCGTCCTGTCCTGTCCTGGATGGAGGAGTGATGAGCAGCTCCAGCGCTCGGCTGCTTTATGAAGCCTGGAGCTCCACCTGCGCCTCGACGTCAGCAGAGCCTGAAAGTCAATTAGCCACGATCCTGCTTTCATATCTGTCCTGTAAAGACGACTGTGTCCTCTTATAACTGTCCTTCACCCTCACAGAGCCGACTGAGTCATCAGGAGTAAGAACATTTCAGCTGATTTTACAGAAACACAACTAAGTTTAGATCGAACGTCTACAATTAGATTGTAAGACCAACATAAATTATTATAAGCTATATATGAGTTATTCGAAATGTAATATATATATATATATATATATATATATATATATATATATATATATATATATATATATGGATGGATACATGAATTCTGTATTCAGTGATCGTGATGGTGTTTACAGTGGTGGTGATGGTGTTTACAGTGGTGGTGATGGTGTTTACAGTGGTGGTGATGGTGTTTACAGTGGTGGTGGTGAGGGTGTTTACAGTGGTGGTGGTGTTTACAGTGGTGGTGGTGTTTACAGTGGTGGTGATTATGGTGTTTACAGTGGTGGTGGTGTTTACAGTGGTGATGGTGTTTACAGAGGTGGTGATGGTGTTTACAGTGGTGATGATGGTGTTTACAGTGGTGGTGATGGTAACCAGGGGTCTCCATGTCTACAACACTAAACTAGATTCAAGATTCAAGAGTTTTATTGTCGTGTGTACAGCAGAACAGACAGTTACACTGTACAATGAAATTCTTACTTTGCTGCTCCTCCATTCACCAATAGATAAGATAACAAATAAAAGAAATAAAAAATATACATACAAAATATACAAAGTATAACAATATAAGTTGAAGAATAAAAGTATTTTTATAGTTAAAGAATAAAAAATAAAAGTTATGTGTGCTTTTATGTGCAAGTATGAAGAGCAGCAGCCATAAAGTGCAAGTTGCAAGAAACAAATGTAAACAATAATGTTTGTGTGAGTAGAGAATGTAAACAATAATCTGACTGTACAGTGAGTGTAAACAGTATTCTGACTGTACAGTGAATGTGAACAGTATTCTGACTGTACAGTGAATGTAAACAGTATTCTGACTGTACAGTGAATGTAAACAGTATTCTGACTGTACAGTGAGTGTAAACAGTATTCCGACTGTACAGTGAATGTGAACAGTATTCTGACTGTACAGTGAATGTGAACAGTATTCTGACTGTACAGTGAATGTAAACAGTATTCTGACTGTACAGTGAATGTAAACAGTATTCTGACAGTACAGTGAATGTAAACAGTATTCTGACTGTACAGTGAGTGTAAACAGTATTCTGACAGTACAGTGAGTGTAAACAGTATTCTGACAGTACAGTGAATGTAAACAGTATTCTGACAGTACAGTGAGTGTAAACAGTAATCTGACTGTACAGTGAGTGTAAACAGTATTCTGACTGTACAGTGAATGTGAACAGTATTCTGAAAGTACAGTGAATGTAAACAGTATTCTGACAGTACAGTGAATGTAAACAGTATTCTGAAAGTACAGTGAATGTGAACAGTATTCTGAAAGTACAGTGAGTGTAAACAGTATTCTGACTGTACAGTGAATGTAAACAGTATTCTGACAGTACAGTGAATGTAAACAGTATTCTGACTGTACAGTGAGTGTAAACAGTATCCTGACAGTACAGTGAGTGTAAACAGTAATCTGACAGTACAGTGAGTGTAAACAGTAATCTGACTGTACAGTGAATGTAAACAGTATTCTGACAGTATAGTGAGTGTAAACAGTATTCTGACTGTACAGTGAATGTAAACAGTATTCTGACAGTACAGTGAATGTAAACAGTATTCTGACTGTACAGTGAGTGTAAACAGTATCCTGACAGTACAGTGAGTGTAAACAGTAATCTGACAGTACAGTGAGTGTAAACAGTAATCTGACTGTACAGTGAGTGTAAACAGTATTCTGACAGTACAGTGAATGTAAACAGTATTCTGACAGTACAGTGAGTGTAAACAGTATCCTGACAGTACAGTGAGTGTAAACAGTATTCTGACAGTACAGTGAATGTAAACAGTATCCTGACAGTACAGTGAGTGTAAACAGTAATCTGACAGTACAGTGAGTGTAAACAGTATTCTGACTGTACAGTGAATGTGAACAGTATTCTGACAGTACAGTGAATGTAAACAGTAATCTGACAGTACAGTGAATGTAAACAGTATTCTGACTGTACAGTGAGTGTAAACAGTATTCTGACAGTACAGTGAATGTAAACAGTATTCTGACTGTACAGTGAGTGTAAACAGTATTCTGACTGTACAGTGAATGTAAACAGTATTCTGACTGTACAGTGAGTGTAAACAGTAATCTGACAGTACAGTGAATGTAAACAGTATTCTGACTGTACAGTGAGTGTAAACAGTATTCTGACAGTACAGTGAATGTAAACAGTATTCTGACTGTACAGTGAGTGTAAACAGTATTCTGACTGTACAGTGAGTGTAAACAGTATTCTGACTGTACAGTGAGTGTAAACAGTATTCTGACTGTACAGTGAATGTAAACAGTATTCTGACTGTACAGTGAGTGTAAACAGTATTCTGACAGTACAGTGAGTGTAAACAATATTCTGACTGTACAGTAAGTGTAAACAGTATTCTGACTGTACAGTGAGTGTAAACAGTATTCTGACTGTACAGTGAATGTAAACAGTATTCTGACTGTACAGTGAGTGTAAACAGTATTCTGACAGTACAGTGAGTGTAAACAGTATTCTGACTGTACAGTGAATGTAAACAGTATTCTGACTGTACAGTGAGTGTAAACAGTAATCTGACAGTACAGTGAGTGTAAGCAGTAATCTGACTGTACAGTGAGTGTAAACAGTATTCTGACTGTACAGTGAATGTAAACAGTATTCTGACTGTACAGTGAGTGTAAACAGTATTCTGACAGTACAGTGAGTGTAAACAGTATTCTGACTGTACAGTGAATGTAAACAGTATTCTGACTGTACAGTGAATGTAAACAGTAATCTGACAGTACAGTGAGTGTAAGCAGTAATCTGACAGTACAGTGAGTGTAAGCAGTAATCTGACTGTACAGTGAGTGTAAACAGTAATCTGACTGTACAGTGAATGTAAACAGTATTCTGACTGTACAGTGAGTGTAAACAGTAATCTGACTGTACAGTGAATGTAAACAGTATTCTGACAGTACAGTGAGTGTAAACAGTAATCTGACTGTACAGTGAATGTAAACAGTATTCTGACTGTACAGTGAGTGTAAACAGTAATCTGACTGTACAGTGAATGTAAACAGTATTCTGACAGTACAGTGAGTGTAAACAGTAATCTGACTGTACAGTGAGTGTAAACAGTATTCTGACTGTACAGTGAGTGTAAACAGTATTCTGACTGTACAGTGAGTGTAAGGTGCAGTTTAAATCAGACCAGTTATAACCAGTTCAGGTAGGAGAGGTTGGAGAGGTAGTGCGTGAGGTGTTCAGAAGCCTGATGGCCTGTGAGTAGAAACTGTTTGTCAGTCTTGTGGTAATAATAGATAAATCTTCACAATGAGTTTCCTCCGCAGGGCTGAGGAACAGCGGGGGGCGCTCTGGGTCAGCTCCGTGTTCCAGGCTCATGCTGTTTGATCAAGAGGAGATATAATCTGTCAATTGTTTTGAAAGTGTTTTTAATAGTTTGATGATCAAAGTTAAAAAAATCAACTGTATCAAAGTTTAGTGTTAGAGATACAGTCAGATCTGTTCACAGTGGTTCTAGATACAGTCAGAACTGTTCACAGTGGTTCTAGATACAGTCAGATCTGTTCACAGTGGTTCTAGATACAGTCAGAACTGTTCACAGTGGTTCTAGATACAGTCAGATCTGTTCACAGTGGTTCTAGATACAGTCAGATCTGTTCACAGTGGTTCTAGATACAGTCAGAACTGTTCACAGTGGTTCTAGATACAGTCAGATCTGTTCACAGTGGTTCTAGATACAGTCAGATCTGTTCACAGTGGTTCTAGATACAGTCAGAACTGTTCACAGTGGTTCTAGATACAGTCAGATCTGTTCACAGTGGTTCTAGATACAGTCAGATCTGTTCACAGTGGTTCTAGATACAGTCAGAACTGTTCACAGTGGTTCTAGATACAGTCAGATCTGTTCACAGTGGTTCTAGATACAGTCAGATCTGTTCACAGTGGTTCTAGATACAGTCAGAACTGTTCACAGTGGTTCTAGATACAGTCAGATCTGTTCACAGTGGTTCTAGATACAGTCAGATCTGTTCACAGTGGTTCTAGATACAGTCAGAACTGTTCACAGTGGTTCTAGATACAGTCAGATCTGTTCACAGTGGAGGTGAATGGAACCAGACGTCCACCTCTAAAAGCTCCTCACAGAAAGTTCTTACAGTAGATGTTATAAATACACTGTCTGATTCTGAGTCTCCAGATCTGGTGGTTGATCTGTGGTGAGGTTCTGGCTCTCCGGAACATAAACACTAAAGCAGAACTGATCGCTGGGGTTTTATATCAATAGCGACTTTATTTCCCATCAGAATAAAAAATAAATCATAAATTAAGACATAAACTGTGTTTCAGATTCAGCAGAGGAAGCGTGAAGTTCTTCTGTGGGTTAAACGTGTTCTTCACAGCTCACAGTCTCATCTGATCAAAGACACGCCTGTTACAACCAGAGCATGTGTTACAGCAGCACTGATCACAGAACAGCCTGAAAGAGGATCCTCCAAACGAGGACCACCTACAGACCCCCACTCAGCAGACTCACTCTACACACCAGTACTGCCTTACTCCATACAGTTACAGTTCACCTGCACACAGGTAGATAAAGGTAGTGTTAGTTTACCTGTACACAGGTAGATAAAGGTAGTGTTAGTTTACCTGTACACAGGTAGATAAAGGTAGTGTTAGTTTACCTGTACACAGGTAGATAAAGGTAGTGTTAGTTTACCTGTACACAGGTAGATGAGGGTAGTGTTAGTTTACCTGTACACAGGTAGATAAAGGTAGTGTTAGTTTACCTGTACACAGGTAGATAAAGGTAGTGTTAGTTTACCTGTACACAGGTAGATAAAGGTAGTGTTAGTTTACCTGTACACAGGTAGATGAGGGTAGTGTTAGTTTACCTGTACACAGGTAGATAAAGGTAGTGTTAGTTTACCTGTACACAGGTAGATGAGGGTAGTGTTAGTTTACCTGTACACAGGTAGATGAGGGTAGTGTTAGTTTACCTGTACACAGGTAAATGAGGGTAGTGTTAGTTTACCTGTACACAGGTAAATGAGGGTAGTGTTGGTTTACCTGTACACAGGTAGATGAGGGTAGTGTTGGTTTACCTGTACACAGGTAAATGAGGGTAGTGTTAGCTTACCTGTACACAGGTAGGTGAAGGTAGTGTTGGTTTACCTGTACACAGGTAGATGCGGGTAGTGTTGGTTTACCTGTACACAGGTAGATGAGGGTAGTGTTAGTTTACCTGTACACAGGTAAATGAGGGTAGTGTTAGCTTACCTGTACACAGGTAGGTGAAGGTAGTGTTGGTTTACCTGTACACAGGTAGATGAGGGTAGTGTTGGTTTACCTGTACACAGGTAAATGAGGGTAGTGTTGGTTTACCTGTACACAGGTAAATTAGGGTAGTGTTGGTTTACCTGTACACAGGTAAATGAGGGTAGTGTTAGTTTACCTGTACACAGGTAAATGAGGGTAGTGTTAGTTTACCTGTACACAGGTAGATGAGGTAGATCTGTTGTTACAGATATTACAGACGACTTGAAAGCAGCATAACATATAAAATGACGTGAACACTGAACACGCGCTCCTGAGTGAGACGTCACGCGCGGCCGTTATACCTGAGAACCGCTGAGCAGCTGCTGAGGTGATGTTACTGTAGCTTAGCTTAGCGGTTAGCGCGGTTAGCGGGTTTAAACTTGTAACTGTTTCTGTTTATAATAATATAATAATATCGTTATTTACACACAATAACAGCCTCGTCCGCTTCGGGGTTTTCAGTTTAAGCGTTTTATAAATAAACTAACTGGCTAAATTAGCTTGTGCGCTAACACCGACCGCTAGCATAGCTTAGCGTAGCGGCGACTGAGCCGGGCTTCGTTTTTAAGAGATTTGGTTCTTAACACAACACATTTAGGTCAGTACCGTGTAGTTTGGAGGTGTTTATGACTGTTTTATGCTGCAGCGACGCTGAAAATACACAATTCGTCGCGTCTGAGATGAATTAAGTCCAGAAGTGCAGAGAAACCACCCCGTTAGCTTAGCATCGGGATTTTCACCTACACGAAACTACAAAACTACAAGTACAAAACTTCAGATAAACCAGTTACAGAGTGCTAAACTTCAGATAAACCAGTTACAGAGTGCTAAACTTCAGATAAACCAACTACAGAGTACAAAACTTCAGATAAGCCAGTTACAGAGTACAAAACTTCAGATAAACCAGTTACAGTGTGCTAAACTTCAGATAAACCAGTTACAGAGTGCTAAACTTCAGATAAACCAGTTACAGAGTGCTAAACATCAGATAAACCAACTACAGAGTACAAAACTTCAGATAAACCAGTTACAGAGTACAAAACTTCAGATAAACCAGTTACAGAGTACAAAACTTCAGATAAACCAGTTACAGAGTGCTAAACTTCAGATAAACCAGTTACAGAGTGCTAAACTTCAGATAAACCAGTTACAGAGTGCTAAACTTCAGATAAACCAGTTACAGAGTGCTAAAGGAACACTTTACTTAAAATGTAGATGGTGGAAACAGTACTAATGTTAAAGGGGAAATCCACCCAATTTTCATTACTAAAAAAAAATCAGTTCTTCAGATTTAAGTCATGCAGAGTAGTTTACTGTGAGGTGTGTAAATCCAGAGAAACCTTCAGACTCTGATTCCTTAACAGTGGTGGTGTTTACAGTGGTGGTGGTGATGGTGTTTACAGTGGTGATGGTGTTCACAGTGGTGGTGGTGATGGTGTTTACAGTGGTGGTGGTGTTTACAGTGGTGGTGATGGTGTTTACAGTGTTGGTGATAGTGTTTACAGTGGTGGTGATGGTGTTTACAGTGGTGGTGATGGTGTTTACAGTGTTGGTGATAGTGTTTACAGTGGTGGTGATGGTGTTTACAGTGGTGGTGATGGTAACCAGGGGTCTCCATGTCTACAACACTAATCTACACATTGTATTTACTATGAAACCCACCAGTGAAGCTACACGTGTCTTCTGAGTTTATCTGGATGTTGATGGTAAAATGTAGAAGATCTGAAAATACTAGGTTTTTTTGGGGGACTATTTGAACCTCACAGCGTCCTGCATGTATCCCTCCACCATGAATGGAGTTTAAGACTGAGATCTTCTCTAAACTATCATAAACAGCGTCTCAGAATCAGACAGTGTATTTATAACATCTACTGTAAGAACTTTCTGTGAGGAGCTTTTAGAGGTGGACGTCTGGTTCCATTCACCTCCACTGTGAACAGATCTGACTGTATCTAGAACCACTGTGAACAGATCTGATTTTATCCAGAACAGAGAGTTTCACAGTGAACTGACTCTAAATTAACTTGTAATTGATCTAAACTGATGAATTATGTAGAATATTTGAAAGGTCAGGTTGAGTACCCCTTTAACATTTGCTCTAACATTTGTCTTTACAGGCAGAACAGCAGAACATTTTCCAGGAAAACCTAGGATGATGGTGATGATGGTGATGATGGAGCAAACTTCTGCCAATGGCACAGAAATCCCTCAGTGGAATTTCTTTATGACCAACCAGCCTGGCATAATGCTGACCATCTTTGGTGCCTGTCTAGTTGGAGGTAGCAAGCTGTATATACTTCACTCCAGAGTTTGAGAGTCCCAACTGTCTATCTGTACAGAGAGAAACTAGTAGTGACAAAAAATCTAATTCCACAGACTAAATATTCCACACTAATAATGACCCAAATTCAAATATCTCCATGTCTGAGTGACCAGCATTTGTAGATCCAGATTTAGAAATATTTCTCAGTGATCTGTTTGTTTATTATCAGCTGTCGTCAGAGTCGCTCTGTTCCGTCTGAAGCTGCCCTACACAGTCCTGCTGGCCCTCTGTGGGTTTCTACTGGGACTCCTTGGCTTCCATTATCCAAACGTAAGCTCACGACCAGGCTTTAAAGCAGACAAGCCTAAGATTTTAGTTCAGACTTCTGTCTTATTTTAGGGATGATCACAAGTAGCAGAAAGTTTTGCACATTTTTGATCAAGTCTGTTATTGGTTTAGTTTGTGTGTTCAGAAACTCAACTGCCCGATATTACTCCTTGTTCTTTTAGATGAAATGTTTGAACGAGACAGCTGTCGGGGCGCTGACTGTGAAATAGCTACGTACTACACATTGAGGGTGTTTGAAGATAGCATTTACAGCAGGGGTATTTAATCAGAAATTTAAATATTTATTTCCTTAGGCCCAGGTCCGGCCCTCATAACTTCTAACTTGTGTTATGATTCAGAGCCACATTCTGTTTAGTGGCGTATTTTATCATCAGCAACTGAAAAACAAAACAAATTACAAATGCCATTCAGTTTATTTCAATAATATTGTTTTAAATGCTGAATTAAATAAATTATTTACAAAACCATGTTTTTCTCTCACTTCAAGTAAAAATAAGGGCTTCATTAAAAACGCTCTTGAAAAAAGTGCATTATCAGGTGTTAATTTAGAGAAAAAGTAAATACAGCGTAGAGTCTTATTAACTGAATTTCACATCCTATCAGTTTATCACCCTCTCGTATTCCTCTCTCACTCTTTCTCCTGTTCAGTGAGAGGAGTGAGCTCTTGGTGGTCCAGCCAGGACTTTAAATCTGGGCTGAAATTTCTCACATTCTCACCAACATCTGAGATATCTAGAACGTTCTGTGTGGAGTGTGTATGTTCTCTCCGTGCTTGAGTGGGTTCCTCCGGGTTCTCCGGTTTCCTCCCACAGTCCAAACACATACATGATAGGATCCTCACTCTAAACTGCCCGTAGGTGTGTGTGTGTGTTTGTGTGTGTGGGTGTGGGTGTGTGTGTGGGTGTGTGTCAGTGTGGGTGTGAGTGTGTGTGGGTGTGGGTGTGAGTGTGTGTGTGTGTGTGTGTGTGTGTGTGGGTGGGTGTGTGTGTGTGTGGGTGTATGTGTGTGTGTGAGTGTGTGTGTGTGGGTGTGTGTGGGTGTGTATGTGTGGGTGTGGGTGTGTGTGGGTGTGTGTGTGTGGGTGTGGGTGTGGGTGTGGGTGTGTGTGTGTGGGTGGGTGTGTGTGTGTGTGTGAGTGGGTGTGGGTGTGTGTGGGTGTGTGTGTGTGGGTGTGTGTGTGAGTGAGTGTGGGTGTGTGTGTGTGTGGGTGTGTGTGTCGGTGGGTGTGTGTGTGTGAGGGTGTGGGTGTGTGAGAGTAAACTCTCTTTACTCTCCGACTCTCTTTACTCTCCGACTCTCTTTACTCTCCCACTCTCTTTACTCTCCGACTCTCTTTACTCTCCGACTCGCTTTACTCTCCGACTCACTTTACTCTCAGACTCTCTTTACTCTCCGACTCGCTTTACTCTCCGACTCTCTTTACTCTCCGACTCTCTTTACTCTCCGACTCTCTTTACTATCCGACTCTCTTTACTCTCCGACTCACTTTACTCTCCGTCTCTCTTTACTCTCCGACTCTCTTTACTCTCCGACTCTCTTTACTCTCTGTCTCTTATTACTCTCCGACTCTCTTTACTCTCCGACTCGCTTTACTCTCCGACTCTCTTTACTCTCCGTCTCTTATTACTCTCCGTCTCTCTTTACTCTCCGACTCTCTTTACTCTCAGACTCTCTTTACTCTCCGACTCTCTTTACTCTCCGACTCTCTTTACTCTCCGACTCGCTTTACTCTCCGACTCTCTTTACTCTCAGACTCACTTTACTCTCCGACTCTCTTTACTCTCCGACTCTCTTTACTCTCCGACTCTCTTTACTCTCCGTCTCTTATTACTCTCCGACTCTCTTTACTCTCCGACTCGCTTTACTCTCCGACTCGCCTTACTCTCCGACTCACTTTACTCTCCGACTCTCTTTACTCTCCGACTCTCTTTACTCTCTGACTCTCTTTACTCTCCGACTCGCTTTACTCTCCGACTCGCCTTACTCTCCGACTCACTTTACTCTCCGTCTCTTATTACTCTCCGACTGTCTTTACTCTCCGTCTCTTATTACTCTCCGACTCTCTTTACTCTCCGACTCTCTTTACTCTCCGACTCGCCTTACTCTCCGACTCACTTTACTCTCCGACTCTCTTTACTCTCCGACTCTCTTTACTGTCCGACTCTCTTTACTCTCCGACTCTCTTTACTCTCCGACTTTCTTTACTCTCAGACTCTCTTTACTCTCCGACACTCTTTACTGTCCGACTCTCTTTACTCTCAGACTCTCTTTACTCTCCGACTCTCTTTACTCTCCGACTCGCTTTACTCTCCGACTCTCTTTACTCTCCGACTCACTTTACTCTCCGACTCTCTTTACTCTCCGACTCACTTTACTCTCCGTCTCTCTTTACTCTCCGACTCACTTTACTCTCTGACTCTCTTTACTCTCCGACTCTCTTTACTCTCCGACTCTCTTTACTCTCCCACTCTCTTTACTCTCCGACTCTCTTTACTCTCCGACTTTCTTTACTCTCAGACTCTCTTTACTCTCCGACTCTCTTTACTCTCCGACTCGCTTTACTCTCCGACTCTCTTTACTCTCCGACTCACTTTACTCTCCGACTCTCTTTACTCTCCGACTCACTTTACTCTCCGTCTCTCTTTACTCTCCGACTCACTTTACTCTCTGACTCTCTTTACTCTCCGACTCTCTTTACTCTCCGACTCGCTTTACTCTCAGACTCGCTTTACTCTCCGACTCGCCTTACTCTCCGACTCACTTTACTCTCCGACTCACTTTACTCTCCGACTGTCTTTACTCTCCGTCTCTTATTACTCTCCGACTCTCTTTACTCTCCGACTCTCTTTACTCTCCGACTCGCCTTACTCTCCGACTCACTTTACTCTTCGACTCTCTTTACTCTCCGACTCGCTTTACTCTCCGACTCGCTTTACTCTCCGACTCGCTTTAGTCTCCGACTCGCTTTACTCTCCGTCTCTTATTACTCTCCGACTCTCTTTACTCTCCGACTCGCTTTACTCTCCGACTCGCCTTACTCTCCGACTTACTTTACTCTCCGACTCTCTTTACTCTCCGACTCTCTTTACTGTCCGACTCTCTTTACTCTCCGACTCTCTTTACTCTCCGACTCTCTTTACTCTCCGACTGTCTTTACTCTCAGACTCTCTTTACTCTCCGACTCTCTTTACTCTCCGACTCACTTTACTCTCTGACTCTCTTTACTCTCAGACTCTCTTTACTCTCCGACTCTCTTTACTCTCAGACTCTCTTTACTCTCCGACTCTCTTTACTCTCCGACTCTCTTTACTCTCCGACTCTCTTTACTCTCCGACTCTCTTTACTCTCCGTCTCTTATTACTCTCCGACTCTCTTTACTCTCCGACTCACTTTACTCTCCGACTCTCTTTACTCTCCGACTCTCTTTACTCTCCGACTCGCTTTACTCTCCGACTCTCTCTACTCTCCGACTCTCTTTACTGTCCGACTCTCTTTACTCTCTGATTCTCTTTACTGTCCGACTCTCTTTACTGTCCGACTCTCTTTACTCTCCGACTCGCTTTACTCTCCGACTCGCCTTACTCTCCGACTCTCTTTACTCTCCGACTCTCTTTACTCTCCGACTCTCTTTACTCTCCGACTGTCTTTACTCTCAGACTGTCTTTACTCTCCGACTCTCTTTACTCTCCGACTCACTTTACTCTCTGACTGTCTTTACTCTCAGACTCTCTTTACTCTCCGACTCTCTTTACTCTCAGACTCTCTTTACTCTCCGACTCTCTTTACTCTCCGACTCTCTTTACTCTCAGACTCTCTTTACTCTCCGACTCTCTTTACTCTCAGACTCTCTTTACTCTCCGACTCTCTTTACTCTCCGACTCGCTTTACTCTCCGACTCGCTTTACTCTCCGTCTCTTATTACTCTCCGACTCTCTTTACTCTCAGACTCTCTTTACTCTCCGACTCACTTTACTCTCCGACTCTCTTTACTCTCCGACTCGCTTTACTCTCCGACTCTTATTACTCTCCGACTCACTTTACTCTCCGACTCTCTTTACTCTCCGTCTCTTATTACTCTCCGACTCTCTTTACTCTCCGACTCACTTTACTCTCCGACTGTCTTTACTCTCCGTCTCTTATTACTCTCCGACTCTCTTTACTCTCCGACTCTCTTTACTCTCCGACTCGCCTTACTCTCCGACTCACTTTACTCTTCGACTCTCTTTACTCTCCGACTCGCTTTACTCTCCGACTCGCTTTACTCTCCGACTCGCTTTAGTCTCCGACTCGCTTTACTCTCCGTCTCTTATTACTCTCCGACTCTCTTTACTCTCCGACTCGCTTTACTCTCCGACTCGCCTTACTCTCCGACTTACTTTACTCTCCGACTCTCTTTACTCTCCGACTCTCTTTACTGTCCGACTCTCTTTACTCTCCGACTCTCTTTACTCTCCGACTGTCTTTACTCTCAGACTCTCTTTACTCTCCGACTCTCTTTACTCTCCGCCTCTCTTTACTCTCTGACTCTCTTTACTCTCAGACTCTCTTTACTCTCCGACTCTCTTTACTCTCAGACTCTCTTTACTCTCCGACTCTCTTTACTCTCCGACTCTCTTTACTCTCCGACTCTCTTTACTCTCCGACTCGCTTTACTCTCCGACTCTCTTTACTCTCCGTCTCTTATTACTCTCCGACTCTCTTTACTCTCAGACTCTCTTTACTCTCCGACTCACTTTACTCTCCGACTCTCTTTACTCTCCGACTCGCTTTACTCTCCGACTCTCTTTACTCTCCGTCTCTTATTACTCTCCGACTCTCTTTACTCTCCGACTCTCTTTACTCTCCGACTCACTTTACTCTCCGACTCTCTTTACTCTCCGACTCTCTTTACTCTCCGACTCGCTTTACTCTCCGACTCTCTCTACTCTCCGACTCTCTTTACTGTCCGACTGTCTTTACTCTCCGACTCGCCTTACTCTCCGACTCACTTTACTCTTCGACTCTCTTTACTCTCCGACTCGCTTTACTCTCCGACTCGCTTTACTCTCCGACTCGCTTTAGTCTCCGACTCGCTTTACTCTCCGTCTCTTATTACTCTCCGACTCTCTTTACTCTCCGACTCGCTTTACTCTCCGACTCGCCTTACTCTCCGACTTACTTTACTCTCCGACTCTCTTTACTCTCCGACTCTCTTTACTGTCTGACTCTCTTTACTCTCCGACTCTCTTTACTCTCTGACTCTCTTTACTCTCCGACTCTCTTTACTCTCCGACTCTCTTTACTCTCCGACTCTCTTTACTCTCCGACTCACTTTACTCTCTGACTCTCTTTACTCTCCGACTCTCTTTACTCTCCGACTCTCTTTACTCTCCGACTCTCTTTACTCTCCGACTCTCTTTACTCTCCGACTCTCTTTACTCTCCGACTCGCGTTACTCTCCGACTCTCTTTACTCTCCGTCTCTTATTACTCTCCGACTCTCTTTACTCTCAGACTCTCTTTACTCTCCGACTCACTTTACTCTCCGACTCTCTTTACTCTCCGACTCGCTTTACTCTCCGACTCTCTTTACTCTCCGTCTCTTATTACTCTCCGACTCTCTTTACTCTCCGACTCTCTTTACTCTCCGACTCACTTTACTCTCCGACTCTCTTTACTCTCAGACTCTCTTTACTCTCCGACTCGCCTTACTCTCCGACTTACTTTACTCTCCGACTCTCTTTACTCTCCGACTCTCTTTACTCTCCGACTCTCTTTACTCTCCGACTGTCTTTACTCTCAGACTGTCTTTACTCTCCGACTCTCTTTACTCTCCGACTCACTTTACTCTCTGACTGTCTTTACTCTCAGACTCTCTTTACTCTCCGACTCTCTTTACTCTCAGACTCTCTTTACTCTCCGACTCTCTTTACTCTCCGACTCTCTTTACTCTCAGACTCTCTTTACTCTCCGACTCTCTTTACTCTCAGACTCTCTTTACTCTCCGACTCTCTTTACTCTCCGACTCGCTTTACTCTCCGACTCTCTTTACTCTCCGTCTCTTATTACTCTCCGACTCTCTTTACTCTCAGACTCTCTTTACTCTCCGACTCACTTTACTCTCCGACTCTCTTTACTCTCCGACTCGCTTTACTCTCCGACTCTCTTTACTCTCCGTCTCTTATTACTCTCCGACTCTCTTTACTCTCCGACTCTCTTTACTCTCCGACTCGCTTTACTCTCCGACTCTCTTTACTCTCCGTCTCTTATTACTCTCCGACTCACTTTACTCTCCGACTCTCTTTACTCTCCGTCTCTTATTACTCTCCGACTCTCTTTACTCTCCGACTCACTTTACTCTCCGACTCTCTTTACTCTCAGACTCTCTTTACTCTCAGACTCTCTTTACTCTCCGACTCTCTTTACTCTCAGACTCTCTTTACTCTCCGACTCACTTTACTCTCCGACTCTCTTTACTCTCCGACTCTCTTTACTCTCCGACTCGCTTTACTCTCCGACTCACTTTACTCTCCGTCTCTCTTTACTCTCAGACTCTCTTTACTCTCCGACTCACTTTACTCTCCGACTCTCTTTACTCTCCGACTCTCTTTACTCTCCGACTCGCTTTACTCTCCGACTCTCTCTACTCTCCGACTCTCTTTACTGTCCGACTCTCTTTACTCTCTGATTCTCTTTACCGTCCGACTCTCTTTACTCTCTGACTCTCTTTACTCTCCGACTCTCTTTACTCTCTGACTCTCTTTACTCTCTGACTCTCTTTACTCTCCGACTCTCTTTACTCTCCGACTCTCTTTACTCTCTGACTCTCTTTACTCTCTGACTCTCTTTACTCTCCAACTCTCTTTACTCTCTGACTCTCTTTACTCTCCAACTCTCTTTACTCTCCAACTCTCTTTACTCTCTGACTCTCTTTACTCTCTGACTCTCTTTACTCTCCGACTCTCTTTACTCTCCAACTCTCTTTACTCTCCAACTCTCTTTACTCTCCGACTCTCTTTACTCTCCGACTCTCTTTACTCTCAGACTCGCTTTACTCTCCGACTCGCTTTACTCTCCGACTCTCTTTACTCTCTGACTCGCTTTACTATCCAACTCTCTTTACTCTCTGACTCTCTTTACTCTCTGACTCTCTTTACTCTCCAACTCTCTTTACTCTCTGACTCTCTTTACTCTCTGACTCTCTTTACTCTCCAACTCTCTTTACTCTCTGACTCTCTTTACTCTCTGACTCTCTTTACTCTCCAACTCTCTTTACTCTCCAACTCTCTTTACTCTCTGACTCTCTTTACTCTCTGACTCTCTTTACTCTCCAACTCTCTTTACTCTCTGACTCTCTTTACTCTCCAACTCTCTTTACTCTCAACTCTCTTTACTCTCCAACTCTCTTTACTCTCTGACTCTCTTTACTCTCCAACTCTCTTTACTCTCCGACTCTCTTTACTCTCTGACTCGCTTTACTCTCCGACTCTCTTTACTCTCCGACTAATGATTCTTGTGTTGTATCTCTCCTGTGTGCGCGACGCACTCCCGAATCTGCTCAGATCTGATTGGCTGAGGAGTGCTGTTGGTGATCTTACAGAGCATGTGATTGGTCAGTGAGTTTACTGTACCGCATACCGCACCGTAAAGAGAAGAAAAGCTGCGCCGCTAAAAATAAACACAGTCATAATTAAATCGTACTCAGTAGATTATCGCTTTGGGTCCGCATTGGACAGCGTCTGGGTCTGGACCCGGGCCGGGACCACCTATTAGTGCCCCCTGATTTACAGATTGTATTAACGGTTATTTAAAGCGTGTTTCACGGTGACCCCTGCCCGTAGACCTCTGAAGTCGTGCCGTATGCTTTGGGCTTCGTGGCTGGATTAGGATCTCTGGGTCTAAACTAGTTTCATCTGAACAGCAGGCTAAACCCGAGTGCTCCAGATCTGATACACTTTAGTGTTTACGTTCCAGTGTCCAGTGTTACTGAATGCTCTGAAGTGTGAGGCTGTTCAGGGGTCAGCTGCTGAAATGATGTTAAGTTAAAGTAAGTCTGTTACATGGGCAGAGTTGACGTCAGTGTGTCGATGTGTGTACAGGATTAGTTGTAAAACCTCCTCTCAGGTGAATACAGGTGAAGATGTGCGGTGTGCTTTGTGGATGTAGTAACACCTGAAATAACACACTGTAGGTGTGTATATCTGTTGTGAGGGGAGTGTTTCCAAACCCTGCTGTCACCAGTCTGTCACAGATGGACACTTCAGTGAAGGATCAGCTCTGTCGTTTTACCTCTGATCTCTGATCAGCACCAAACATTAGCATAACCAGCACCTAACAGCAGAAGAGAGGACTGTTTGTTCTTATATCTCTTCGTCTTCTTTTCTTCCAGGTCAGGTATTACACAGAGGACATCGCCGACATCAGCCCCCAGCTGTTACTTCACATCTTTATGCCAGTACTTGTCTTTAACTGCGCCTTCACAATTGAATCACACACCTTTTGGAAGTCACTTGTACAGGTAAGGTCAATGTTTAGAGCTAGGAATGGAATGAAGCACATTCCCATCTGTACTGTATTTTAGCTTCTGTGCTAATTCTTCATTGGTCGTTGGTTTAAAGGAGCAGTTTAAAGGGGCAGTCGTGGCCTGAAGGTTAGGGATCCAGCCTTGTGACTGTAAGGTCGTCGGTTCGAAGCCCTGTGGATAGGGCTGCCCACCGCTCTGGGCACGTGTGCTCACTGCTCCCTAGTGTATGTTCACTAGTGTGTGTAGATGTGCGTGTTTTACTGTACAGATGGGTTAAATGCAGAGGTCAAATTCCGCTGTGTGCAAACAAATGTGGCTAATTCTAAATTCTAATTTGTAAGATGACACAACCTGTTGAATTCATCCTCTGAACAGTAGGGGGCACTGTATCACCAACAAACGCTTAAACCCTTCTTCTCCCTCTTCACTCCTTACTAGTCTAGAAGAAACATCAGCACCACACGTTCCTCCCGTGGGGAAACAGCTCCAGTGTTCACTCTCGTTCTTCTTCTGTTTATATTCTTCTTTTGCTCTGGTTTCTAGCCGGCGCTCACCAAAAGTCTAGTCGAGATGTTGTCACAAAGCAGCTTTACAGGAGTTTGAAAACATAAAAACATGAAGTCTCAACATGTATCCTCCGCCAGAGGCAACGGTGGCAAGAACTGCCTCAGACTGGAGGAAGAAACTTTGGGAGGAACCAGACTCACAAGCGGAGACCCATCCTCCTCTGATCACCCAGTACTTACAGTTTAATAAGATACATTCAGAACAGAACTCAGAGTCTGAACAGTAGAAGCTTTAGAAACTGCCCAGGTAGAGGCAGTCTATGAGTGAGGCAGTCTCTGAATGAGGCAGTCTCTGAATGCCAGTACATCTGGATACCGCAGAGAAACAAGAGTTTAGTCTTTAAATGAAGTGAGGCTGTGAGTCGTGACCGAGGACACAGAGTGATGCTGCATTTACACTGCTCCGTCGCGTCAACGGACATGAACGCACTCCCCCTCTTCAGCTGGCCGCGTGTGGGCGTAACAAGGGTGTTCCCTGCGTCGTCCAATGGAATCAGGTATGTGCGTTTCCAGGGGTGACGGGGCAGCGGTGATTAATGCTCGTATTTAACATCGGCTTTATCATATTTACCATATTTACATCTGAATCAGATGTAAATATAAACGAGGGTGTTTTAGTTTAGTTCTGAATATGGAATGAACATTTCATACGTTAAGGAAACCTATCATGTGACCACCTGCCCCTTTCTTATTGGATAGACGCATTGCGTTTGCTGGATTCATTTGCATAAAGTTTGTCTCGGCTGAACTTTTCGTCGCATCGCACCCCCCGAACTCGACGCGCCGGACCCATGATGCCCCGCGCGGCTGATGGGATGCGTCGCAGCGCGTCGTGTAAATGCAGCATAACGTGTAGACGAGGCTCATTGAGGTTGAAGTTTAAACAGTTTTAGTGGAAGTGCTGTTAATGCTGGTGTGATCTTCTCTTTGATGTGTTTGTGTTTATTTCGTGCTGTTTGATTTGGACAGGTGCTGATTCTCGCAGTACCTGGGTTCGTACTCAGCACCTGCCTCACAGCGCTGTTAGTGACACACTTCTTATACCGCTGGAGCTGCTACGTCGGCGTGATGTTTGCAGCTATCGTCAACACTCTTGATCCTTTCGCGTCAGTTTCACTCCTACACAGTCTGGGTAAGTAAGTTCAGCTGTACTGAGATCAGACTCACCCCACGAGCAGCTGTCCCCAAATCAGTCACACGTGGAATTATACACGTACTGGAACCGCGCTGCCTGGACTGTTTGTGTTGAGTTTATATCTGAGCTGGGACACGAAATAAAACTGAATTCAGGTGTGAGTTTCAGATCATTACCTTCATTTACACGTCTATTCTTTAACAGATTAGTATTCTACCTGTAATATAACACACCTGGGTCTAGAACTCTGCTGATCTGAACATGTGAACTGATTTGGCTGCACTGAGAAGATAGAAATAGATTAAACAAACGGTTACATCATATGTTTATTAATTTAGATTAGGCTACCACTGTTTGTTTGTTTATTTATTTTATTTGGATTCCCATTAACTCCTATAATGAGAGAAGCTGTTCTTTCTGGGGTCCATGAGACGTATATCACATAACAACACAACACATAAGCATCATATATACACAACACACACAGAAATAGATCGGTAAGAAAAAAAGAAAGGAGGAGAAAGTTTAATAAAGTGTGTCATTAGAATTCCAGTAACCACGCTGTCCCCCCTGATACATTTCCCTAATCTACTTTAAAGTTTATTTATTTAGTTTAATGATCTGGAATCAGTAATATAGTGTGTTTAGCAGTGAGTCAGGTGAGGAGTTCACTCCTCAACAGCTCAGTAATCACTGCTCTGTGGTTAGTTCGTGCTGTCTGTAATTTAAAGTAATTGTTTGTTGAAGATCTCGGCGTATTGGGTTTTTATTTGTTCTAATTGATTATAAAGGCTTTATATTTAACTTATGTATTCTTTATGAGTCCCACTTTAACCCGTAGCCACTCCAGTTCAGTGTGCCGTTTATCTGGTCCTGTATGGGCGTGGTAATATCGTTCTCGCTGTCTTATTCTGCGTCCTCTGTAGTTTCATTAGGTGTGTTATGTTTACATTCTTAAAAGTAAAGTGGATAAAATTGTTCTTAAGTATGAACCACTTGATGTTATGATTAAAGATCGTCTCTTGAGCGACAGTGAATGACAGCGTTAGCTTTTTGACTGAACTGGTTCTGTATAAACGTCCTTTCTGTTTTTCTCAGGAACAGCGAAGTCTCTGATCCTGATCGTGGAGGGCGAGTCTTTGTTTACTGATGGAACCGCCTTCGTCACGTTTGAGGCGTTTAGAGATCTTGCTATTACTGCGAGTCACGTTGACGGTACTCCTCTGGCATCTCTGTGAGTTCTGATCTGTTTTCTTGTTTTCTGCTGTTTGATGTGTCTAAACATGTCTCTTCTTTCGTGTCCAGCGTCGTATTTGGCTGTGAAGCTGCTGCTGAAGGTTCTGGGGAGTCCGCTCATTGGTTGTATTATGTCAAAGGTTATTACCTGTTGGCTCTCGCGCATTTTCAGCGACGGGCTCGTAGAAGTAACTGTCAGTCTCGTCATGACGTACGTCACGTTCTTCCTGGGTAAGAGTTTTTCAGGATGTTGGTTTAACGTGTACGCTGAATTTTTCACCTGTTCATTGTGAACACGTGCACACGTTCTCTTTCTCGACCGTGTGGTTGTGAACAGCTCGCTGGCTGGGCATGTCTGGAGTCATCGCTGTTCTTATAATGGGACTTCTTCTGGAAACCGTCCACTTCAGTCCTGAAATAGAAGTCTTCCTGTTACGGTCAGTACGTTAAAGCAGAGTCCAGCAGTTCTGACCGTGTCTAGCTGCTGATTTTGTAGCGTAGGTTTTTTACAAGACATCTCAGAATTATTTTCCTTCACTAAGTAAAAAACTGAAGACCAGGTTTTAGCTTCGTGTTCCACACAGAACAGTCTATATAGTGATCCACACTGTACAGTCTATATAGTGATCTACACAAAACAGTCTATATAGTGTTCCATACAGAACAGTCTATATAGTGATCTACACAGTACGGTCTATATAGTGATCCACACAGAACAGTCTATATAGTGTTCCACACAGAACAGTCTATATAGTGTTCCACACAGAACAGTCTATATAGTGATCTACACAGTACTGTCTATATAGTGATCTACACAGTACGGTCTATATAGTGTTCCACACAGAACAGTCTATATAGGGATCTACACAGTACGGTCTATATAGTGATTTACACAGAACAGTCTATATAGTGATCTACACAGTATGGTCTATATAGTGATCTACACAGCACAGTCTATATAGTGATTTACACAAAACAGTCTATATAGTGTTCCACACAGAACAGTCTATATAGTGATCTACACAGTACGGTCTATATAGTGATCTACACAAAACAGTCTATATAGTGTTCCATACAGAACAGTCTATATAGTGATCCACACAGTACGGTCTATATAGTGATCTACACAAAACAGTCTATATAGTGTTCCATACAGAACAGTCTATATAGTGATCTACACAGTACGGTCTATATAGTGATCTACACAAAACAGTCTATACAGTGTTCCACACAGAACAGTCTATATAGTGTTCCACACAGAACAGTCTATATAGTGTTCCACACAGAACAGTCTATATAGTGATCTACACAGTATGGTCTATATAGTGATCTACACAAAACAGTCTATATAGTGTTCCACACAGAACAGTCTATATAGGGATCTACACAGTACGGTCTATATAGTGATCTACACAGAACAGTCTATATAGTGATCTACACAGTACAGTGTATATAGTGATCTACACAGTATGGTCTATATAGTGATCTACACAGCACAGTCTATATAGTGATTTACACAAAACAGTCTATATAGTGTTCCACACAGAACAGTCTATATAGTGATCTACACAGTACGGTCTATATAGTGCTCTACACAGTGCGGTCTATATAGTGATCTACACAAAACAGTCTATACAGTGTTCCACACAGAACAGTCTATATAGTGATCTACACAGTGCGGTCTATATAGTGATCTACACAAAACAGTCTATACAGTGTTCCACACAGAACAGTCTATATAGTGATCTACACAGTGCAGTCTATATAGCGATCTACACAGAACAGTCTATACAGTGTTCCACACAGTACAGTCTATATAGTGATCTACACAGTACGGTCTATATAGTGGTCTACACAGTACAGTCTATATAGTGATCTACACAGTGCAGTCTATATAGTAATCTACACAGGGCAGTCTATATAGTGATCTACACAGTGCAGTCTATATAGTGATCTACACAGTACAGTCTATATAGTGATCTACACAGTGCAGTCTCTATAGTAATCTACACAGTGCAGTCTATATAGTGATCTACACAGTGCAGTCTATACAGTATTCCACACAGTACAGTCTATATAGTGATCTACACAGTACGGTCTATATAGTGATCTACACAGTACAGTCTATATAGTGATCTACACAGTGCAGTCTATATAGTAATCTACACAGTGCAGTCTATATAGTGATCTACACAGTACAGTCTATATAGTGATCTACACAGTACAGTCTATATAGTGATCTACACAGTGCAGTCTATATAGTGAGCAGTGAGTAAACCAGTGAATCATTTCAGACACACCCTCAGTCTGTGAGTCTCTCAGCCCTTAATTACACTTTCAGTGTGTAGAATGAAGGAAGGTGTGATGATACACTCTACTGACGATACAGTGTGAGTTACGATACGATTTTTTCACAGTTAGTTTTTCTCAAATCAAACTGAACACGAGACCCACAAAGTTTCCTTTCATTAATTTATCAACAAAACTAAAGTGTTCAGTGCTAATCGCTCAATACGGGCTCGTCAGAAGCGCTAACTCTGTTAAATCAGTAATGAGTGAAATTAACCAGCTGGAGTCATTCGTGGTGAGCGGTCAGTCACGAAACCAGGTGCCAGCCAATAGCGTTCGGCCTCAAACTGTCAAACCCGCACCCTCTGCTGTTCCAAAAGATTAATTTTACATCTCAGACGATTTCAGTTGTGTTATAATTGCATCGGTTATTAACTTTCTCACGATGCATCAGTACATCCCTAGAAATAAGTTATATAGTCATAAAGCAGGAGTGTAATGATCACAGTGTGAGAGATATTATATATATAATATATTAAATATTAAATATGATTATTATCACCTGTCAGAATTGCTTTTCTGTACAGTGTACAGTCTGTTTCACACCAGCTTTAATTCAGTGATGGTGTTCAGGTTCTGGGAGATGCTGACGTATCTGGCCAACACTTTAATCTTCTTTATTGTTGGTCTCGTGATCGCCCGAGCGTTTGAGCACACGGTTCTCCGCGACTTCTTCTACATCCTGGTGCTGTATGCTGCTCTGCTGAGTATAAGGTACTACGAGATGTTCTTCGTCTTCTTTCTTCACAGTTCTTCATTTTCATTTCTGCAGTGAGCTACGTGTCCTTTACTGTTATTATTATTATTATTATTATTATTGTTATTATTATTAATAGTATTATCGTTATCTGATTAAAGAGGTAGCTGACGTGTAGTGCTGTCTCCTGATTGGTCTCAGGTTTGTGACTGTGGTTCTGCTGTCACCGCTGCTGTGCCGCTGTGGTTATGGCTTTAACTGGCGCTGGGCCTTGGTTTGCGTCTGGGGGGCGACTAAAGGGGCTTTCTGCCTCAGTCTGACTCTCATGGCCTATCAGGCAGAAGGACTGGACAAGTTACAGGATAAGGTAATCAGACTAATCAGATCTTATTCTTATGATAATTAAGGTCAGTTCACGTCTGATGAACAGAGCAGAGTATGTAGGGAAGAGGTTATATGGTATATAGGTATAGGTATATTCTGGTATAGAGGTTGAGGGTGGTACATGCTGGTATATAGGTTGAGGGTGGTATATGCTGGTATAGAGGTTGAGGGTGGTATATGCTGGTATATAGGTTGAGGGTGGTATATGCTGGTATAGAGGTTGAGGGTGGTATATGCTGGTATATAGGTTGAGGGTGGTATATGCTGGTATAGAGGTTGAGGGTGGTATATTCTGGTATATAGGTTGAGGGTGGTATATGCTGGTATAGAGGTTGAGGGTGGTGTATGCTGGTATAGAGGTTGAGGGTGGTATATGCTGGTATATAGGTTGAGGGTGGTATATGCTGGTATATAGGTTGAGGGTGGTATATGCTGGTATAGAGGTTGAGGGTGGTATATGCTGGTATATAGGTTGAGGGTGGTTTATGCTGGTATAGAGGTTGAGGGTGGTATATGCTGGTATATAGGTTGAGGGTGGTATATGCTGGTATAGAGGTTGAGGGTGGTGTATGCTGGTATAGAGGTTGAGGGTAGTATATGCTGGTATATAGGTTGAGGGTGGTGTATGCTGGTATAGAGGTTGAGGGTGGTATATGCTGGTATATAGGTTGAGGGTGGTATATGCTGGTATAGAGGTTGAGGGTGGTGTATGCTGGTATAGAGGTTGAGGGTGGTATATGCTGGTATAGAGGTTGAGGGTGGTATATGCTGGTATAGAGGTTGAGGGTGGTATATGCTGGTATATAGGTTGAGGGTGGTATATGCTGGTATATAGGTTGAGGGTGGTATATGCTGGTATAGAGGTTGAGGGTGGTACATGCTGGTATAGAGGTTGAGGGTGGTACATGCTGGTATAGAGGTTGAGGGTGGTATATGCTGGTATATAGGTTGAGGGTGGTATTTGCTGGTGTATAGGTTGAGGGTGGTACATGCTGGTATAGAGGTTGAGGGTGGTATATGCTGGTATATAGGTTGAGGGTGGTATTTGCTGGTGTATAGGTTGAGGGTGGTATATGCTGGTATAGAGGTTGAGGGTGGTATATGCTGGTATATAGGTTGAGGGTGGTATATGCTGGTATATAGGTTGAGGGTGGTGTATGCTGGTATAGAGGTTGAGGGTGGTATATGCTGGTATATAGGTTGAGGGTGGTATATGCTGGTATATAGGTTGAGGGTGGTATATGCTGGTGTATAGGTTGAGGGTGGTACATGCTGGTATAGAGGTTGAGGGTGGTACATGCTGGTATAGAGGTTGAGGGTGGTATATGCTGGTATATAGGTTGAGGGTGGTATATGCTGGTATAGAAGTTGAGGGTGGTATATGCTGGTATATAGGTTGAGGGTGGTATATGCTGGTATATAGGTTGAGGGTGGTATATGCTGGTATAGAGGTTGAGGGTGGTACATGCTGGTATAGAGGTTGAGGGTGGTACATGCTGGTATAGAGGTTGAGGGTGGTATATGCTGGTATATAGGTTGAGGGTGGTATATGCTGGTATAGAGGTTGAGGGTGGTACATGCTGGTATAGAGGTTGAGGGTGGTACATGCTGGTATAGAGGTTGAGGGTGGTATATGCTGGTATATAGGTTGAGGGTGGTATATGCTGGTATAGAAGTTGAGGGTGGTATATGCTGGTATATAGGTTGAGGGTGGTATATGCTGGTATAGAGGTTGAGGGTGGTATATGCTGGTATAGAGGTTGAGGGTGGTATATGCTGGTATATAGGTTGAGGGTGGTATATGCTGGTATAGAGGTTGAGGGTGGTATATGCTGGTGTATAGGTTGAGGGTGGTACATGCTGGTATAGAGGTTGAGGGTGGTATATGCTGGTATAGAGGTTGAGGGTGGTATATGCTGGTATAGAGGTTGAGGGTGGTACATGCTGGTATATAGGTTGAGGGTGGTACATGCTGGTGTATAGGTTGAGGGTGGTACATGCTGGTATAGAGGTTGAGGGTGGTATATGCTGGTATAGAGGTTGAGGGTGGTGTATGCTGGTGTATAGGTTGAGGGTGGTATATGCTGGTGTATAGGTTGAGGGTGGTATTTGCTGGTGTATAGGTTGAGGGTGGTATATGCTGGTATATAGGTTGAGGGTGGTATATGCTGGTATAGAAGTTGAGGGTGGTATATGCTAGTATATAGGTTGAGGGTGGTACATGCTGGTATATAGGTTGAGGGTGGTGTATGCTGGTATAGAGGTTGAGGGTGGTATTTGCTGGTGTATAGGTTGAGGGTGGTATATGCTGGTATAGAGGTTGAGGGTGGTATATGCTGGTGTATAGGTTGAGGGTGGTATATGCTGGTATAGAGGTTGAGGGTGGTGTATGCTGGTATAGAGGTTGAGGGTGGTATTTGCTGGTGTATAGGTTGAGGGTGGTATATGCTGGTATAGAGGTTGAGGGTGGTATTTGCTGGTGTATAGGTTGAGGGTGGTATATGCTGGTATAGAGGTTGAGGGTGGTATTTGCTGGTGTATAGGTTGAGGGTGGTATATGCTGGTATAGAGGTTGAGGGTGGTATATGCTGGTGTATAGGTTGAGGGTGGTATATGCTGGTGTATAGGTTGAGGGTGGTATATGCTGGTATAGAGGTTGAGGGTGGTATATGCTGGTGTATAGGTTGAGGGTGGTATATGCTGGTATATAGGTTGAGGGTGGTATATGCTGGTATAGAGGTTGAGGGTGGTATATGCTGGTATATAGGTTGAGGGTGGTATATGCTGGTATAGAGGTTGAGGGTGGTATATGCTGGTATAGAGGTTGAGGGTGGTATTTGCTGGTGTATAGGTTGAGGGTGGTATATGCTGGTATATAGGTTGAGGGTGGTATATGCTGGTATATAGGTTGAGGGTGGTATATGCTGGTATAGAGGTTGAGGGTGGTATATGCTGGTATAGAGGTTGAGGGTGGTATATGCTGGTATATAGGTTGAGGGTGGTATATGCTGGTATAGAGGTTGAGGGTGGTATATGCTGGTATAGAGGTTGAGGGTGGTATATGCTGGTATAGAGGTTGAGGGTGGTATATGCTGGTATAGAGGTTGAGGGTGGTATATGCTGGTATAGAGGTTGAGGGTGGTATATGCTGGTATAGAGGTTGAGGGTGGTATATGCTGGTATATAGGTTGAGGGTGGTATATGCTGGTATATAGGTTGAGGGTGGTATTTGCTGGTGTATAGGTTGAGGGTGGTACATGCTGGTATAGAGGTTGAGGGTGGTATATGCTGGTATATAGGTTGAGGGTGGTATTTGCTGGTGTATAGGTTGAGGGTGGTATATGCTGGTATAGAGGTTGAGGGTGGTATATGCTGGTATATAGGTTGAGGGTGGTATATGCTGGTATATAGGTTGAGGGTGGTGTATGCTGGTATAGAGGTTGAGGGTGGTATATGCTGGTATATAGGTTGAGGGTGGTATATGCTGGTATATAGGTTGAGGGTGGTATATGCTGGTGTATAGGTTGAGGGTGGTACATGCTAGGTATAGAGGTTGAGGGTGGTACATGCTGGTATAGAGGTTGAGGGTGGTTATATGCTGGTATATAGGTTGAGGGTGGTATATGCTGGTTATAGAAGTTGAGGGTGGTATATGCTGGTATATAGGTTGAGGGTGGTATATGCTGGTATATAGGTTGAGGGTGGTATATGCTGGTATAGAGGTTGAGGGTGGTACATGCTGGTATAGAGGTTGAGGGTGGTACATGCTGGTATAGAGGTTGAGGGTGGTATATGCTGGTATATAGGTTGAGGGTGGTATATGCTGGTATAGAGGTTGAGGGTGGTACATGCTGGTATAGAGGTTGAGGGTGGTACATGCTGGTATAGAGGTTGAGGGTGGTATATGCTGGTATATAGGTTGAGGGTGGTATATGCTGGTATAGAAGTTGAGGGTGGTATATGCTGGTATATAGGTTGAGGGTGGTATATGCTGGTATAGAGGTTGAAGGGTGGTATATGCTGGTATAGAGGTTGAGGGTGGTATATGCTGGTATATAGGTTGAGGGTGGTATATGCTGGTATAGAGGTTGAGGGTGGTATATGCTGGTATAGAGGTTGAGGGTGGTATATGCTGGTATAGAGGTTGAGGGTGGTATATGCTGGTATAGAGGTTGAGGGTGGTATATGCTGGTATAGAGGTTGAGGGTGGTACATGCTGGTATATAGGTTGAGGGTGGTACATGCTGGTGTATAGGTTGAGGGTGGTACATGCAGGTATAGAGGTTGAGGGTGGTATATGCTGGTAAAGAGGTTGAGGGTGGTGTATGCTGGTGTATAGGTTTGAGGGTGGTATATGCTGGTGTATAGGTTGAGGGTGGTATATGCTGGTATATAGGTTGAGGGTGGTATATGCTGGTATATAGGTTGAGGGTGGTATATGCTGGTATATAGGTTAAGGGTGGTACATGCTGGTATAGAGGTTGAGGGTGGTATATGCTGGTATATAGGTTGAGGGTGGTATATGCTGGTATATAGGTTGAGGGTGGTACATGCTGGTATAGAAGTTGAGGATGGTATATGCTGGTATATAGGTTGAGGGTGGTATATGCTGGTATAGAAGTTGAGGGTGGTATATGCTGGTATATAGGTTGAGGGTGGTACATGCTGGTATATAGGTTGAGGGTGGTGTATGCTGGTGTATAGGTTGAGGGTGGTATAAGCTGGTGTATAGGTTGAGGGTGGTATATGCTGGTATAGAGGTTGAGGGTGGTATATGCTGGTATATAGGTTGAGGGTGGTATATGCTGGTATAGAGGTTGAGGGTGGTATATGCTGGTATATAGGTTGAGGGTGGTATATGCTGGTATAGAAGTTGAGGGTGGTATATGCTGGTATATAGGTTGAGGGTGGTACATGCTGGTATATAGGTTGAGGGTGGTGTATGCTGGTGTATAGGTTGAGGGTGGTATATGCTGGTGTATAGGTTGAGGGTGGTATATGCTGGTATAGAGGTTGAGGGTGGTATATGCTGGTATATAGGTTGAGGGTGGTATATGCTGGTATATAGGTTGAGGGTGGTATATGCTGGTATAGAGGTTGAGGGTGGTATATGCTGGTATATAGATTGAGGGTGGTATATGCTGGTATATAGGTTGAGGGTGGTACATGCTGGTATAGAGGTTGAGGGTGGTACATGCTGGTATAGAGGTTGAGGGTGGTATATGCTGGTATATAGGTTGAGGGTGGTATATGCTGGTATAGAGGTTGAGGGTGGTATATGCTGGTATATAGGTTGAGGGTGGTATATGCTGGTATAGAAGTTGAGGGTGGTATATGCTGGTATATAGGTTGAGGGTGGTGTATGCTGGTATATAGGTTGAGGGTGGTATATGCTGGTATAGAAGTTGAGGGTGGTATATGCTGGTATACAGGTTGAGGGTGGTATATGCTGGTATATAGGTTGAGGGTGGTATATGCTGGTATAGAAGTTGAGGATGGTATATGCTGGTATATAGGTTGAGGGTGGTATATGCTGGTATAGAGGTTGAGGGTGGTATATGCTGGTATATAGGTTGAGGGTGGTATATGCTGGTATATAGGTTGAGGGTGGTATATGCTGGTATAGAGGTTGAGGGTGGTATATGCTGGTATATAGGTTGAGGGTGGTACATGCTGGTATAGAGGTTGAGGGTGGTATATGCTGGTATAGAGGTTGAGGGTGGTATATGCTGGTGTATAGGTTGAGGGTGGTATATGCTGGTATAGAGGTTGAGGGTGGTATATGCTGGTATATAGGTTGAGGGTGGTATATGCTGGTATACAAGTTGAGGGTGGTATATGCTAGTATATAGGTTGAGGGTGGTACATGCTGGTATATAGGTTGAGGGTGGTGTATGCTGGTATAGAGGTTGAGGGTGGTATTTGCTGGTATAGAGGTTGAGGGTGGTATTTGCTGGTGTATAGGTTGAGGGTGGTATATGCTGGTATATAGGTTGAGGGTGGTATATGCTGGTATAGAAGTTGAGGGTGGTATATGCTAGTATATAGGTTGAGGGTGGTACATGCTGGTATATAGGTTGAGGGTGGTGTATGCTGGTATAGAGGTTGAGGGTGGTATTTGCTGGTGTATAGGTTGAGGGTGGTATATGCTGGTATAGAGGTTGAGGGTGGTATATGCTGGTGTATAGGTTGAGGGTGGTATATGCTGGTATAGAGGTTGAGGGTGGTATATTCTGGTATATAGGTTGAGGGTGGTATATGCTGGTATATAGGTTGAGGGTGGTGTATGCTGGTATAGAGGTTGAGGGTGGTATTTGCTGGTGTATAGGTTGAGGGTGGTATATGCTGGTATAGAGGTTGAGGGTGGTATTTGCTGGTGTATAGGTTGAGGGTGGTATATGCTGGTATAGAGGTTGAGGGTGGTATTTGCTGGTGTATAGGTTGAGGGTGGTATATGCTGGTATAGAGGTTGAGGGTGGTATATGCTGGTGTATAGGTTGAGGGTGGTATATGCTGGTGTATAGGTTGAGGGTGGTATATGCTGGTATAGAGGTTGAGGGTGGTATATGCTGGTGTATAGGTTGAGGGTGGTATATGCTGGTATAGAGGTTGAGGGTGGTATTTGCTGGTGTATAGGTTGAGGGTGGTATATGCTGGTATAGAGGTTGAGGGTGGTATATGCTGGTATAGAGGTTGAGGGTGGTGTATGCTGGTATATAGGTTGAGGGTGGTATATGCTGGTATAGAGGGTTGAGGGTGGTATATGCTGGTATAGAGGTGAGGGTGGTATTTGCTGGTGTATAGGTTGAGGGTGGTATATGCTGGTATATAGGTTGAGGGTGGTATATGCTGGTATATAGGTTGAGGGTGGTATATGCTGGTATAGAGGTTGAGGGTGGTATATGCTGGTATAGAGGTTGAGGGTGGTATATGCTGGTATAGAGGTTGAGGGTGGTATATGCTGGTATAGAGGTTGAGGGTGGTATATGCTGGTATAGAGGTGAGGGTGGTATATGCTGGTATAGAGGTTGAGGGTGGTATATGCTGGTATATAGGTTGAGGGTGGTACATGCTGGTATAGAGGTTGAGGGTGGTATATGCTGGTATAGAGGTTGAGGGTGGTATATGCTGGTATAGAGGTTGAGGGTGGTATATGCTGGTATATAGGTTGAGGGTGGTACATGCTGGTATAGAGGTTGAGGGTGGTATATGCTGGTATATAGGTTGAGGGTGGTACATGCTGGTATAGAGGTTGAGGGTGGTACATGCTGGTATAGAGGTTGAGGGTGGTATATGCTGGTATAGAGGTTGAGGGTGGTATATGCTGGTATAGAGGTTGAGGGTGGTATATTCTGGTATAGAGGTTGAGGGTGGTACATGCTGGTATAGAGGTTGAGGGTGGTATATGCTGGTATATAGGTTGAGGGTGGTATATGCTGGTATAGAGGTTGAGGGTGGTATATGCTGGTATATAGGTTGAGGGTGGTATATGCTGGTATAGAGGTTGAGGGTGGTACATGCTGGTATAGAGGTTGAGGGTGGTATATGCTGGTATAGAGGTTGAGGGTGGTACATGCTGGTATATAGGTTGAGGGTGGTACATGCTGGTGTATAGGTTGAGGGGTGGTACATGCTGGTATAGAGGTTGAGGGTGGTATATGCTGGTATAGAGGTTGAGGGTGGTGTATGCTGGTGTATAGGTTGAGGGTGGTACATGCTGGTATAGAGGTTGAGGGTGGTATATGCTGGTATAGAGGTTGAGGGTGGTACATGCTGGTATATAGGTTGAGGGTGGTACATGCTGGTGTATAGGTTGAGGGTGGTACATGCTGGTATAGAGGTTGAGGGTGGTATATGCTGGTATAGAGGTTGAGGGTGGTATATGCTGGTATATAGGTTGAGGGTGGTATATGCTGGTATATAGGTTGAGGGTGGTATATGCTGGTATATAGGTTGAGGGTGGTATATGCTGGTATATAGGTTAAGGGTGGTACATGCTGGTATAGAGGTTGAGGGTGGTATATGCTGGTATATAGGTTGAGGGTGGTATATGCTGGTATATAGGTTGAGGGTGGTACATGCTGGTATAGAAGTTGAGGATGGTATATGCTGGTATATAGGTTGAGGGTGGTATATGCTGGTATAAAAGTTGAGGGTGGTATATGCTGGTATATAGGTTGAGGGTGGTACATGCTGGTATATAGGTTGAGGGTGGTGGTATGCTGGTGTATAGGTTGAGGGTGGTATATGCTGGTGTATAGGTTGAGGGTGGTATATGCTGGTATAGAGGTTGAGGGTGGTATATGCTGGTATATAGGTTGAGGGTGGTATATGCTGGTATAGAGGTTGAGGGTGGTATATGCTGGTATATAGGTTGAGGGTGGTATATGCTGGTATAGAAGTTGAGGGTGGTATATGCTGGTATATAGGTTGAGGGTGGTACATGCTGGTATATAGGTTGAGGGTGGTGTATGCTGGTGTATAGGTTGAGGGTGGTATATGCTGGTGTATAGGTTGAGGGTGGTATATGCTGGTATAGAGGTTGAGGTGGTATATATGCTGGTATATAGGTTGAGGGTGGTATATGCTGGTATATAGGTTGAGGTGGTATATGCTGGTATAGAGGTTGAGGGTGGTATATGCTGGTATATAGGTTGAGGGTGGTATATGCTGGTATATAGGTTGAGGGTGGTGTATGCTGGTGTATAGGTTGAGGGTGGTATATGCTGGTATATAGGTTGAGGGTGGTATATGCTGGTATAGAAGTTGAGGGTGGTATATGCTGGTATATAGGTTGAGGGTGGTATATGCTGGTATATAGGTTGAGGGTGGTATATGCTGGTATATAGGTTGAGGGTGGTATATGCTGGTATAGAAGTTGAGGATGGTATATGCTGGTATATAGGTTGAGGGTGGTATATGCTGGGTATAGAGGTTTGAGGGTGGTATATGCTGGTATATAGGTTGAGGGTGGTATTGCGGTATATAGGTTGAAGGGGGGTATATGCTGGTATAGAGGTTGAGGGTGGTATATGCTGGTAAATAGGTTGGAGGGTGGTACATGCGTGGTATAGAGGTGAGGGTGGTATATGCTGGTATAGAGGTTGAGGGGTGGTATATGCTGGTGTATAGGGTTGAGGGTGGTATATGCTGGTATAGAGGTTGAGGGTGGTATATGCTGGTATATAGGTTGAGGGTGGTATATGCTGGTATAGAAGTTGAGTGTGTATATGCTAGTATATAGGTTGAGGGTGGTACATGCTGGTATATAGGTTGAGGGTGGTGTATGCTGGGTATAGAGGTTGAGGGTGGTATTTGCTGGGTATAGAGGTTGAGGGTGGTATTTTGCTGGTGTATAGGTTGAGGGTGGTATATGCCTGGTATAGAGGTTGAGGGTGGTATATGCTGGTATAGAGGTTGAGGGTGGTATATGCTGGTGTATAGGTTGAGGGTGGTATATGCTGGTATAGAGGTTGAGGGTGGTATATGCTGGTATATAGGTTGAGGGTGGTATATGCTGGTATAGAAGTTGAGGGTGTTATATGCTAGTATATAGGTTGAGGGTGGTACATGCTGGTATATAGGTTGAGGGTGGTGTATGCTGGTATAGAGGTTGAGGGTGGTATTTGCTGGTATAGAGGTTGAGGGTGGTATTTGCTGGTGTATAGGTTGAGGGTGGTATATGCTGGTATATAGGTTGAGGGTGGTATATGCTGGTATAGAAGTTGAGGGGTGGTATATGCTAGTATATAGGTTGAGGGTGGTACATGCTGGTATATAGGTTGAGGGTGGTGTATGCTGGTATAGAGGTTGAGGGTGGTATTTGCTGGTGTATAGGTTGAGGGTGGTATATGCTGGTATAGAGGTTGAGGGTGGTATATGCTGGTGTATAGGTTGAGGGTGGTATATGCGGGTATAGAGGTTGAGGGTGGTATATTCTGGTATATAGGTTGAGGGTGGTATATGCTGGTATATAGGTTGAGGGTGGTGTATGCTGGTATAGAGGGTTGAGGGTGGTATTTGCTGTGTATAGGTTGAGGGTGGTATATGCTGGTATAGAGGTTGAGGGTGGTATTTGCTGGTGTATAGTTTGAGGGTGGTATATGCTGGTATAGAGGTTGAAAGGTGGTATTTGCTGGTGTAATAGGTTGAGGGTGGTATAATGCTGGTATAGAGGTTGAGGGTGGTATAATGCTGGTGTATAGGTTTGAGGGTGGTATATGCTGGTGTATAGGGTTGAGGGTGGTATATGCTGGTATAGAGGTTGAGGGTGGTATATGCTGGTGTATAGGTTGAGGTGGTATATGCTGGTATATAGGTTGAGGGTGGTATATGCTGGTATAGGAGGTTGAGGGTGGTATATGCTGGGATATAGGGTGAGGGTGGTATATGCTGGTATAGAGGTTGAGGGTGGATATATGCTGGTATAGAGGTTGAGGGTGGTATTTGCTGGTGTATAGGTTGAGGGTGGTATATGCTGGTATATAGGTTGAGGGTGGTATATGCTGTATATAGGTTTGAGGGTGGTATATGCTGGTATAGAGGTTGAGGGTGGGTATATGCTGGTATAGAGGTTGAGGGTGGTATATGCTGGTATATAGTTTGAGGGGTGGTATATTGCTGGTATAGAGGTTGAGGGTGGTATATGCTGGTATAGAGGTTGGAGGGTGGTATATGCTGGTATAGAGGTTGAGGGTGGTATATGCTGGTATAGAGGTTGAGGGTGGTAAATGCTGGTATAGAGGTTGAGGGTGGTTATGCTGGTATATAGGTTGAGGGTGGTACTATGCTGGTTATAGAGGTTGAGGGTGGGTATATGCTGGTATAGAGGTTGAGGGTGGTATATGCTGGTATAGAGGTTGAGGGTGGTATAATGCTGGTATAGAGGTTGAGGGTGGTATATGCTTGGTAATAGGTTGAGGGTGGTACAGCTGTATAGAGGTTGAGGGTGTATATTCTGGTATATAGGTTGAGGGTGGTACATGCTGGTATAGAGGTTGAGGGTGGTACATGCTGGTATAGAGGTTGAGGGTGGTATACGCTGGTATAGAGGTTGAGGGTGGTATATGCTGGTATAGAGGTTGAGGGTGGTATATCTGGTATAGAGGTTGAGGGTGGTACATGCTGGTATAGAGGTTGAGGGTGGGTATATGCTGGTATAGAGGTTGAGGGTGGTATATGCTGGTATAGAGGTTGAGGGTGGTATATGCTGGTATAGAGGTTGAGGGTGGTATATGCTGGTATAGAGGTTGAGGGTGGTATATGCTGGTATAGAGGTTGAGGGTGGTATATGCTGGTATAGAGGTTGAGGGTGGTATATGCTGGTATATAGGTTGAGGGTGGTATATGCTGGTATAGAGGTTGAGGGTGGTATATGCTGGTATAGAGGTTGAGGGTGGTATATGCTGGTATAGAGGTTGAGGGTGGTATATGCTGGTATATAGGTTGAGGGTGGTATTTGCTGGTATAGAGGTTGAGGGTGGTATATGCTGGTATAGAGGTTGAGGGTGGTATATGCTGGTATAGAGGTTGAGGGTGGTATATGCTGGTATATAGGTTGAGGGTGGTATATGCTGGTATAGAGGTTGAGGGTGGTATATGCTGGTATAGAGGTTGAGGGTGGTATATGCTGGTATAGAGGTTGAGGTTGTTATGTTTATGTTCTGTGTTCTAGATGTTAGTGCTCTCCTCCGGAGTGGTGGTTCTCGCTCTTGTTATTAACGCAACTTCGATGAACCTGTTTCTGAAGTGTATCGGTAAGGCTGAACACTCACAGCTCAGTTTTAGGTCTTACAGAATTTCAGATTTAAAAATGTTTATTTTTAGTCACAGAAACTAAAGAAAGTGTTTTTATTTGTTAATAAAAGTTCCTTAAGGAAACTCCGCCTCGCTGGGTGATCCCTCCCCCTCTTTACATCTGATAGACTCCATCTCTCTGGGTGACCCCTCCCACTTTAATTCTGACAGACTCCACTTCTCTGGGTGACCCCTCCCCTCTTAAGTTCTGAAAGACTCCGCCTCTCTGGGTGACCCCTCCCTCTTTAGTGAAAGACTCCGCCTTTTAGTTGTGTATGCAGTAGAACAGTTCTATGTTATGTTCTCAGGTTTGTGTGAGATCTCAGAGCCTAAGCGTCTGGCCATGAACGCTGCGGTGCAGAGCATAACGAGGAACGCTCAGAACACCTTCAGAGTCCTCAAGGTGGACCGGTTTCTGGCAGATGCCAACTGGGAGGAGGTAGAACGCCGAGTTCACGTTGACGAGCCGTACACCACGCAGTACGGCAGTATGGTTAGTGTGAGGAAGGAGCGCTCCAGTCCAACCTAAAACCTGCTCCTCCACTCGAACCCCAGACACACGCTGGTTTACATGATCCAGCTCAGCAGACAGAGCCCTGCTCCACCACAGAACAGTAATTACCCACGTTAGCGTTAGCGGTGGGCTTATTTTACAGAAGCAACTTTTAGTTTTTTCTTGTTTGTAATTTTTACATCAGAACAAACAGAAAAGAGTCAGAAGAGTCAGACTCAGAGTCGAGCGCACCTGTAATTAATCATGTGATGATGTGTTTACTTCTGAAATCAGGTGTGTTTAATTCTGTGATGTTAATTGAAGTTATAATAACCACGCTTAGCGAGGCTAACCTAACATCCAACACATCAGGTGGTTATAAAGCTCGTTATAAACCTGTTATAACACTAATGAGAACAACAGACTCAGAGACACTGGACGGTTTGTGGAGGAGCACAGGTTTAATTAATGGCTGTAAAGGATTCACGTGTTGAGCTCTAGCTGAGCGTTAGGCCTGTGTGAGGGTCACTCAGTGTCCAGTCGGTGACGGTAACGTCTTTGTCCTGTCAACAGGTGCCAGATGACATGATTGAGGACGTCCGTGTTCGAGTCCTGAGGGCCCTGAAGGTTCATACACACATGCTTCTCCCCTGTGAACGATACCAGTGTACTGAACGATTTTAAAGGAGCAGTATGTGTAAAGTCCTACCCCCAGTCCCCCCCCCCTTACCCCACTGAAGAACTGTTGATGAGTTCAGCGTCTCGTTACATTCGTTTAATGTATAATATTTGTATAATTATTTATTTAATGTTGTTTTCTGTGTTATTCTGTATTAGCTGTATCACTCTCAGCACGTTAAGGTACATTTACAGACAGATATTCTTATATTTCAGATTAATCAGGCGTGTCCAGGGTGTTTCCTGCCATCTGCCCAGTGAGCACTGGGATAGACTCCAACACCTTCCACGACCCAGGAGGATTTGGTTCAGATGATATCTGAATAATAATAATAATAATAATATTAAAAGTTTAGTAGAGCCTGAAGAATGCTTTACAGTAGCTATAGAAACAGAATATACACATACAGTACTGTTTATTATTCACTGAGTAGAAGGTCAGGTTGGGCCATACGGGAAAAAATCTTAGCACAATATTTTTATTCCATATCAATCAATATCGATATATATCACAATATACATCAAATCACTATTGCCTGGGAAGGAAAATATCAAAATCTTTCATTTTTTATCTTCTGATTTATTTTCTATTAGATGATAGACAACTGTACTATATAACATTACACAACTGTATTATTAATACGTAATACGTAGTACGTAATCATATATGCCTTTACATTCAGATCTCTGTACGTAATCATATACGCCTTTACATTCAGATCTCTGTACGTAATCATATACGCCTTTACATTCAGATCTCTGTACGTAATCATATACGCCTTTACATTCAGATCTCTGTACGTAATCATATACGCCTTTATATTCAGATCTCTGTACGTAATCATATACGCCTTTACATTCAGATCTCTGTACGTAATCATATACGCCTTTACATTCAGATCTCCGTACGTAATCATATACGCCTTTATATTCAGATCTCCGTACGTAATCATATACGCCTTTACATTCAGATCTCTGTACGTAATCATATACGCCTTTACATTCAGATCTCTGTACGTAATCATATACGCCTTTACATTCAGATCTCTGTACGTAATCATATACGCCTTTATATTCAGATCTCTGTACGTAATCATATACGCCTTTATATTCAGATCTCTGTACGTAATCATATACGCCTTTATATTCAGATCTCTGTACGTAATCATATACGCCTTTACATTCAGATCTCTGTACGTAATCATATACGCCTTTACATTCAGATCTCCGTACGTAATCATATACGCCTTTATATTCAGATCTCTGTACGTAATCATATACGCCTTTACATTCAGATCTCTGTACGTAATCATATACGCCTTTATATTCAGATCTCTGTACGTAATCATATACGCCTTTATATTCAGATCTCTGTACGTAATCATAACGCCTTTACATTCAGATCTCTGTACGTAATCATATACGCCTTTATATTCAGATCTCTGTACGTAATCATATACGCCTTTACATTCAGATCTCTGTACGTAATCATATACGCCTTTACATTCAGATCTCCGTACGTAATCATATACGCCTTTATATTCAGATCTCTGTACGTAATCATATACGCCTTTACATTCAGATCTCTGTACGTAATCATATACGCCTTTATATTCAGATCTCTGTACGTAATCATATACGCCTTTACATTCAGATCTCTGTACGTAATCATATACGCCTTTACATTCAGATCTCTGTACGTAATCATATATGCCTTTATATTCAGATCTCTGTACGTAATCATATACGCCTTTATATTCAGATCTCTGTACGTAATCATATACGCCTTTACATTCAGATCTCTGTACGTAATCATATACGCCTTTACATTCAGATCTCCGTACGTAATCATATACGCCTTTATATTCAGATCTCTGTACGTAATCATATACGCCTTTACATTCAGATCTCCGTACGTAATCATATACGCCTTTACATTCAGATCTCTGTACGTAATCATATACGCCTTTATATTCAGATCTCTGTACGTAATCATATACGCCTTTTATTCAGATCTCTGTACGTAATCATATACGCCTTTATATTCAGATCTCTGTACGTAATCATATACGCCTTTATATTCAGATCTCTGAACGTAATCATATACGCCTTTACATTCAGATCTCTGTACGTAATCATATACGCCTTTACATTCAGATCTCTGTACGTAAATCATATACGCCTTACATTCAGATCTCCGTACGTAATCATATACGCCTTTATATTCAGATCTCTGTACGTAATCATTATACGCCTTTATATTCAGATCTCTGTACGTAATCATATACGCCTTTACATTCAGATCTCCGTACGTAATCATATACGCCTGTATACTTCAGATCTCTGTACGTAATCATATACGCCTTTATATTCAGATCTCTGTACGTAATCATATACGCCTTTATATTCAGATCTCTGTACGTAATCATATACGCCTTTACATTCAGATCTCTGTACGTAATCATATACGCCTTTACATTCAGATCTCTGTACGTAATCATATACGCCTTTACATTCAGATCTCTGTACGTAATCATATACGCCTTTATATTCAGATCTCTGTACGTAATCATATACGCCTTTATATTCAGATCTCTGTACGTAATCATATACGCCTTTACATTCAGATCTCTGTACGTAATCATATACGCCTTTACATTCAGATCTCTGATACGTAATCATATACGCCTTTATATTCAGATCTCTGTACGTAATCATATACGCCTTTATATTCAGATCTCTGTACGTAATCAATAGCCTTTATATTCAGATCTCTGTACGTAATCATATACGGCCTTTACATTCAGATCTCTGTACGTAATCATATACGCCTTTACATTCAGATCTCTGTACGTAATCATATACGCCTTTATATTCAGATCTCTGTACGTAATCATATACGCCTTTACATTCAGATCTCCGTACGTAATCATATACGCCTTTACATTCAGATCTCCGTACGTAATCATATACGCCTTTACATTCAGATCTCCGTACGTAATCATATACGCCTTTACATTCAGATCTCTGTACGTAATCATATACGCCTTTACATTCAGATCTCTGTACGTAATCATATACGCCTTTACATTCAGATCTCTGTACGTACAGATGTGTTTATGATTATGAAGATGTGTAGAATATACCTGCTGTTTTCAGTAGTTTAGGTTAATGTCAGGTGTGCTGAAGTAGAACCAGGCAGGGACCAGTACTGTCCTTGTTTGGACTCCAGAGTGAAATTGGACCTGACTCGTTCCGTGTTCCTGCTTGTACTCTCTTCCACTGCGGCTTCATCAGTTCCTCTATTACGTCTCTCCCAGTCAGAGCTGATGAGGTTACGATGTCGCCCCAGGGTCACCGCGGGCTCTGAAAAAACCCATACCTGATCTCCGGCTGCGCGTAACGCAGTTAGCATTGAGGTAGCGCGGGTGGGGAACGGGACGGAGGTGGGTTCGCTCACTGGCTGTACTGTCTGTTTATCCTCAGATGAGCTACTGGAAGCAGTACAGCTCCGGAATGCTGAACAGGGAAGCCGCGAGGACCCTCATCAACGCAGCCGAGATCATGACCGACCACAAAGGAAAGTCAGTGATTCATCACACCTAGAACCATTACTCATCCTCTGGGACATTATCTTCTCTCATCTCTCGTCTATGAGACATAACCACCGTCTTTTCATCCAGTGGGCTTTCTGTGCTCTCCAAAGTAGGGTAGTTAGTGGGCTTCAGGAAAATCACTCACATCAGGTAGTAAAGGTGCTAAAGCCTGTAGTACTCTGAACAAGGTGGGCTGAGCTTATACATATACATATATATAAGCTTTATATATATATATATATACAGTGGGGAACTGTCATGGCCCTCTATGCCAACAATTACAAGGGTTACAGTTGGCTACTATATATATATATATATATACTCATATAGGTATGTACATAACAGTTGTATACATATACATATACTCATGTACATACATATATATATATATATATATATAAAGTTTACTGGATTAATAGTGAATAATTAAGTATGATTATGTCCGGCTGAGAGCTGCAGCAGGAACAGACGAAGTAACAGCGAGTTTTTAATAACCAGACAGACGGGCAGGAACAGCTTAACAGCTAACAACATCATCAATGACCACACAGGGATTATATAACACAAGAAACACGAAACACCTGGACACAGGAGGGGTTACAGATACCGGCCAGGTGGGGGGCGGAGACACTAGGAGCACATGATCAAAACAGAACCTCATGGAAGAGACATAAACAGGGCAGACGAGGACGGGCAGGGCGTGACACATTAGATAAATCAGGTGTTGAATGATAACGACCTGATCAGGTAATCAACAAAGACCTGATGATACGACACTATCACATTCCTCAACGTCTGGAAGCAGTTCTGAGATACGCTGATCACAGATTTACTGCTTTAATCAGCTGTGTTTCTGTCTTTCAGCTGAAGAGGAGAAGTTTTCAGTCTGTTCTTTTCACTTCAGTCAGCAAACAGGCCGACACTGTCAGAAACCCTGACCGTACGCTTATATAAGAATATACCTGTACAGGGTGGTCAGCGCTCTCCCACCCTGCACACTGAATAACACTCTTCTTCCTTAAAGAGATGATCAGCTTTAGCTCTGCGCACACTTTACACCACAGAACGCTGCCTCAGTAATTGCCTCCAATCATTCACGTACATGAAGTATAACTTTAAGTGCACTCTGGTCCTCGACGGTGTGACCTGAGAGTGTTCTGAGGTACGTAAGGCACTGACTCTACGTGTGTCTAGCAGGAGGAGTGTAATATTTCCTGCTGGTGGGTGTCCAGTCACTGCAGACCAGAATGATGGAGGCTCTGAGTCCCAGAACTTTCCGTGAGGATGTTGGTGGATGTGATTCTGTGTGTCTGTGTTTACTGCTTTACAGTGAGCCTCAGTCTTTCAGTACTCAGAAAGTGTTTGTCTGTGATTTAATAATAATAATAATAATAATAATAATAATAATATATGAAATAATAAACAGTGTTGACGTATGACCACTGTAACCCGGAGAGGCTGCGCGGTACAGTTTTACATTCAGTGTGTTAGAGTCATATGCTGTGTTATTTTATTATTATTATTATAATTATTAATATTAAAATCTACCCACCATACAGGAGCTCCACTTACAGACTGTAGTTCATCTGATTCTCTGTATACTTTATTAATCTGTTCTTTAATGATCAGGACCCCCACAGGACCCCCACAGAGCAGATACTATTAGGGAGGTGGGTCATTCTCAGCATTGCAGTGACACTGACGAGGTGGTGGTGGTGGTGTGTTAGTGTGTGTTGTGCTGGTGTGAGTGGATCAGACACAGCTACACAGACACTCCTGTGTTGTAGAAGTTAGAGATGATATCCAGACAGTCGTTCGTCCTCAATGTGATTATTAAACATGAAGGTGGAACCGGTTCTCCACCGCAGGCTGAGTAAACACGCTCTCCGCTGACGTACCTTACAGAACCTGTGACGAGGTCATTAATGTTCATCTAACAAGGCCGAGCTGGACAGGCCACAGTAACCCCCCTGATAAACACCTCCATCAGTAAAGACATGATCCTCTGATCAGTTATCAGCTTCTACAGTTCTTATAAACACACCTGGTCCTGATCCACCTTTAAGACTGTCCTGGTGAAGCCTGTACTAAAAAGAGTAGCATAGAGTCTTCAGTACTGAATCATTGTAATCATTTCTAATCTTCCTTTTTTAATTTTAATTAAGGAAACGAACAATTCATTAAATACTTCTAATATAAAAAACTAACTTTTATTAAAGGTTTAAAAACATCTCTCTTTAACTCGCTTCATTAAACCTACATCTCAGTACTCGCATATCTGATCAGTGTGTTTGGACTATTAATATTTATATTTCTATCACTGATAAAAGCGCTATGAAAAGTACTCTTAAAATAATTTAAATATTATTATTATTATTATTATTATTATTATTATTATATGGACTCAGGGCTAGTGTTTTTAATAGAGAACAGATGTAACTCAGTAATGTTGGCTTCCCTCAGGTTCTTGACTGTGGAGGATATAAGAAAGTACTGGGAGCTGAAGGGGCTTCTCATGGTCCTGAAGAAGAAAATGGAAGACTGGCTGTATGACGTGAAGATCGTCCGGCTGAGGTCTTCACGGTAATACCAGAAAACCCACGACTTCTGAATTGCAGAAAACACACCTCGTTACACCCTCGTTAACAACCACTTACTGAGCAAAGCACTAAATCAGTTCTTTCTTCTGAGGAGCTCATGAATAATTAATGAGCTCTGCTCTGATTGGCTGGCAGTGATGATCATACAGAAGCAACACAGACCAAATTAAATGAGCCTCTGTGTAAATAAGCTCCGCCCACATACTATTGAGTTAGCTATGCTGGTTACTTGGTCGTTACCTGTACTAGCTACTCTCTTTGATCTGGACATCAAACAGAAAGTAGATGAAAGGTGTCTCTGAGAAACTTTCAGTTGAAGATGATCTGCTTCAACCAGCACACAGTGATCCACTCACACAGCATGGCTGCTACTTCCAGTCACTGTTGGAGGTTGTGGTGCTAATAAAGGTGGAGCTGCTCGTCTCTTCAGTCTCTTCAGTGTTGAACGCTGAGCTGAAGCTGCTCCATGGTGTCCGAGTGTTGGAGAAACTGTCCGGAGTGAAACGTACAGACTGCAGAGTTAAAGTTGTTCAGGATTCTGTTAAAGATGTTGGAAGTTCAGCAGCTGGTTTTGGGAATTCTCCGTTCCACCTTAAACGCTGCTGTGGTTTCATTCTGGCGTCTGTAGGAGCTGCAGTGTTTAAGGTGGAACATTAGATGAAGAATGTGGAGAAGAGGAACTTCAGGCTGGTTTAAAGATCAACATGGAGCTCTGACAGTTGGGTTGTTTGTTGGGAAGGAATGAAAAGTGGCGACTTTCCCTTCACAGCCTGGAACTCTGGATTTACTGAGCTCTCACTATTACACTATATAACAGCGTTATTACAGGTTTACAGTTCTGAGTACTGAACTCTCACTATTACACTATATAACAGCGTTATTACAGGTTTACAGTTCTGAGTTCTGAACTCTCACTATTACACTATATAACAGTGTTATTGCAGGTTTACAGTTCTGAGTACTGAACTCTCACTGTTACACTATATAACAGCGTTATTACAGGTTTACAGTTCTGAGTACTGAACTCTCACTATTACACTATATAACAGTGTTATTACAGGTTTACAGTTCTGAGTTCTGAACTCTCACTATTACACTATATAACAGTGTTATTACAGGTTTACAGTTCTGAGTTCTGAACTCTCACTATTACACTATATAACAGTGTTATTACAGGTTTACAGTTCTGAGTACTGAACTCTCACTATTACACTATATAACAGCGTTATTACAGGTTTACAGTTCTGAGTTCTGAACTCTCACTATTACACTATATAACAGTGTTATTACAGGTTTACAGTTCTGAGTTCTGAACTCTCACTGTTACACTATATAACAGCGTTATTACAGGTTTACGGTTCTGAGTACTGAACTCTCACTATTACACTATATAACAGCGTTATTACAGGTTTACGGTTCTGAGTACTGAACTCTCACTGTTACACTATATAACAGCGTTATTACAGGTTTACAGTTCTGAGTACTGAACTCTATTACACTATATAACAGTGTTATTACAGGTTTACAGTTCTGAGTACTGAACTCTATTACACTATATAACAGTGTTATTACAGGTTTACAGTTCTGAGTACTGAACTCTATTACACTATATAACAGCGTTATTACAGGTTTACAGTTCTGAGTACTGAACTCTCACTATTACACTATATAACAGCGTTATTACAGGTTTACAGTTCTGAGTACTGAACTCTATTACACTATATAACAGTGTTATTACAGGTTTACAGTTCTGAGTACTGAACTCTATTACACTATATAACAGTGTTATTACAGGTTTACAGTTCTGAGTACTGAACTCTCACTATTACACTATATAACAGTGTTATTACAGGTTTACAGTTCTGAGTACTGAACTCTCACTATTACACTATATAACAGTGTTATTACAGGTTTACAGTTCTGAGTACTGAACTCTATTACACTTTATAACAGCGTTATTACAGGTTTACAGTTCTGAGTACTGAACTCTATTACACTATATAGCAGCGTTATTACAGGTTTACAGTTCTGAGTACTGAACTCTCACTATTACACTATATAACAGTGTTATTACAGGTTTACAGTTCTGAGTACTGAACTCTATTACACTATATAACAGTGTTATTACAGGTTTACAGTTCTGAGTACTGAACTCTCACTATTACACTATATAACAGTGTTATTACAGGTTTACAGTTCTGAGTACTGAACTCTCACTATTACACTATATAACAGTGTTATTACAGGTTTACAGTTCTGAGTACTGAACTCTCACTGTTACACTATATAACAGTGTTATTACAGGTTTACAGTTCTGAGTACTGAACTCTCACTGTTACACTATATAACAGTGTTATTACAGGTTTACAGTTCTGAGTACTGAACTCTCACTCTTACACTATATAACAGTGTTATTACAGTGTTATTTAACTCATGCTCAGCAATGTTTTGTGATTCACTGAGTCTTGTTGTGCTGCAGGAGTACTGTACAGACGTTCTGCTACCAGGTGGTCTTCAGGTTCCCCTTTGAAGTTTTTGTTTATGTTCTAATCGTGCTGAACCTGCCGCCCATCATTATGGAGTTCATCCCTGACTGCAGCGAGAGCTTCACGCAGGAGCTCCGGGTGGTGAACTACATCTTCTTCACAGTCTACGTCTCTGAATGTGTCCTGAAGGTGGGCTGTGTTTCGGTCCTGTCAGTGTTTGGACAGGAGCTGTTTACCTGTTGTACCCCGTACCTGTACAGGACTGACTCCTGTGTGTGTCTGGACAGGTACTGGCCATGAGGACCGCCTACTTTTTAAACCACTGGAACCAGTTTGATCTGTTCATGGTTGTGCTGGCTGCTGTGGACATGGGTATTGAGCAGTACTTCGCTAGCCTCAACATGCACATGATCAACACGGTGCGCGTGTGTAAGATGCTCCGCCTCTCCAGAGTCCTGCGTCTGATTAAGGTACTGACCTGCTGAGGTGTGCGGTGGGAGAGGGTGAGGGTATTAGTATTACGCCCTCTAGAGGCTGGACGCAGTAAAGGTTTTAAAGTGAGTGTCCACTCGGCTCCAGACCACATCAAACAAAGTATCTTAAAAAGAAAGAAAACGGCGTTAGAGTTCAGTACGACTCGTCCGCGCTCGGCTAAACCAGGACTCAGCGGCTTCGGGGCAACGCCGGCCAACATGACAAACTAGAAACCTTCAGTAAACTGAATATGCCTCACCGAGATCAAAGAAAACAAAACACAGAGCTCTGCACGGCCTCCTCCCACAACCAGACTGGCAGACCACCCCACCAAACCCTGTTCAACCTGAAGAGAACCCGGCTGGTAACACTCGTAAGCCTTAATATGATGTAATGACTAAATTATTAGGACAGGTTGTTAAAAATTACTAAAAGTATCACATTTATTAGATTTAGTGTAAAATCCGCTGCACGTTGGTCTCCATTGTTGTATCTACTGACGTGATCAGCGGGTAGTGACGACAGATGGTTTCAGTAACCGGCCGTCACACTCGAGCACAGCTAGCTAAACATGCTACTGTTCAGTCTTTACAGTTTGAACTAGAACTCAACATTTCTGACATCAGCGGCGACATCACACACCACGTTAGTGTAAATGGTGAACAGAGAGGGTGGAGGAGAGAGTGACACAGTGCTGGAGTTGTTGTGAAGCTGTGTGTTGGTGTTGACGGAGAAGGAGAGTGTCTGTTAAAGGAGCTCCGCTTTCTAGCAGGAAACATTCACGCTCAGTAAACAGCTCGATACACTGAACGGGAGTGTCTCTGAGCTTCACACTCCTTTATTAGTGAACTAGTATGTTCACTACTAAGACTGGACTTTCACCTTCAGGATCCACAAACGAGGAGAAGCAGCTGACGCTAACGCTAAACGTTCTCAGGAGAGAATCCAGCTCATGTTCACGTTCACGGTTCTTCTCGCGGTTCTCCATAATCTGGAGCTTCTGGACTTCCTGTGTGGGGAAACTGTGGCACTGCATTGTGTTTTAGTCTCCGCTTAAAACCAACAGCCTCCGTCAAGTCTCTCTCCAGTGGTGGTCTACTGAACCCCTCAAACTCATCCAGACTGAAGTGAGGAGAGCAGAGCGGGGGTCTTTGGGTAGCTGTGTTGGTTCACTAACTATTCTCCTTGTTTGTGTTTGTGAAAGCTTTATGTTTTTAGATTCATTACCATATTAAGGTTTACGAGTGTTACCAGCCGGGTTCCTTTAATAACAGCAGTAAGAACTGGAAGTCTGCTGCTGGAGGGAAGACCACTGGAGCAGCGTGTCGGCCCCGGAGGAAAGAAAAGAGCAGCTCTCTGACTGCAGGACAGAGGACCCTTTTTAAATCTCCCGCCTGCAGGACTGGCCAATAGAAACTGATTGCAAAAAATTTTGAAAGTTAATATAATTGACTTTTTTTAATAGTTTGCTTAATCAGCATATATGATTGGACGGTTGCACCACCTGATGTTTTGTTTGCTTTTAGAGAGAAAATGAAAATAAAATAGATTTTATATGGACGCACTGGAAATGAATAGAACATGATCAGTTGAATAATTAGATCTGTGTCTTGTATTTACTAAATTAGCAGCGTTATAGCAGTGTTATAGTCTGTGACATAGCAGTGTTGTAGCAGTTAGCAGTGATATTGCAGAGCTATAGCAGTGTAATAACAGAGTTATAAACTGATATAGCAGTGATATGGTCCTGGAGGAACGTGGTTTCGTTTCACTGTGTACTCTGTATGTAGTTGAAATGACAATAAAACCCACTTGACTTGACTTGACTTGACTTGACTTGACTATAGCAGTGATATAACTGTTATAGCAGCATTATAGTAGTGTTATAACAGTGTTATAGACTGTTATAGCAGTGATATAGCAGTTTTATAGCTTGTGATATAGCAGTGTATTAGCAGTGTTATAGACTTTGATATAACAGTGTTATACCCTGTGATATAAGTGTTATAACAGTGTTATAACAGTGTTATAGCCTGTGATAGAACAGTGTTATAGCAGTGTTGTAGCCTGTGATAGAACAGTGTTATAGCAGTGTTATAGCCTGTGATAGAACAGTGTTATAGCAGTGTTATAGCCTGTGATAGAACAGTGTTATAGCAGTGTTATAGCCTGTGATATAACAGTGTTATAGCAGTGTTATAGCCTGTGATAGAACAGTGTTATAGCAGTGTTATAGCCTGTGATATAACAGTGTTATAGCAGTGTTATAACAGTGTAATAGTGTTATGTGAAGAAGCCGTGTCAGTCTGTAACATGTTCTGTGTGATTCTGTTCAGATTTTGATTCCGCGGCTGATAAAAGTGGTTAATCATCAGATCGATAAGCAGCTGAGTTTTGGCTACGACGTTCTCAGAGGCTACATCGTCGGTGAGAAGGACGTCTGCAGAATCGTCCAGCACATCTCTGATGACCAGTCGGTCTGTACGGTACGTCTGTAACGCTTTAGTACTGAACTCAGTACTGAACCTCTGAGACTCCACTGAGCAGTTTGGGCTTCTTCTCAGTGAAACCTGCCTGAACTTGAACAACAGCGTTTTAGAAGATTTACAACCGAGAAACGCCTCTGCTCTGCTTCTGACCTCCACTCGTAGGAAGGTGGACAGTACTGACCACTGAAAGCTCTGTTAGTCGTATGTCTTTCATTGAAACACATGTTCAGACGACTTTGAGCTGCTCAAACTTGTGGAGTTCATACCGGCTCGAGTATTCGTTCATTCATTCATCCAGTCATTAGTATTCATTCATTCATCCAGTCATTAGTATTCATTCATTCATCTAGTCATTAGTATTCATTCATTCATTCATCCAGTCATTAGTATTCATTCATTCATCCAGTCATTAGTATTCATTCATTCATTCATTCATCCAGTCATTAGTATTCATTCATTCATTCATTCATCCAGTCATTAATATTCATTCATTCATCCAGTCATTAGTATTCATTCATTCATCCAGTCATTAGTATTCATTCATTCATCCAGTCATTAGTATTCATTCATTCATTCATCCAGTCATTAGTATTCATTCATTCATCCAGTCATTAGTATTCATTCATTCATCCAGTCATCCAGTCATTAGTATTAATTAATTCATTCATTCATCCAGTCATTAGTATTCATTCATTCATCCAGTCATTAGTATTCATTCATTCATCCAGTCATTAGTATTCATTCATTCATCCAGTCATTAGTATTCTGTTATTAAATTTAAAGGGACTCACACCACTAAATGCTGATCTATTCTGAAATGTATGATTGTTTTACTGTCTGATGTTGTTGATCTGATAATCTAGATTAAGGTTGTATGTAGTGAAGAAAAAGCTGCACTGGATTAAAAAAGGATGTAAAATAGTGGTCTCAGATTTTTACCCCCCGTACATCTACAGCATGCCCTGCAATATACATACGGCATGACTTTAAACATACTTACGTGTTTCTTATTGTTTCAGTTCTTTTTCATTTGTTTATTTGTTTACTTGTTATTATGTTGAGATTTGGACTGACGTGTGCGGTTCTGTACAAAAGAGAAAACAGAAGCTACTTAACTCTAACGTTATTTTACTGATCTGATCTGTACATACTGTTCATCTGTATTTATTAACACTGTTCAGTGATTTTACTGGAAAAACACGTTTACTGTTAGTTTATTAACTAAGAGTTTAAGAGTTTAACTAAGAGTTACGTTCAGAGACAGTTCCTCACACACTGGCATAAAGAACATGCTACAGTCTTCTCCTCAGCAGGATCACATAAATAATGACTGTCTATAATAATCTTCTACAGAGAACCAGAGAACATCACCCTGAGCTCTACACGTACAGTAGATATTTAAACATGTTTAAACTGTTTTCTTTCTCTCAGACACTGAGGGACGTTCTGGAGAAGGACAGAGAGCTCGCTCTGAGAGAACTCGGTAAGAACATAGTTTATCAAGGTGCAGTCTGTGGACAGTCTCTAATGATTTTAGAACAGACAGAGAGAAACAGTCTGTCAAGTTTGTTCTATGTGGACGTGTCAGCTTACCCGTTTACACGTCTCTCCTCGAGAAAGTCCCGTACTTACACAGTTCAACCCAGAGATGGCTGGAGTGCAGTCCAATGTGAGTCCCACCTACACAACAACAACAACAACAATAAGAACAACAACAACAACAAAAACAATAATAATAATAGTAATAAAAAGTTTAATACAGATAACATTAATACTCATAATTATTGGTTTGCTGTGAAGCCGGGCAGTATAACGGTACTTATTGTTATTGGGATAAGTTATGATATAGATTAGATTATGGGTCTGTCTCTAATCCTAGTGAGTGTGTAAGTAGGCTGTCTATGTAGTGAGTGTGTAAGTAGGTTGTCTAGGTAGTGAGTGTGTAAGTAGGCCGTCTAGGTAGTGAGTGTGTAAGTAGGCTGTCTAGGTAGTGAGTGTGTAAGTAGACTGTCTAGGTAGTGAGTGTGTAAGTAGGCTGTCTAGGTAGTGAGTGTGTAAGTAGGCTGTCTAGGTAGTGAGTGTGTAAGTAGGCTGTCTAGGTAGTGAGTGTGTAAGTAGGCCATCTAGGTAGTGAGTATGTAAGTAGGCCGCCTAGGTAGTGAGTGTGTAAGTAGGCCGTCTATGTAGTGAGTGTGTAAGTAGGCTGTCTAGGTAGTGAGTGTGTAAGTAGGCTGTCTAGGTAGTAGCTGTGTAAGTAGGCTGTCTAGGTAGTGAGTGTGTAAGTAGGCTGTCTAGGTAGTGAGTGTGTAAGTAGGGTGTCTAGGTAGTGAGTGTGTAAGTAGGCTGTCTTGGTAGTGAGTGTGTAAGTAGACTGTCTAGGTAGTGAGTGTGTAAGTAGGGTGTCTAGGTAGTGAGTGTGTAAGTAGGCTGTCTAGGTAGTGAGTGTGTAAGTAGGCTGTCTAGGTAGCAGCTGTGTAAGTAGGCTGTCTAGGTAGTGAGTGTGTAAGTAGGCTGTCTAGGTAGTGAGTGTGTAAGTAGGCTGTCTAGGTAGCAGCTGTGTAAGTAGGCTGTCTAGTTAGCGAGTGTGTAAGTAGGCTGTCTAGGTAGCGAGTGTGTAAGTAGGGTGTCTAGGTAGTGAGTGTGTAAGTAGGCTGTCTAGGTAGTGAGTGTGTAAGTAGGCTGTCTAGGTAGTGAGTGTGTAAGTAGGCTGTCTAGGTAGTGAGTGTGTAAGTAGGCTGTCTAGGTAGTAGCTGTGTAAGTAGGCTGTCTCGGTAGTGAGTGTGTAAGTAGGCTGTCTAGGTAGTGAGTGTGTAAGTAGGCCGTCTAGGTAGTGAGTGTGTAAGTAGGCCGTCTAGGTAGTGAGTGTGTAAGTAGGCCGTCTAGGTAGTGAGTGTGTAAGTAGGCTGTCTAGGTAGTGAGTGTGTAAGTAGGCCGTCTAGGTAGTGAGTGTGTAAGTAGGCCGTCTAGGTAGTGAGTGTGTAAGTAGGCCGTCTATGTAGTGAGTGTGTAAGTAGGCTGTCTAGGTAGTGAGTGTGTAAACAGATTACTGAGACGCTCTAGTTAGAGAGAGACTGCGTCACGGCTTGTTCCCGCCCACTGCAGCACGACACCGGTGGTTTAGCTGGTTGCTAAGCTACCGGCTGGCATCCAAAACAATAGCCCGAGGTTTAAAAATCTGCTAGCATAAATGCTAATGTGTGGAGTATAAAGTGTAAATGGTGAAGGACTCGTTACAGAGTTGATAATTAAATACTGTTTTGTGTGATTATATGACCAGAAACACATTAAAACTCCAGAGAATCATGGGATTGTCTTAGCGACTGAGGAAGTGAGGTGATATTGTGCCCTATCGACCGCCTCAAGTACGTATTCAACCCCTGCTGTGAAGCTAACTTTGGGAAATAATGATGGTCATCTCAAATAATTGCTATCAGGTGATTACACTCTATTATACCACAATTAGCTCTGACCCCGCGCTGTGATTGGCCGAGGGATTGGCCGATAATGGCGGTCTGACTACAGCTCTTTAGCCGTTACTCCACCGTAGCAGCAGAGCCGGGGTTTATAACAATACCGAGCTGATCAGTGTGTTTACTGAGTCTCCTTCATTAACGTACTGATCACGAGCAAGCGTGACCGCAGTGCACCAGTTCTAGCACTCCTCTCCTTTATTATGTGACAGTCCTGCTGTACCGCTCACTCCTCAGTCCATACGGTTCACACACGACAACCATACGGTTCACACACGACAACCATACGGTTCACACACGACAACCATACGGTTCACACACGACAACCATACGGTTCACACACCACAACCATACGGTTCACACACCACAACCATACGGTTCACACACGACAACCACACGGTTCACACACCACAACCATACGGTTCACACACGACAACCATACGGTTCACACACCACAACCACACGGTTCACACACCACAACCATACGGTTCACACACGACAACCATACGGTTCACACACCACAACCATACGGTTCACACACCACAACCATACGGTTCACACACCACAACCATACGGTTCACACACGACAACCACACGGTTCACACACCACAACCATACGGTTCACACACGACAACCATACGGTTCACACACCACAACCACACGGTTCACACACCACAACCATACGGTTCACACACCACAACCATACGGTTCACACACCACAACCATACGGTTCACACACGACAACCATACGGTTCACACACGACAACCATACGGTTCACACACGACAACCATACGGTTCACACACCACAACCATACGGTTCACACACGACAACCATACGGTTCACACACGACAACCACACGGTTCACACACCACAACCATACGGTTCACACACGACAACCATACGGTTCACACACCACAACCATACGGTTCACACACCACAACCATACGGTTCACACACGACAACCATACGGTTCACACACCACAACCATACGGTTCACACACCACAACCATACGGTTCACACACCACAACCATACGGTTCACACACCACAACCATACGGTTCACACACGACAACCACACGGTTCACACACCACAACCATACGGTTCACACACCACAACCATACGGTTCACACACCACAACCATACGGTTCACACACGACAACCATACGGTTCACACACCACAACCATACGGTTCACACACGACAACCATTACGGTTCACACACGACAACCATACGGTTCACACACCACAACCATACGGTTCACACACGACAACCATACGGTTCACACACCACAACCATACGGTTCACACACGACAACCATACGGTTCACACACCACAACCATACGGTTCACACACGACAACCATACGGTTCACACACGACAACCATACGGTTCACACACCACAACCATACGGTTCACACATCACAACCATACGGTTCACACACGACAACCATACGGTTCACACACGAAAACCATACGGTTCACACACCACAACCATACGGTTCACACACCACAACCATACGGTTCACACACGACAACCATACGGTTCACACACGACAACCATACGGTTCACACACGACAACCATACGGTTCACACACGACAACCATACGGTTCACACACCACAACCATACGGTTCACACACACGACAACCATACGGTTCACACACGACAACCATACGGTTCACACACCACAACCATACGGTTCACACACCACAACCATACGGTTCACACACGACAACCATACGGTTCACACACGACAACCATACGGTTCACACACCACAACCATACGGTTCACACACGACAACCATACGGTTCACACACCACAACCATACGGTTCACACACGACAACCATACGGTTCACACACGACAACCATACGGTTCACACACCACAACCATACGGTTCACACACGACAACCATACGGTTCACACACGACAACCATACGGTTCACACACCACAACCATACGGTTCACACACCACAACCATACGGTTCACACACGACAACCATACGGTTCACACACGACAACCATACGGTTCACACACCACAACCATACGGTTCACACACCACAACCATACGGTTCACACACGACAACCATACGGTTCACACACCACACCTGCAGAAACAACCAGATCTGATCTGCTTTCCAACAACCAACGCATTTCCATATTTACACATACGCAGCACCTCAGCCCAGAGTTCCCATCTATTCACCTCATATCTATAATTACTGGTCCAGTATGTTTATGATATATTTACTAGTACGGTGGTGTAGTGGTCAGTATGGTGGTGTAGTGGTCAGTATGGTGGTGTAGTGGTTAGTATGGTGGTGTAGTGGTCAGTATGGTGTAGTGGTTAGTACGGTGGTGTAGTGGTTAGTATGGTGGTGTAGTGGTCAGTATGGTGGTGTAGTGGTTAGTACGGTGGTGTAGTAGTTAGTATGGTGGTGTAGTGGTTAGTATGGTGGTGTAGTGGTTAGTATGGTGGTGTAGTGGTTAGTACGGTGGTGTAGTGGTTAGTATGGTGGTGTAGTGGTTAGTATGGTGGTGTAGTGGTCAGTATGGTGGTGTAGTGGTTAGTATGGTGGTGTAGTGGTCAGTATGGTGGTGTAGTGGTTAGTACGGTGGTGTAGTGGTCAGTATGGTGGTGTAGTGGTTAGTATGGTGGTGTAGTGGTTAGTATGGTGGTGTAGTGGTTAGTACGATGGTGTAGTGGTTAGTATGGTGGTGTAGTGGTTAGTACGGTGGTGTAGTGGTCAGTATGGTGGTGTAGTGGTTAGTACGGTGGTGTAGTGGTCAGTATGGTGGTGTAGTGGTTAGTATGGTGGTGTAGTGGTTAGTATGGTGGTGTAGTGGTTAGTACGATGGTGTATTGGTTAGTATGGTGGTGTAGTGGTTAGTACGATGGTGTAGTGGTTAGTATGGTGGTGTAGTGGTTAGTATGGTGGTGTAGTGGTCAGTATGGTGGTGTAGTGGTCAGTATGGTGGTGTAGTGGTCAGTATGGTGGTGTAGTGGTCAGTATGGTGCTGAACAGGTGTTTATTAGATTATCAGTTTGTTTCAGGTGAGTGTCTGAGCTGCTGCTGGTGAATACTGGTGAATACTGGTGAATACTGGTGAATGCTGGTGAATATTTATGATCCTCTTTTTAAGGTATTGGTGTTTAAGGTATATCACAGTGCGCGGCGTCTTGACCGGTTTTGCGGGAAATCATGGTGACGGAGAGGAAACAGCATGTCAGGTCACACCGGCTCACACTGACACCTCCGCTCACTTCCAGAGCCTGGAGAGAAACAGCCCGCTGACTCCTCCTGCTTTTAGAGCAATCTCCACCGGCGACAGCTTCAAAGGAAATGGGCCGCATCACGAAGTGTGAGTGATTAGGTGTGTTATGAGGGAAGATGAGGCTTAAGAAAAGAGGCGCGAGCTGGATGTACCAGTCCATTGTGGGCCGTGAACGGCGGCGCGGGTGCCCAGAGGTTCCACCTCAAAGGAGCGGATTACGGCAGCGCTGCCGGACAGAATGCCACAAAGCCGCATTCTTGTCAGCGCGTCTCCTCCCAGCAGCCGCGCAGCTCCCCATTAGCATGACAATGGCAGATCCGCGGCACTCCGGCATCAGCGCTATCCAAATCTCAGATTATAAACATGAGACGCGCTGATGTTCTTCAAATGGATCCTCTCCGCGTACTCTGACGCCGGCTTGTGAGGCGACTTGATGATTCGAAAACATGTGCACCCAGTTTTCAGCAGCGCAGGAAGTCACCCGGCTTCACTGGAAGTTCCTAAGGGGCCCGTATCCTGGAGAACCGGACCTCCTCCAGTGTAGAAGAGAATGTCAGTAGTTAGTTGTATGTAAAAAGGGTTCGGGTATAAAACTGAGAACAGCCTACGTTCGAAATTCTTTTTTAATTCATTACTGTCATGATATCTGGGCCAGCCAATCAGAACAGAGCTCATTTCCATATCACCTGTAAGGAAAACAGCCTGTCTGAGGAATCCAGCGTATACTGCTGCTACCTGAGGGACTGGTTCTGTTGTGTCTCCGTTGTGCGTTTTCAATGTCATGCCAAATATCTGGCCTGTGATTGGTGGTGATTGGTGGTGCAAGATTAGCTGTCTCTGGTTTGATGGACGTGTCAGGAGTGTCACAACCCTACAAACTCTACACACTCTACAAACTCTACAAACCCTACAAACTGTACAAACTCTGCAACCCTACAAACTCTACAAACCCTACAAACCCTACAAACTCTACAAACTCTACAAACCCTACAAACTCTACAAACCCTACAAACCCTACAAACTCTACAAACTCTACACACTCTACAAACTCTACAAACCCTACAAACTCTACAAACCCTACAAACCCTACAAACCCTACAAACTCTACAAACCCTACCAACTCTACAAACCCTACAAACTCTACAAACTCTACAAACCCCACAAACTCTACAAACCCTACAAACTCTACAAACTCTACAAACCCTACAAACTCTACAAACTCTACAAACTCTACAAACCCTACAAACTGTACAAACCCTACAAACTCTACAAACCCTACACACTCTACAAACTCTGCAACCCTACAAACTCTACAAACTCTACAAACTCTACAAACTCTACAAACCCTACAAACTCTACAAACTCTACAAACTCTACAAACTCTACAAACCCTACAAACTCTACAAACTCTACAAACTCTACAAACTCTACAAACCCTACACACTCTACAAACCCTACAAACTTTATGAACTCTCTGAAGGCAGGGTTCTAGTTAAGTCTGTGTGAACTCAGACACTACAGTCTGGTGTGCACAGCAGCTGAAGACGATAGAAGACGGCTCGTCCCGTTTACTCCGGGTCCAGCCTCCCAGTAAAGGCCGACCCACATGTTTATTCACTTTTCCTGAAGATCAAGTTTCAGCGCTGGGCGAGGATCCTGCCTCTGAGTCAAGGCTATCTAATGGTATTTTAGAGACGTTGATATCTCACAAGAACCCGGAGCACGGCCGGAGGGTTAACATCTGCTGGAATGTCTTCAGGAGAAGATCTCAGGCTTCTGACGTGATGTATCTTGTGTCTGCAGGTCTGCTGCAGAGAAACCATCCGGGCGTCGCCATCTCCGCCAAGACCAAGCAGGCGGTTCGAGCTGTGCTGAACAGCGAGAGAGAGACTCTCCAGTCGCTCCAGTTAGGAGGACTCTTAGATGACGTGGAAGCTTCAAAGCTTGAGAAGGTCAGGTTTTGTTTTGTTCTTGTGTTTGTTTGTTTTTTGATTTCACTCATTTGTTTACTCCCTCGTTCAGGTGATTGAAATAAAGATTAAGGAACTGAACAGGTTCCCTGTGATTGTCCCTGTCCTGACAGCTGAGCACCTTCTGCAGAACCTGCCATGGCTCCATGGCAACGCTGCTCGGATTGAGTTTATCCAGGTAGAACCAGGATTGACTTTATTTATTAATTTAATATCATTTAAGATTATCGTTATATATTTAGGAATTATATACGTTCAGACGCTGGTGCACTGTTGGTTAGGCCGTGTTCTGTTGATGTAAATAAGTTTAAACAGCTCCAACAAACACGTCTGCACGTTTAAACACAGTCAGTGTTTATTAACAAACTGTGAAAACAATTAAACATAGAATGCAGCTTGTGTTGAGTTTATCTTGAGTTACAGCTACAGTTATTTTATTTTTTTGGTATTTTAAATAAAGTGTGGAAAGTGTGCACTCGATGGTGCGTAACTAATTTTGAGTAACAAAACAGTAACTGAGTGTTTAACCTGTCGCTGTTTCAGAGAAGATCCAAACTAATGATGTATGATCTTGGAGATACCATCTTGTATGAACATGACGAACCTCAGGGAATACACCTTATAGTGTTCGGCGTGGTGAAGGTGAGCAGACACACCTGTATTTACTATTTACAGCTGCTGCGACTGCTCAGCTGCGTTTAGCTGCTGCGAACGTAGTGCGTGAACGTGACGTCTGAGATTTTCTCACAGGACGCTAATCGTGGGGTCCTGGTCAGTAATTGTGAAAGAACAGCAGGAGGGTGTTCTCTGCCCACTGTCAGTGTTGGCAGAAGAATCATTAGCAATGTGGTTTAGCTGTCGATCCTGTGGAAAATTTAATTTTACTGGTGAATCAGCTTTGTTGACCCTTGTGGTTGCACGAGACTGCTCGCTGTTACAGTTCAAATCAAATAAAACAAACGAAGATGAGGTGTAGACACTCTGAGGTTAAAGGTTCACGTTATCTTCACAATAAATAATAAACATATAAACACATATACCTTACTTTTACTCAAGTAGCTGCAGAGCGTACCACCAAATCCAGCGTCTCTGACATCGGAGCTGATTGGCCAACGCACTGACCTTCACACCTCAGTCTTAATCTATAACCACATAAACACCTCAGTCTTAATCTATAACCACATAAACACCTCAGTCGTAATCTATAACCACATAAACACCTCAGTCTTAATCTATAATCACATAAACATCTGTCTTAATCTATAATCACATAAACACCTCAGTCTTAATCTATAATCACACAAACATCTGTCTTAATCTATAACCACATAAACACCTCAGTCTTAATCTATAATCACACAAACATCTGTCTTAATCTATAACCACATAAACACCTCAGACTTAATCTATAATCACACAAACATCTGTCTTAATTTATAACCACATAAACACCTCAGTCTTAATCTATAACCACATAAACACCTCAATCTTAATCTATAACCACATAAACACCTCAGTCTTAATCTATAATCACACAAACATCTGTCTTAATCTATAATCACACAAACATGTCTTAATCTATAACCACATAAACACCACAGTCTTAATCTATAACCACATAAACACCTCAGTCTTAATCTATAACCACACAAACATCTGTCTTAATCTATAATCACACAAACATGTCTTAATCTATAACCACATAAACACCACAGTCTTAATCTATAACCACATAAACACCTCAGTCTTAATTTATAACCACATAAACACCTCAGTCTTAATCTATAACCACACAAACATCTGTCTTAATCTATAATCACACAAACATGTCTTAATCTATAACCACATAAACACCACAGTCTTAATCTATAACCACACAAACATCTGTCTTAATCTATAATCACACAAACATGTCTTAATCTATAACCACATAAACACCTCAATCTTAATCTATAACCACATAAACATCTGTCTTAATCTATAATCATATAAACACCTCAGTCTTAATCTATAACCACATAAACACCTCAGTCTTAAGTTATAATCATAAAAACACCTCAGTCTTAATCTATAATCACATAAACATCTGTCTTAATCTATAATCACATAAACACCTCAGTCTTAATCTATAACCACATAAACACCTCAGTCTTAATCTATAACCACATAAACACCTCAGTCTTAATCTATAATCACACAAACATCTGTCTTAATCTATAATCACACAAACATGTCTTAATTTATAACCACATATACACCTCAGTCTTAATCTATAATCACACAAACGTCTGTCTTAATCTATAATCACACAAACATGTCTTAATTTATAACCACATAAACACCTCAGTCTTAATCTATAACCACATAAACACCTCAGTCTTAATCTGTGATCATACAAACACCTGTCTTAATCTATAATCATATAAACACTTCAGTCTTAATCTATAACCACATAAACATCTCAGTCTTAATCTATAACCACATAAACACCACAGTCTTAATCTGTAATCATACAAACACATCAGTCTTAATCTGTGATCATACAAACACCTCAGTCTTAATCTATAATCACATGAACACTTCAGTCTTAATCTATAACCACATAAACATTTCAGTCTTAATCTATAACCACATAAACACCTCAGTCTTAATCTATAACCACATAAACACTTCAGTCTTAATCTATAACCACATAAACACTTCAGTCTTAATCTATAACCACATAAACACCTCAGTCTTAATCTATAACCATTAAAACACCTCAGTCATAATCTGTAATCATACAAACACCTCAGTCTTAATCTATAATCATACAAACACCTCAGTCTTAACCTATAACCACATAAACACCTCAGTCTTAATCTATAATCACATAAACATCTGTCTTAATCTATAACCACATAAACACCTCAGTCTTAATCTATAATCATATAAACACCTCAGTCTTAATCTATAATCACATAAACATCTGTCTTAATCTATAATCACATAAACACCTCAGTCTTAATCTATAACCACATAAACACCTCAGTCTTAATCTATAACCACATAAACACCTCAGTCTTAATCTATAATCACACAAACATCTGTCTTAATCTATAATCACACAAACATGTCTTAATTTATAACCACATAAACACGTCAGTCTTAATCTATAACCACATAAACACCTCAGTCTTAATCCATGACCACATAAACACCTCAGTCTTAATCTATAATCACATAAACACCACAGTCTTAATCTATAATCACATAAACACCACAGTCTTAATCTATAACCACATAAACACCACAGTCTTAATCTATAACCACATAAACACCTCAGTCTTGATCTATAATCACATAAACACTTCAGTCTTAATCTATAACCACATAAACACCACAGTCTTAATCTATAACCACACAAACATCTGTCTTAATCTATAATCACACAAACATGTCTTAATGTATAACCACATAAACACCTCAGTCTTAATCTATAACCACACAAACATCTGTCTTAATCTATAATCACACAAACATGTCTTAATCTATAACCACATAAACACCACTGTCTTAATCTATAACCACACAAACATCTGTCTTAATCTATAATCACACAAACATGTCTTAATCTATAACCACATAAACACCTCAGTCTTAATCTATAACCACATAAACACCTCAGTCTTAATCTATAAGAATATAAACACCTCAGCCTTAATCTATAATCACATAAACACCACAGTCTTAATCAATCTATAACCACATAAACACTTCAGTCTTAATCTATAACCACATAAACACCTCAGTCTTAATCTATAACCATTAAAACACCTCAGTCTTAATCTATAATCATACAAACACCTCAGTCTTAACCTATAACCACATAAACACCTCAGTCTTAATCTATAATCACATAAACATCTGTCTTAATCTATAATCATATAAACACCTCAGTCTTAATCTATAACCACATAAACACCTCAGTCTTAATCTATAATCATAAAAACACCTCAGTCTTAATCTATAATCAAATAAACATCTGTCTTAATCTATAATCACACAAACATGTCTTAATTTATAACCACATATACACCTCAGTCTTAATCTATAATCACACAAACATCTGTCTTAATCTATAATCACACAAACATGTCTTAATTTATAACCACATAAACACCTCAGTCTTAATCTATAACTACATAAACACCTCAGTCTTAATCTGTGATCATACAAACACCTCAGTCTTAATCTATAATCATATAAACACTTCAGTCTTAATCTATAACCACATAAACATCTCAGTCTTAATCTATAACCACATAAACACCACAGTCTTAATCTGTAATCATACAAACACCTCAGTCTTAATCTGTGATCATACAAACACCTCAGTCTTAATCTATAATCACATAAACACTTCAGTCTTAATCTATAACCACATAAACATCTCAGTCTTAATCTATAACCACATAAACACCACAGTCTTAATCTATAACCACATAAACACCTCAGTCTTAATCTGTAATCATACAAACACCTCAGTCTTAATCTATAACCACATAAACACTTCAGTCTTAGTCTATAACCACATAAACACCTCAGTCTTAATCTATAACCACATAAACACCTCAGTCTTAATCTATAATCACACAAACATCTGTCTTAATCTATAACCACATAAACACCTCAGTCTTAATCTATAATCACACAAACATCTGTCTTAATCTATAATCACACAAACATGTCTTAATTTATAACCACATAAACACCTCAGTCTTAATCCATAACCACATAAACACCTCAGTCTTAATCTATAATCATATAAACACCTCAGTCTTAATCTATAATCATATAAACACCTGAGTCTTAATCTATAACCACATAAACACCTCAGTCTTAATCTATAATCATATAAACACCTGAGTCTTAATCTATAACCACATAAACATCTGTCTTAATCTATAATCACATAAACACCTCAGTCTTAATCTATAACCACATAAACACCTCAGTCTTAATCTATAACCACATAAACACCTCAGTCTTAATCTATAATCACACAACCATCTGTCTTAATCTAAATCACACAAACATGTCCTTAATTTATAACCACATAAACACCTCAGTCTTAATCTATAACCACAATAAACACCTCTCTTAAATCCATGACCACATGAACACCTCAGTCTTAATCTGTAATCATACCAACGACCTCAGTCTTAATCTATAACCACATAAAACACCTCAGTCTTAATCTATAACCATATAAACACCTCAGTCTTAATCTATAATCATACAAACACCTGTCTTAACCTGTAACCACATAAACACCTCAGTCTTAATCTATAACCACATAAACACCTCAGTCTTAATCTATAACCACATAAACATCTCAGTCTTAATCTATAACCACATAAACACCACAGTCTTAATCTATAACCACATAAACACCTCAGTCTTAATCTGTAATCATACAAACACCTCAGTCTTAATCTATAACCACATAAACACTTCAGTCTTAGTCTATAACCACATAAACACCTCAGTCTTAATCTATAACCACATAAACACCTCAGTCTTAATCTATAATCACACAAACATCTGTCTTAATCTATAACCACATAAACACCTCAGTCTTAATCTATAATCACACAAACATCTGTCTTAATCTATAATCACACAAACATGTCTTAATTTATAACCACATAAACACCTCAGTCTTAATCCATAACCACATAAACACCTCAGTCTTAATCTATAATCATATAAACACCTCAGTCTTAATCTATAATCATATAAACACCTCAGTCTTAATCTATAATCATATAAACACCTGAGTCTTAATCTATAACCACATAAACACCTCAGTCTTAATCTATAATCATATAAACACCTGAGTCTTAATCTATAACCACATAAACATCTGTCTTAATCTATAATCACATAAACACCTCAGTCTTAATCTATAACCACATAAACACCTCAGTCTTAATCTATAACCACATAAACACCTCAGTCTTAATCTATAATCACACAAACATCTGTCTTAATCTATAATCACACAAACATGTCTTAATTTATAACCACATAAACACCTCAGTCTTAATCTATAACCACATAAACACCTCTCTTAATCCATGACCACATGAACACCTCAGTCTTAATCTGTAATCATACCAACACCTCAGTCTTAATCTATAACCACATAAACACCTCAGTCTTAATCTATAACCATATAAACACCTCAGTCTTAATCTATAATCATACAAACACCTGTCTTAACCTGTAACCACATAAACACCTCAGTCTTAATCTATAACCACATAAACACCTCAGTCTTAATCTATAACCACATAAACACCTCAGTCTTAATCTATAAGAATAAAAACACCGCAGTCTTAATCTGTAATCATACAAACACCTCAGTCTTAATCTATAATCACATAAACACTTCAGTCTCAATCTATAACCACATAAACATCTCAGTCTTAATCTATAACCACATAAACACCACAGTCTTAATCTATAAACACATAAACACCCTCTCAGTCCATAATCTTGTAATCATACAAACACCTCAGTCTTAATCTATAACCACATAAACACTTCAGTCTTAGTCTATAACCACATAAACACCTCAGTCTTAATCTATAACCACATAAACACCACAGTCTTAATCTATAAACACATAAACACCTCAGTCTTAATCTGTAATCATACAAACACCTCAGTCTAATTCAATAACCACATAAACACTTCAGTCTTAGTCTATAACCACATAAACACCTCAGTCTTAATCTATAACCACATAAACACCTCAGTCTTAATCTATAATCACACAAACATCTGTCTTAATCTATAGTCACACAAACCTGTCTTAATTTATAACCACATAAACACCTCAGTCTTAATCTATAACCACATAAACACCGCAGTCTTAATCTATAATCACACAAACATGTCTTAATTTATAACCACATAAACACCTCAGTCTTAATCTATAACCACATAAACACCTCTCTTAATCCATGACCACATAAACACCTCAGTCTTAATCTGTAATCATACCAACACCTCAGTCTTAATCTATAACCACATAAACACCTCAGTCTTAATCTATAAGCATATAAACACCTCAGTCTTAATCTATAATCACACAAACATCTGTCTTAATCTGTAATCACACAAACATGTCTTAATTTATAACCACATATACACCTCAGTCTTAATCTATAATCACACAAACATCTGTCTTAATCTATAATCACACAAACATGTCTTAATTTATAACCACATAAACACCTCAGTCTTAATCTATAACCACATAAACACCTCAGTCTTAATCTGTGATCATACAAACACCTCAGTCTTAATCTATAATCACATGAACACTTCAGTCTTAATCTATAACCACATAAACACCTCAGTCTTACTCTATAAGCATATAAACACCTCAGTCTTAATCTGTAATCATACAAACACCTCAGTCTTAATCTATAATCATACAAACACCTCAGTCTTAACCTATAACCACATAAACACCTCAGTCTTAATCTCTAACCACATAAACACCTCAGTCTTAATCTATAACCATATAAACACCTGAGTTTTAATCTATAATCATAGAAACACCTGTCTTAACCTATAACCACATAAACACCTCAGTCTTAATCTATAACCACATAAACACCTCAGTCTTAATCTATAACCACATAAACACCTCAGTCTTAATCTGTAATCATACAAACACCTCAGTCTTAATCTATAACCACATAAACACCTCAGTCTTAATCTATAACCACATAAACACCTCAGTCTTAATCTATAATCATACAAACACCTCAGTCTTAATCTATAACCACATAAACACCTCAGTCTTAATCTATAATCACATAAACACCTCAGTCTTAATCTGTAATCATATAAACACCTCAGTCTTAATCTATAACCACATAAACACCTCAGTCTTAATCTATAACCACATAAACATCTGTCTTAATCTATAACCACATAAACACCTCAGTCTTAATCTATAATCATATAAACACCTCAGTCTTAATCTATAATCATATAAAGTGTGTTTGCAGTTGTGGTGTTATTAGTTAGTAGTTTCTGGTTTTTATTCTGCTCAGTAGTGTGAAGTGTTTTGTAGTGTTTTAGTTTCTGTTTGTACAGCAGATGGAAATTGTCACTTGTGTCATCGCTGTGAAATTCAGCAGCACTTCATGTTCTCGTCAGTAAAGTATCTTTTCTGAACTTGAAGCTTAAAATACGCGTCACAGCTAAATAAGACTTACGACAAAGACTGCTTTGAAGCGTTTAGGATCATGACCGCATTAATCATCTCAACAAGCCCAAAACAAACCGAGAGGATCTCTAGCCGGCAGGAAAGTCACGTGTGCTCAGAATAATGAGGCCGACACATTTCCCCTGTAGATCACACCTGTAGTGTAAGTCCTGTTCCAGCTTTAATTATCCCGCTCCCACTCTCACTGAGCACCAGGGAGAACATAACACACAGCGTGCAGGTAATACCATTAATATGTGCAAATTACACTTGATTCCTCACTTTTTACCCCCTTATAATAGAGCACAATATTAGCAATTTCAACACGTTACAATGCCACACTGCAATTATGGGCTATTTGGAAAGATAGGGCGTAATAGGCCTGTCCACTCAGAGCCGCCACATCTACTTACCTTTATGATGCATCTGCTGGGGAAGTGCTTTTCTCCTTATAGACTTTACTGGCCGTCTCTCACATCCAGCCTTCTTCCCAGTGTAATATATTAATTTAATCTTATATGTATACGTTATATGTACACATCTCGTCCTTAGACAGACACTGCAGTCTGCTTTTACCAGTAACATCACTTCTTTAGAATAATTACAAATAAACATTAATATGGTGGTCAGAGTGAGTTGTCAGTGAAATGATGAATATGTAGAATACAGAAGAACACAGGTGTCTCAGAGCATCTCAGGTTTGTTCAGTTCAGCAGGTACTGAATGGTATCTAAATACTGGACTTCCTTCAAGAGAGATTTGGAAATGGTTAAGAGATAACACTCCCAACAAAGGACTGGTTATTAGTATTTATTTTAATAATGTATTCATTTGAATAAATATTTTATTATTTAATGTGTAAGTATATGATTATTGTTCAGATATATGACTTTATACATTGTCTCAGTGTGCCACTGTGCCAGAGGTTCAGAACTATTTATCTGGCCAGTAACTGCAGTTCTTTTTGAGTCACTGGTGCAAAAAGGTTAAGCTGTGTATATGCAACTGATAATGTGATGCAAAATGATTTGCTTTTTTGATTTTTCGCAATTTTGCATCAAACACAATGTGTCATACGGTGCAGGATGTGTCATACAGTGGAGAATGTGTCATATAGTGCAGAATGTGTCATAGTGCAGAATGAGTCATATGGTGTAGAATGTGTCATACGGTGGTGAATGTGTCATAGTGCAGAATGAGTCATACGGTGGAGAATGTGTCATAGTGCAGAATGTGTCATACGGTGTAGAATGAGTCATACGGTGTAGAATGTGTCATGTGGTGTAGAATGCGTCATAATATGGTGTAGAATGTGTCATACGGTGTAGAATGTGTGATACGGTGTAGAATGCGCCATACAGTGTAGAATGCGTCATACGGTGTAGAATGTGTCATATGGTGTAGAATGTGTCATGTGGTATAGAATGCATCATAATATGGTGTAGAATGTGTCATACGGTGTAGAATGTGTGATACGGTGTAGAATGCGCCGTACAGTGTAGAATGCGTCATACGGTGTAGAATGCGTCATATGGTGTAGAATGCGTCATGCGGTGTAGAATGTGTCATACGGTGTAGAATGTGTGATACGGTGTAGAATGAGTCATACGGTGCAGAATGTGTCATACGGTGTAGAATGAGTCATACGGTGTAGAATGTGTCATGCGGTGTAGAATGTGTCATGCGGTGCAGAATGTGTCATGCGGTGTAGAATGAGTCATACGGTGTACAATGTGTCATACGGTGTAGAATGAGTCATACGGTGCAGAATGTGTCATGCGGTGCAGAATGTGTCATGCGGTGTAGAATGAGTCATACGGTGTACAATGTGTCATACGGTGTAGAATGAGTCATACGGTGCAGAATGTGTCATGCGGTGTAGAATGTGTCATACGGTGTAGAATGTGTCATACGGTGTAGAATGTGTCATGTGGTATAGAATGTGTCATGTGGTGTAGAATGTGTCATGTGGTGTAGAATGTGTCATGTGGTATAGAATGCGTCATAATATGGTGTAGAATGTGTCATATGGTGTAGAATGCGTCATGCAGTGTAGAATGTGTCATACGGTGTAGAATGAGTCATACGGTGTAGAATGAGTCATACGGTGCAGAATGTGTCATACGGTGTAGAATGAGACATACGGTGTAGAATGTGTCATGCGGTGTAGAATGAGACATACGGTGTAGAATGTGTCATGCGGTGTAGAATGAGTCATACGGTGTAGAATGTGTCATACGGTGTAGAATGTGTCATACGGTGTAGAATGTGTCATGTGGTGTAGAATGCGTCATAATATGGTGTAGAATGCGTCATATGGTGTAGAATGCGTCATGCAGTGTAGAATGTGTCATACGGTGTAGAATGAGTCATACGGTGTAGAATGAGTCATACGGTGCATAATGTGTCATACGGTGTAGAATGAGTCATACGGTGCAGAATGTGTTATACGGTGTAGAATGAGTCATACGGTGCAGAATGTGTCATACGGTGTAGAATGTGTCATATGGTGTAGAACTTGTCATACGGTGTAGAATGAGTCATACGGTGCAGAATGTGTCATACGGTGTAGAATGTGTCATGTGGTGCAGAATGTGTCATGCGGTGTAGAACGAGTCATACGGTGCAGAATGTGTCATGCGGTGTAGAATGTGTCATACGGTGCATAATGTGTCATACGGTGTAGAATGAGTCATACGGTGCAGAATGTGTCATACGGTGCAGAATGAGTCATACGGTGCAGAATGTGTCATACGGTGCAGAATGAGTCATACGGTGCAGAATGTGTCATACGGTGCAGAATGTGTCATACGGTGTAGAATGAGTCATACGGTGCAGAATGTGTCATACAGTGTAGAATGAGTCATACGGTGCAGAATGAGTCATACGGTGCAGAATGTGTCATACGGTGTAGAATGTGTCATACGGGGCAGTAAGGAAGAGAGAGATGACAGTAGCACAAGTTCACTTCCTTTTTCCAGCAGCACTGTGAATGTTTAATGGATGTGTCTAATGCAGACATTAGATATTATAAGTGTGTGTGGTATTAGATTAAGAACAGTGAGTTTGTTTATAGTTGGGACTCGTAGATCAGATCACGCTTTATGATCAGGTAATGCAGAAAAGCAGCTGTTTTCAGTAGAACCAAAAATTCACACCGGAACAGCAGCTCAAACCATGCAGAAACATAAAAAAAAAGAATAGACATACGTGTTTCAGACAGTTACGATGTATGTATTTATTTAATGGTTGTTTATTAGATTAGATCTTAGAGATGTTTGTTTAGTGGTGGGTGGTGGTATTACACTCAGACGGTGATTATCTGATGCAGATGACCCGCTCGAGCCCGGGTTATGAAAAGGACGAGCAGAAGAAGAAGAGCTGTTTGACTGAGTACCGGAGCTGTGGTACCGTTATAGGAGAGCTGAACTGCCTCACACAGCGCCCCCTGGAGTTCAGCGTAACCTGTGAGACCACCACTCAGGTTAGACCACTGGAGAAAGTTTTTCTCCTCACAGTAAATACAGTCATAAGTTTTATCATCAGAGCAGCAAACCAGTGATCAGAACCTACAGCCAACCAGTTAGCACCTTCTCAACCAGCACCTTCATCGTCCACACCAGTCACTCAGTAGTTCAATCAGTGCAGACTGTCGATCACATGGTTTCTGAGACTAAAGAGGAAGAGAGAACCGCAGAGAGAACCGCAGAGAGGAACACAGAGAGAAACGCAGAGAAACGCAGAGATCGCAGAGAGAACCGCAGAGAGAACCGCAGAGAGAACCGCAGAGAGAACCGCGGAGAGAACCGCAGAGAGAACCGCAGAGATGAACGCAGAGAGAACCGCAGAGAGAACCGCAGAGAGAACCGCAGAGATGAACGCAGAGAGAACCGCAGAGAGAACCGCAGAGAGGAACGCAGAGAGAAAAGCACAGAGAACGCAGAGAGAAAAGCAGAGAGAACACAGAGAGAAACGCAGAGAGAAACGCAGAGAGAAACGCAGAGAAACGCAGAGAGAAACGCAGAGAGAAACGCAGAGAAACGCAGAGAGAAACGCAGAGAGAAACGCAGAGAAAAGCAGAGAGAACGCAGAGAGAAACGCAGAGAAAAGCAGAGAGAACGCAGAGAGAAAGCAGAGAGAAAGCAGAGAGAAACGCAGAGAGAAACGCAGAGAAAAGCAGAGAGAACGCAGAGAGAAAGCAGAGAGAACGCAGAGAGAAACGCAGAGAGAAACGCAGAGAAAAGCAGAGAGAACGCAGAGAGAAAGCAGAGAGAACGCAGAGAGAAACAGAGAGAAACGCAGAGAAAAGCAGAGAGAACGCAGAGAGAAAAGCAGAGAGAACGCAGAGAGAAACGCAGAGAAAAGCAGAGAGAAACGCAGAGAGAAACGCAGATAAAAGCAGAGAGAACGCAGAGAGAGACGCAGAGAAAAGCAGAGAGAACAGAGAGAAACGCAGAGAAACGCAGAGAAAAGCAGAGAGAAAGCAGAGAGAAAAGCAGAGAGAAACGCAGAGAGAATAGCAGAGAGAAAAGCAGAGAAAAACAGAGAGAAACGCAGAGAGAAACGCAGAAAGAAAAGCAGAGAGAACGCAGAGAGAAAAGCAGAGAAACGCAGAGAGGAACACAGAGAGAAACGCAGAAAGAAAAGCAGAGAACGCAAAGAGAAAAGCAGAGAGAAACGCAGAGAAACGCAGAGAGAAAAGCAGAGAAACGCAGAGAGAAAAGCAGAGAAACGCAGAGAGAAACGCAGAGAAACGCAGAGAGAGCGCAGAGAGAAAAGCAGAGAAACGCAGAGAAACGCAGAGAGAAAAGCAGAGAAACGCAGAGAGAAAAGCAGAGAAACGCAGAGAGAACACAGAGAGGACGCAGAGAGAACGCAGAGAGAAAAGCAGAGAGAAAAGCAGAGAAACACAGAGAGAACACAGAGATAAACACAAACACAGAGATAAACACAGAGAGAATACAGAGAGAACACAGAGAAACACAGAGAGAACACAGATAAACACAGAGAGAACACAGAGAGAACACAGAGATAAACACAGAGATAAACACAGAGAGAACACAGAGATAAACACAGAGATAAACACAGAGAGAACACAGAGATAAACACAGAGAGAACACAGGGATAAACACAAACACAGAGATAAACACAGAGAGAACACAGAGATAAAAACAAAGATAAACACATAGAGAAACACAGAGAGAACACAGAGAAACGCAGAGAGAACACAGAGATAAACACAAACACAGAGAGAACACAGAGAAACGCAGAGAGAACACAGAGATAAACACAAACATAGAGATAAACACAGAGATAAACACAGAGAACACAGAGATAAACAGAGAGAACACAGAGATAAACACAAAGATAAACACAGAGAGAAACACAGAGAGAACACAGAGAAACACAGAGAGAACACAGAGATAAACACAAACACAGAGATAAACACAGAGAGAACACAGAGAGAAACAGAGAACACAGAGATAAACACAGAGAGAACACAGAGAGAACAGTGATAAACACAAACACAGAGATAAACACAGAGATAAACACAGAGAGAACATAGAGAGAACACAGAGAAACACAGAGAGAATACAGAGATAAACACAGAGAGAACACAGAGATAAACACAAACACAGAGATAAACACAGAGGGAACACAGAGAGAACACAGAGATAAACACAGAGAGAACACAGAGAAAACACAGAGAAACACAGAGAGAATACAGAGATAAACACAGAGAGAACACAGAGATAAACACAAACACAGAGATAAACATAGAGATAAACAGAGAGAACACAGAGATAAACACAGAGAGAACACAGAGATAAACACAGAGAGAACACAGAGAGAACACAGAGATAAACACAAACACAGAGATAAACACAGAGATAAACACAGAGAGAACACAGAGAAACACAGAGAGAATACAGAGATAAAAGACAGAGAGAACACATGGAGAACACAGAGATAAACACAGAGAGAACAGAGAGAACACAAAGAACACAGAGAGAATACAGAGATAAACACAGAGATAAACACAGAGAGAACACAGAGATAAACACAGAGAGAACACAGAGAAACGCAGAGAGAACACAGAGATAAACACAGAGAGAACACAGAGATAAACACAAACACAGAGATAAACACAGAGAGAACACAGAGAGAACACAGAGAGAACACGGAGATAAACACAGAGAGAACACAGAGAGAACACAGAGATAAACACCAAGAGAACACAGAGAGAACACAGAGATAAACACAGAGAGAACACAGAGAAAACACAGAGATAAACACCAAGAGAACACCAAGAGAACACAGAGAGAACACAGAGAGAACACAGAAATAAACACAGAGAGAACACAGAGAGAACACAGAGAGAACACAGAGAGAACACAGAGAGAAACACAGAGAGAACACAGAGAGAACACAGAGATAAACACCAAGAGAACACAGAGAGAACACAGAGATAAACACAGAGAGAACACAGAGATAAACACAGAGAGAACACAGAGAGAACACAGAGAGAACACAGAGAAACACAGAGAGAACACAGAGATAAACACAAACACAGAGATAAACACAGAGAGAAACACAGAGAACACAGAGATAAACACAGAGAGAACACAGAGAGAACAGTGATAAACACAAACACAGAGATAAACACAGAGAGAACATAGAGAGAACACAGAGAAACACAGAGAGAATACAGAGATAAACACAGAGAGAACACAGAGATAAACACAAACACAGAGATAAACACAGAGAGAACACAGAGAGAACACAGAGATAAACACAGAGTGAACACAGAGAAAACACAGAGAAACACAGAGAGAATACAGAGATAAACACAGAGAGAACACAGAGATAAACACAAACACAGAGATAAACATAGAGATAAACAGAGAGAACACAGAGATAAACACAGAGAGAACACAGAGAGAACACAGAGATAAACACAGAGAGAACACAGAGAGAACACAGAGATAAACACAAACACAGAGATAAACACAGAGATAAACACAGAGAGAACACAGAGAAACACAGAGAGAATACAGAGATAAAAGACAGAGAGAACACATGGAGAACACAGAGATAAACACAGAGAGAACACAAAGAACACAGAGAGAATACAGAGATAAACACAGAGATAAACACAGAGAGAACACAGAGATAAACACAGAGAGAACACAGAGAAACGCAGAGAGAACACAGAGATAAACACAAACACAGAGATAAACACAGAGAGAACACAGAGAACACAGAGATAAACACAGAGAGAACACAGAGATAAACACAAACACAGAGATAAACACAGAGAGAACACAGAGAACACAGAGATAAACACAGAGAGAACACAGAGATAAACACAAACACAGAGATAAACACAGAGATAAACACAGAGAGAACACAGAGAGAACACAGAGATAAACACAGAGAGAACACAGAGAGAACACAGAGATAAACACAGAGAGAACACAGAGAGAACACAGAGATAAACACAGAGAGAACACAGAGATAAACACAAACACAGAGATAAACACAGAGAGAACACAGAGAGAATACAGAGATAAACACAGAGAGAACACAGAGATAAACACAAACACAGAGATAAACACAGATAAACACAGAGAGAACACAGAGAAACACAGAGAGAATACAGAGATAAACACAGAGAGAACACAGAGATAAACACAAACACAAACACAGAGAAAACACAGAGAGAACACAGAGATAAACACAGAGAGAACGCAGAGAGAACACAGAGAAACAGAGATAACACAGAGATAAACAGAGAGAACACAGAGATAAACACAGAGAGAACACAGAGAGAACAGAGAGAACACAGATAAACACAGGGAGAACACAGAGATAAACACAGAGAAAACACAGAGAGAACACAGAGAAACACAGAGAGAATACAGAGATAAACACAGAGAGAACACAGAGATAAACACAAACACAGAGATAAACACAGAGATAAACACAGAGAGAACACAGAGAAACACAGAGAGAATACAGAGATAAACACAGAGAGAACACAGAGATAAACACAAACACAGAGATAAACACAGAGAAAACACAGAGAGAACACAGAGATAAACACAGAGAGAACGCAGAGAGAACACAGAAACAGAGATAATACAGAGATAAACACAGAGAGAACACAGAGATAAACACAGAGATAAACATAGAGATAAACACAGAGAGAACACAGAGATAAACACAGAGAGAACACAGAGAGAACACAGATAAACACAGGGAGAACACAGAGAGAACACAGAGAAACACAGAGAGAATACAGAGATAAACACAGAGAGAACACAGAGATAAACACAAACACAGAGAGAACACAGAGAAAACACAGAGAGAACACAGAGATAAACACAGAGAGAACGCAGAGAGAACACAGAGAAACAGAGATAATACAGAGATAAACACAGAGAGAACACAGAGATAAACACAAACACAGAGATAAACATAGAGATAAACACAGAGAGAACACAGAGATAAACACAGAGAGAACACAGAGAGAACACAGAGATAAACACAGAGAGAACACAGAGAAACACAGAGAGAACACAGAGATAAACACAAACACAGAGATAAACATAGAGATAAACACAGAGAGAACACAGAGAGAACACAGATAAACACAGGGAGAACACAGAGAAACACAGAGAATACAGAGATAAACACAGAGAGAACACAGAGATAAACACAAACACAGAGATAAACACAGAGAAAACACAGAGAGAACACAGAGATAAACACAGAGAGAACGCAGAGAGAACACAGAGAAACAGAGATAATACAGAGATAAACACAGAGAGAACACAGAGATAAACACAAACACAGAGATAAACATAGAGATAAACACAGAGAGAACACAGAGATAAACACAGAGAGAACACAGAGATAAACACAGAGAGAACACAGAGAGAACACAGAGATAAACACAGAGAGAACACAGAGATAAACACAGAGAGAACACAGAGAAACACAGAGAGAATACAGAGATAAACACAGAGAGAACACAGAGATAAACACAAACACAGAGATAAACACAGAGAAAACACAGAGAGAACACAGAGATAAACACAGAGAGAACGCAGAGAGAACACAGAGAAACAGAGAGAATACAGAGATAAACACAGAGAGAACAGAGATAAACACAGAGAGAACACAGAGATAAACACAGAGAGAACACAGAGATAAACACAGAGAGAACACAGAGAAACACAGAGAGAACACAGAGATAAACACAGAGAGAACACAGAGATAAACACAAACACTAATCTCTGTGTTTGTGTTTATCTCAAACACAGAGATAAACACAGAGATAAACACAGAGAGAACACAGAGAAACACAGAGAGAATACAGAGATAAACACAGAGAGAACACAGAGATAAACACAAACACAGAGATAAACACAGAGAGAACGCAGAGAGAACACAGAGAAACAGAGAGAATACAGAGATAAACACAGAGAGAACACAGAGATAAACACAAACACAGAGATAAACATAGAGATAAACACAGAGATAAACACAGAGATAAACACAGAGAGAACACAGAGATAAACACAAAGATAACACAGAGATGAACACAGAGAGAACACAGAGATAAACACAAAGATAACACAGAGATGAACACAGAGAGAACACAGAGATAACACAGAGATAAACACCAAGAGAACACAGAGAGAACACAGAGATAAACACAGAGAGAACACAGAGATAAACACAGAGAGAACACAGAGATAAACACAGAGATAAACACCAAGAGAACACAGAGAGAACACAGAGATAAACACAGAGAGAACACAGAGATAAACACAGAGAAACGCAGACATGTTGCTTCAGTTGAGCTCGAACAGGAAAGCTGATCTTCCGACTGTTCTCCTCAGTGAGCTTTAGAGAGCTCTCTGAGCGTTCCTATTGGTCAATCGTCTTGTTTGTTGTTTTGGTCACTATCTTTGAAGTGGCTCACAGTAATTTGGGCAGTTTTACTTAGATGGCCAGTCATGTGATTCTCTATTCACCGTAACCATGGTAATGAGTTGTCCGGCTGTGTTATTGCTGCGTAGGTGCTGCATTGACTGTGCTCTTCCACAGACGAGCTTCGTTGGCGTTGACTCGCTGATCGAGGCCTTCGCTGTTTTCTCCGAGGAGCCGTCGCTGCGGTACGAGATGTGGCTCTCGCTGGCGACCAGAATCGCTGCCGACGTCTTCGTGGACAACGTCGGGTATCAGGTGACCTCACGCTTACCTGCACCTCAATCAGAACATCAAACTAACCACAGACAAGAGAACATGTTTATTCCTCTGATGTCAGCTGGCCACTTTATTAGAAACACCCGCCTTCTACTTACACTACCTGACCACTTTAATAGAAACACCCGCTTTCTTCTTACACTAACTGGCCACTTTATTAGAAACACCTGCCTTTTACTTACACTAACTGACCACTTTAATAGAAACACCCGCCTTCTTCTTACACTAACTGGCCACTTTATTAGAAACACCTGCCTTCTACTTACACTAACTGGCCACTTTAATAGAAACACCCGCCTTCTTCTTACACTAACTGGCCACTTTATTAGAAACATCTGCCTTCTACTTACACTAACTGGCCACTTTATTAGAAACACCTGCCTTCTACTTACACTAACTGGCCACTTTAATAGAAACACCCGCCTTCTTCTTACACTAACTGGCCACTTTATTAGAAACATCTGCCTTCTACTTACACTAACTGGCCATTTTATTAGAAACACTCGCCGTGTGCTCCTGTACAGGTGATGTGTTCTCTACTTCTTCGTTGGTCGTTGCTGATTGCAGGACTGTCGTCTGAACTGTGGAGCTACAGGAGCGGGTGTTTCAGATATTCTGGCCAGTACAGTGCTCTGTACACTGTGTGTTAAACTGTGTGGTGCTGATTGTTCTGCAGAGCTGGACCTACGACCGGATCTGCTCATACCTGTCCGACGCGTACCTGATGGACGTGGAAATGAACAGCAGGGCGGCGCTGTTTGACAGCAGGATGGAGGACGTGGTGGTGATTCACGGCAGCTGCAAAGACGTGCAGGATCAGTGCTCCTATCAGGCTCCAGCTCTCATCAGCAGAACATCTCACCAGGTTACTGAACCAGCATCTCCCACACGCTCACACCAGGAGCAGCCCTGAGATTCACTCACCTTCACCTTTCACGCTGCCCTTTGATCCTCACTCGCGAGTTCTTCTTGTGCTCAGAAAGACGAGCTTCAGTCACACTCCTCAAATGAACACTCTTTTATAGAGTGCTTTTATTTACGCTGCTGAAGCCAATCAGAATCCCAGTACAGCACAGTATCAGTCTAACAGGAGTACGAGTGGGTGTTTCACTGCCCCCTAGTGTGTGTTCCCTAAAGTGTGTGTTTGTAAGTGTGTAACTGTTCAGTAGTGTGTGTGTGTGTGTGTGTATATCAATCAATCAATCAATCAATCAATTAACCTTTATTTTATCTTGGAAATTCTTTGAGGGGTGACCCTCATTTGCAATGCAGCCGAGCATTTACACACATTAAATAAGAGATTAAAACGAACAAAAATAATAATCATAAATGAAATACAAATTTTAAAATAAACATTTAACATAGATAAATAAAATATAAATGTAAAAAAATAGAAAAATCAAATAAAAGAAAACTAAACATAAAATACATAAAAATAAACAAATAAGATAATAAAAATTAAAATACTAATAAAAAATAAACTCATTTAAAACAATCACAATAGAAAAATCAAATAAAAGAATATAAAATAAATATTTAAAAAATGTATATACAAATAAGATAAAAATTTTAATCCTAATAAAAAGATATCATAGAGTCTGCAGTGGTGAGTACTGTAAGGGTCTCCAGTTATAAATCTCAGAGCAGAGTGATAGACTGAATCTAGCGGTGTGAGGACACTGGACGCTTTATTATAGATTACATCGCCGTAGTCCAGGACTGCTAGTCTGGTCACCTCCTCTATTCTTCTCCTAGCGTACGGGGTAGACAGGATTTATTCCGATAAAGGAGTCTGAGCTTCTGTCTGCATTTAACGGTGAGTTTGTTTATATGGGATTTTAAGGAAAGTTTTTCATCCAGCCAAATTCCGAGGTATTTATATTCACTGACTCGCTCGATGCTGGATCCTGTCAGTGTATTAATATTTATAGAATCTAAAACGTTATCTATAAATCTGGAAAACAGCATGAATTTGTTTTATTAGCATTTAAACCAGTTTAAGTTTCTATAGAGCAGTCTGTAAAGAGTTAATAGTGTTGGAGTTTATCTAGTGCAGCGTGAGCTGAATCTGCTGAGCAGTATAAGAGTTAATCTGCATAAAGGTGTAAATAAGGTAGAGACGGCAAGTTCAATGATAAAAATATTAAATAAAACTGGGCCCAGGATTGAGCTCTGAGGAACCCCTTTCGTTATAGGCTGTAGGTCTGATTTATGGTTACCGAGAGACACACATTGCTTCCTACCAGAAAGGTAATCCATTACTGCTAAAACCAGTCTTGTGTAAGGAACCTAGTAATAAATCATGATCAACAGGATCAAAGGCTTTAGTGAGATCAATAAAAATGGCAGCACAGAACTTCTTCCTGTCTAAAGAAAAATAAAGATCATTTAAAACCAGCACAGTGTCTTTCTCTGAAATCAGACTGATACGTGGACAGGACTGAGTTTTCATACAGAAAAGATTTGAGCTGGTTATTTACCAAGGATTCTAAAATTTTGGATAAACAGTTTTGAGATTGGTCTGTAGTTATTTAGATCTCCTCCTTTATGCAGAGGAATAACGAGCTGTTTTCCAGATTCTGGGAATTCTGCAGGATAAAATAGAAAGATTAAAAATAAATGTAACATGTTCTAAAATAACTGGGGTTGTCAGACGCAGGAGGTTGGGGTCCAGACCGTCCTCACCTTTTGTTTTTCGAGGATTGATAGAAGGAAGGGCATTAGCTACAGTGTATAGGGAGCAGGTCTGGAGTGTGAAGATCTCCTGATTCTGGGAAGCAGTAGTGGTGATGGTAGGCTGATCTCTGGACAGGTTTATATCAATGTTTTTAAATATCTGACCAGCAAAGTGTGCATTAAAAGCCTGGGTATATGTGTGTGTTTCACTGCTCCCTAGTGTGTGTTCAGTAGTGTGTGTGTGGGTATATGTGTGTGTTTCACTGCTCCCTAGTGTGTGTTCAGTAGTGTGTGTGGGTATATGTGTGTGTTTCACTGCTCCCTAGTGTGTGTTCAGTAGTGTGTGTGTGGGTATATGTGTGTGTTTCACTGCTCCCTAGTGTGTGTTCAGTAGTGTGTGGGGGTATATGTGTGTGTTTCACTGCTCCCTAGTGTGTGTTCAGTAGTGTGTGTGTGGGTATATGTGTGTGTTTCACTGCTCCCTAGTGTGTGTTCAGTAGTGTGTGTGGGTATATGTGTGTGTTTCACTGCTCCCTAGTGTGTGTTCAGTAGTGTGTGTGGGTATATGTGTGTGTTTCACTGCTCCCTAGTGTGTGTTCAGTAGTGTGTGTGGGTATATGTGTGTGTTTCACTGCTCCCTAGTGTGTGTTCAGTAGTGTGTGTGTGGGTATATGTGTGTGTTTCACTGCTCCCTAGTGTGTGTTCAGTAGTGTGTGTGGGGGTATATGTGTGTGTTTCACTGCTCCCTAGTGTGTGTTCAGTAGTGTGTGTGTGGGTATATGTGTGTGTTTCACTGCTCCCTAGTGTGTGTTCAGTAGTGTGTGTGTGGGTATATGTGTGTGTTTCACTGCTCCCTAGTGTGTGTTCAGTAGTGTGTGTGGGGGTATATGTGTGTGTTTCACTGCTCCCTAGTGTGTGTTCAGTAGTGTGTGTGTGGGTATATGTGTGTGTTTCACTGCTCCCTAGTGTGTGTTCAGTAGTGTGTGTGTGGGTATATGTGTGTGTTTCACTGCTCCCTAGTGTGTGTTCAGTAGTGTGTGGGTATATGTGTGTGTTTCACTGCTCCCTAGTGTGTGTTCAGTAGTGTGTGTGGGTATATGTGTGTGTTTCACTGCTCCCTAGTGTGTGTTCAGTAGTGTGTGTGGGTATATGTGTGTGTTTCACTGCTCCCTAGTGTGTGTTCAGTAGTGTGTGTGTGGGTATATGTGTGTGTTTCACTGCTCCCTAGTGTGTGTTCAGTAGTGTGTGTGGGGGTATATGTGTGTGTTTCACTGCTCCCTAGTGTGTGTTCAGTAGTGTGTGTGTGGGTATATGTGTGTGTTTCACTGCTCCCTAGTGTGTGTTCAGTAGTGTGTGTGTGGGTATATGTGTGTGTTTCACTGCTCCCTAGTGTGTGTTCAGTAGTGTGTGTGGGGGTATATGTGTGTGTTTCACTGCTCCCTAGTGTGTGTTCAGTAGTGTGTGTGTGGGTATATGTGTGTGTTTCACTGCTCCCTAGTGTGTGTTCAGTAGTGTGTGTGTGGGTATATGTGTGTGTTTCACTGCTCCCTAGTGTGTGTTCAGTAGTGTGTGTGTGGGTATATGTGTGTGTTTCACTGCTCCCTAGTGTGTGTTCAGTAGTGTGTGTGTGTGTTTCACTGCTCCCTAGTGTGTGTTCAGTAGTGTGTGTATATGTGAGTGTTTCACTGTTCACTAGTGTGTGTTCACTAGTGTGTGTATATGTGAGTGTTTCACTGTTCACTAGTGTGTGTTCACTAGTGTGTGTATATGTGAGTGTTTCACTGTTCACTAGTGTGTGTTCACTAGTGTCTGTGTGTGTATATGTGAGTGTTTCACTGCTCCCTAGTGTGTGTTCACCAGTGTTTGTGTATGTGAGTGTTTCATTGTTCACTAGTGTGTGTGTATGTGAGTGTGTAAGTGTACGGGTGGGATTAATAAAGTATCTATATTATAAATTTGGTGGTTCGTTAAAGAACAAATTAGAGGTAATTGGTGTGTAAATCTGGGCAAGTCCGATCTAAGCTGCCATGTCAGTGCTGATTCGCTGCTGGTCTGAGTTCATGTGCTGTAAAGACTGATCTCTGATCAGACAGGTGTATGTGTTGCAGACTGTAGTTAGACATTTAGACTCTCTTCAGGTTCTCTGGAACACACTGCTGGATTATCTCACTCACTGCTCTACCGCCACCTGTTGATGTTCAGGCAGAAGTACAGTTTTCTGTGCATTGACTGTGTGCACCCCCTACTGGCCAAAGCTGGTACTTTACTGAGGGAAGATGAGTGTAATTATTTTAATTAAACACTGTTCAGTTTATATCACTGCAGTAGACTAGCTGCTTTTTAGTTACACAACAAATTATAGTAACTCTGACAGCAGCTTTCTAGAAGAAACAAGTTTAAGTTTAATGTGTTACTACAGTTTTTATTTCAAGTAACCTGTTTTCAATGTAAACAGTAAGAACTGTTCACAGTGGTTCTAGATACAGTCAGATCTGTTCACAGTGGTTCTAGATACAGTCAGATCTGTTCACAGTGGTTCTAGATACAGTCAGATCTGTTCACAGTGGAGGTGAATGGAACCAGACGTCCACCTCTAAAAGCTCCTCACAGAAAGTTCTTACAGTAGATGTTATAAATACACTGTCTGATTCTGAGACGCTGTTTATGATAGTTTAGAGAAGATCTCAGTCTTAAACTCCATTCATGGTGGAGGGATACATGCAGGACGCTGTGAGGTTAAAGTAGTCCCCAAAGAAAACCTAGTATTTTCAGATGTTCCGTGGCTCACTGATCTGATCTGATCTGACTTTATTGGTCATTAACTGTTAAACGCTCTGCAGTGCTGAGATAAAGAACTCACGTGTCGTTTCTTTTTTAATTCAGGTTCAGGGAACATCGAACCTCACCAAGCTGCTCGTCATTCCCAGCTCTTCAGCAGACATGAAGGTCTCAGTGTCTGAAACCCTGAGAGTAGACAGCGCCCCCTCTCTACAGGGTAAAACACCAATAACACGCCTCCTGCTCGTCACTGTAGGGGCGAGAGTTTATAACTCAGCTCCTCTGTTTCTTCTTTCAGCTTCCAGACGTGAGAGCACAGCTGGCTCTCGCTCGCAGGACTGAGCGCTTGTGCGAAGCCACATCACTTAAAGGCCAGTATCACTCCTTTTTACGAGTGTGCACAATAAACAGTGACAGCTCTGTACACGACCCGGTCACTTATTTTTAACAGAAAACCCTATAAAACACTCCTAATTTAGCTCATCTGCTGCAGGTAGATATATGTAAATAAGTAGTATGGAAGAGTACACTCATTAGTACAGTAGTATGGAAGTACAGTGTAGTAGGTGAGGTATGGAAGGGTATACTCATTAGTACAGTAGTATGGAAGTATAGTGTAGTAGGTGAGGTATGGAAGGGTATACTCATTAGTACAGTAGTATGGAAGTACAGTGTAGTAGGTGAGGTATGGAAGGGTATACTCATTAGTACAGTAGTATGGAAGTATAGTGTAGTAGGTGAGGTATGGAAGGGTATACTCATTAGTACAGTAGTATGGAAGTACAGTGTTGTAGGTGAGGTATGGAAGGGTATACTCATTAGTACAGTAGTATGGAAGTACAGTGTAGTAGGTGAGGTATGGAAGGGTATACTCATTAGTACAGTAGTATGGAAGTATAGTGTTGTAGGTGAGGTATGGAAGGGTATACTCATTAGTACAGTAGTATGGATGTATAGTGTAGTAGGTGAGGTATGGAAGAGTACACTCATTAGTACAGTAGTATGGAAGTATAGTGTTGTAGGTGAGGTATGGAAGGGTACACTCATTAGTACAGTAGTATGGAAGTATAGTGTTGTAGGTGAGGTATGGAAGGGTATACTCATTAGTACAGTAGTATGGAAGTATAGTGTTGTAGGTGAGGTATGGAAGGGTATACTCATTAGTACAGTAGTATGGAAGTATAGTGTTGTAGGTGAGGTATGGAAGGGTATACTCATTAGTACAGTAGTATGGATGTATAGTGTAGTAGGTGAGGTATGGAAGGGTATACTCATTAGTACAGTAGTATGGAAGTACAGTGTTGTAGGTGAGGTATGGAAGGGTATACTCATTAGTACAGTAGTATGGATGTATAGTGTAGTAGGTGAGGTATGGAAGAGTACACTCATTAGTACAGTAGTATGGAAGTATAGTGTTGTAGGTGAGGTATGGAAGGGTACACTCATTAGTACAGTAGTATGGAAGTATAGTGTAGTAGGTGAGGTATGGAAGGGTATACTCATTAGTACAGTAGTATGGAAGTATAGTGTTGTAGGTGAGGTATGGAAGGGTATACTCATTAGTACAGTAGTATGGAAGTACAGTGTTGTAGGTGAGGTATGGAAGGGTATACTCATTAGTACAGTAGTATGGAAGTACAGTGTTGTAGGTGAGGTATGGAAGGGTACACTCATTAGTACAGTAGTATGGAAGTACAGTGTTGTAGGTGAGGTATGGAAGGGTATACTCATTAGTACAGTAGTATGGAAGTACAGTGTTGTAGGTGAGGTATGGAAGGGTATACTCATTAGTACAGTAGTATGGAAGTACAGTGTTGTAGGTGAGGTATGGAAGGGTACACTCATTAGTACAGTAGTATGGAAGTACAGTGTTGTAGGTGAGGTATGGAAGGGTACACTCATTAGTACAGTAGTATGGAAGTACAGTGTAGTAGGTGAGGTATGGAAGGGTATACTCATTAGTACAGTAGTATGGAAGTACAGTGTAGTAGGTGAGGTATGGAAGGGTATACTCATTAGTACAGTAGTATGGAAGTATAGTGTTGTAGGTGAGGTATGGAAGGGTATACTCATTAGTACAGTAGTATGGAAGTACAGTGTTGTAGGTGAGGTATGGAAGGGTATACTCATTAGTACAGTAGTATGGAAGTACAGTGTTGTAGGTGAGGTATGGAAGGGTATACTCATTAGTACAGTAGTATGGAAGTACAGTGTTGTAGGTGAGGTATGGAAGGGTATACTCATTAGTACAGTAGTATGGAAGTATAGTGTTGTAGGTGAGGTATGGAAGGGTATACTCATTAGTACAGTAGTATGGAAGTACAGTGTTGTAGGTGAGGTATGGAAGGGTATACTCATTAGTACAGTAGTATGGAAGTACAGTGTTGTAGGTGCGGTATGGAAGGGTATACTCATTAGTACAGTAGTATGGAAGTACAGTGTTGTAGGTGCGGTATGGAAGGGTATACTCATTAGTACAGTAGTATGGAAGTATAGTGTAGTAGGTGAGGTATGGAAGGGTAAACTCATTAGTACAGTAGTATGGAAGTATAGTGTAGTAGGTGAGGTATAGATATACTCATTAGTAGTGTAACAGTGTCCAGTAGTAGGTGAAGTATGGAAGTATATTTATCAGTGAGGTACAGAAGTATATTTGTTAGTGTAGTGTGGGCGGAGTTTACCTGTTGCAGGTGAATATGTAAATAAGTAGTTTTGTGTGAAGCAGTCTGTGGAAACTCCTCACTTTGGGCTTGAAGCCTGAAGAATCTAATTTCAGTATTTACTCCTCTGCTGATCAGACAGGACGTGTTTGTTGTCCAGAGCTTTGTTAGTGTTAGCGCCATTAGCCTTGTAGCTCCAATGCTAACACCTAGCGGAAGCTAACAGAAGCTCCTGAAGTCTAAACGTGCGGTAAGGTGTGTTAAACACTCGGGAGTGAGATCAGACGCTCAGACACAAGGACAGAGCAGTTCAGAGCAGGGAGTGTGTGGGCGTCACTCTGGAGCACGTATGAAGGGTTCACTCTGACGCGCCGGCCGCTAAACGGTGCACGCAGAGCGTAGGTCCTGCTGAGGGTCGGGCTGGTTTGCGCTTCCACGTGGAGACGATGTTTACACCAACACGAGCAGACGCAGAAAAAACAAACAAACAAAAAGCTGCCGCGCGGGGCGGCGGGAATGAACAGAAGAAATTATTTCCTGCTTGTTGCTGAAACAGATAGCATTTTATTAAAAAAATGGAAAAAGATAAACAAAAAGAGAAACGGTGGACGCATGATTGAAGCACAAGTCGGGGGGACGTCAGTCCAGCGTCCCGCGGGGTTCAATACCGGGACGGTCTCTCCACCGGCCGTCAGAAAGGGACACCTCACAGGAGCTACATACACACTGGACAGTGCCTGAGCTGCGTCCTCTGATCAACCTGGACAGGGCTAAACTTGGAGGGGTCGGGGGAGGGGGGGCTCTTAGTAATGACATCTCACCTACTTCTCAAATAAGTTAAAAACTAGACCAACACGTCCTCCGCTCCCGTCCTGCTCCAGTCCTGCTCCCGTCCCGCTCCCGCCAGAGGGACACAAACATTTACAAATAATACCGGTGGCAAAATAAACCGTCCCAATATTTAAAACACTAAAAACAAATTTCAGAATAAAAGACCAACAGATCGCCAATTTACACGTTTGTGGTAGCTGACGCTTTTACTTGGAAATTAAATACCAGTCTGTGCAAGAGGAACCTATCAAAAGATCAAAGGATCAAAAGATCAAAGAGAAACAGCTGATGGTTTGGTCACACTACGTGTTCCAATCGGTATAGTTTGGTTATTAATCTCCTGTTTCTGTAATACATTTGTTATAAAATATTTTTATTCATACAATCATTTTAACTAGAGCAACATTACTATTAACTTTGAGTGGCAAGATAGACAGATCACCTCATAAGAACAATAGTATATAAACGAATGCAAAAGAAAATCATTAGAGTACGTTTCTCTCCACAGTTCCTCTCCTGTACAGCGCTCCAATACGAGTATTGCTGGTCCTGATCTGGTGAAGTTAGTCTGCTGCGGTGGCGCTGGCTTCCGGTCGGCGCCCCCAGGGGTGGGAGGAGCTAAAAACCGGCACCGCCCGTTATCACACCGGGCCGTTCACCGCCGCCTCGGGGGGCACGCACTGCTCTGTTCTGGAGGAGACAGAAGATACGAGATCAGACTTGCTACTGAAAATCTGGAAACAGGCAGTACAGTGTGACTGTTACCATAGAAACAGAAACTTCATAGGAGAAAAACATTCTGTATTTACATTTAAAATTACAAACACAGTCTGAACTACATCCTCAGTTACTTTAACACTCTGCACACAGCTCGTAACCAATCAGCACTCAATATTACTAACGCTAACCAATCAGCACTCTGTATTACTAACGCTAACCAATCAGCACTCTGTATTACTAACGCTAACCAATCAGCACTCTGTATTACTAACGCTAACCAATCAGCACTCTGTATTACTAACGCTAACCAATCAGCACTCTGTAGCAATATTGCTAACAGTAACAGCTGTTTCTAGGTATCAGTACTGGCCCTGAGTTTATAGCAGTGTTTGAGTTTAAGAGTAGTTTAGACTTAAACCTGTTTGTACTAGATAGAGATTAATATTCTGACTGAACACACAGAGCAGCAAGGCTCTCTGGATCAGAGCTTCTGCTAATCCTTGTAAATGTAACAGCTGGCGGTGAGGGCAGTAACCAGTGGACACCGTGATGAAGGTTCTGCTGAGAGAGCTGGAGGTGAAGGTGGTTCTGCTGAGAGAGCTGGAGGTGAAGGTGGTTCTGCTGTGTGGTGATCAGTCTCTGACTCTGAAGTGCTGAAGTACTTACTTGTCTTGGTCGGTGGTGGTGGTGGTGGTGGTGGAGTTCTCCAGTGGACCGTTGAGAGCCTCGCTAGGAGCTTTAGTTTTCTCCTCTAAGTGCTTTGCACTGTCAGATGAAAGTGGGAGAGCTGACTCAGTTACGCGAGCCGGAGTAAGAGGTAAATAAACACTGAGGCAAGTAAGATCGAGTTTGTAGTTTATTTGAGGAGTCAGGAGGCAGAACGACTCTGGGGGGTGGGGGTGTGTTTGTGGGGGGGTGGGGGTGAGAGGGGCGGGGTTTGTCAGCGCGGCCGGCCAGGCGCCCCTTACCCTGATTTCTGACAGTTGCTGGCAGGCGACGCCCTCTCGCTCTCGCCGCTCTCGCCCACGGCGTACTTCGCAGACGCATCTTCAGAGGTAGATCGTTTCTCCTCCTCACTGAAACACAAACACCACATCTGTTTAAACACCTCCTCCAACTCCTCCTCCTCCTCACGAGCACACCCGTAAACTCTAAACACCGGACAACAACATGCACGACAGGCGGACCACATCAAAAACAATAGGGGCAAACAAAACGTGCTGGACGGGCCGGAGGAGACGAGGCGGAGCGGCACACGGGGAGCAGGAGCGCTCGGATAAGAAGCAGACTGAACTGTGACGGGGGTCTGCCTGAAGATGGGCTTTGTTTAGAGAATGATGTGAGATGAAGATGAAAAAGGATTCCAGAGTGGGCAACGTGCCAGCTAGTCATCCTGAACCCTCGGACCTCCGACTCGCACCTCGTGTTTTCCTGAAGACCAACTCGAACCCCTGACTCTAAAACTAGCCCCTCCCCTCCACTGCCTCGACACAGAGTCACTCCTCTGACCTGACACTGCAGCATCAACACGACTAGCAAAACTGTCCTGATCATCTCTGCTGTTGGCATGACAACAAAGACTATTTCAGATTCTTTACTCCCAGCAGTGTGGACAGTTTCAGACACTGGACTACTGACCGATCAATAACTGATCAGATAATCTGTTTTAATTAAAATCATCTAAATGTTTCACATTCCCGTAGCGTTCTGATTGGACCACTCAGACTGTTCAAACAAGCTTTATTCAGCCGTTCACAGAACCATCCGTCCAGCGCCACCCATAACAACTGTAACTGTAGATTATATACAATACCTACATTTAGAGTTATACATTCAACCTAATGAGAAACTGTAACTCAGTTTATATACAATACCTACATTTAGAGTTATACATTCAACCTAATGAGAAACTGTAACTCAGTTTATATACAATACCTACATTTAGAGTTATACACTCAACCTAATGAGAAACTGTAACTCAGTTTATATATAATACCTACATTTAGAGTTATACATTCAACCTAATGAGAAACTGTAACTCAGTTTATATATAATACCTACATTTAGAGTTATACACTCAACCTAATGAGAAACTGTAACTCAGTTTATATACAATACCTACATTTAGTTATACATACAACCTAATGAGAAACTGTAACTCAGTTTATATACAATACCTACATTTAGAGTTATACATTCAACCTAATGAGAAACTGTAACTCAGTTTATATACAATACCTACATTTAGAGTTATACACTCAACCTAATGAGAAACTGTAACTCAGTTTATATACAATACCTACATTTAGAGTTATACATTCAACCTAATGAGAAACTGTAACTCAGTTTATATACAATACCTACATTTAGAGTTATACACTCAACCTAATGAGAAACTGTAACTCAGTTTATATATAATACCTACATTTAGAGTTATACATTCAACCTAATGAGAAACTGTAACTCAGTTTATATACAATACCTACATTTAGAGTTATACACTCAACCTAATGAGAAACTGTAACTCAGTTTATATATAATACCTACATTTAGAGTTATACACTCAACCTAATGAGAAACTGTAACTCAGTTTATATACAATACCTACATTTAGTTATACATACAACCTAATGAGAAACTGTAACTCAGTTTATATACAATACCTACATTTAGAGTTATACATTCAACCTAATGAGAAACTGTAACTCAGTTTATATACAATACCTACATTTAGAGTTAGTGTTAACAGTATGTGTAAAGATGGTGAGTGGGCGGGGTCTGGAATAGGAACAGGTGCGAGTCTGATGGAGGACTAAAGGGTTTCTGAAATGGAAGCTGTGTGGTTTCTGCTGAGGGTTTGTGTGCAGCTTCATATCAACAACCTGAACATCTGGTATTAACATGCAAATGGAGAAAAAAAATCATTACAACGTAAACAAACAAACAAACAAACAGAACATGACTGTAAATCAGAACTGAATGGCTGACATGAATAAACAGACACGGCAGAGGGCCCCCTCCTCCTGATTGGCTGTACATACCGATAAGATTTCAACACCCTGAATCCCGCACGCAGAGAGAGAGAGGAAGCGCATGTTTAACAGAGGAAGGACACACGCCGGGTTCAAGCAGAAACAGAAACAGAGGCTGTTCAGTGACAGTAAATAAACAAGCAGAACAGTTTAATACAGTTCAGAACCTGAGAGAGGGCAGGTCCTGGCCTGCTGGCTGGGGGGGGTGGGACTTCGTGCAGAGTGACATGAAGGGGTTGGGGGGAGGGGGGTCCGGGGTGATGAAGGGGCTCACCTCTTGAAAACAGCAGTTTCAGTTTTGGCATCGACAGTAAGGCTGAGCGTCTCCTTCATGGAGCCGTTGGTGACCGTCTCTGTGATCCGGTCGCCGGCCGGTTCCTCCTCTGCCTCTGACCCTCCTGCCTTCCCCCCGGGAGACACAGGCTGAGCGGCTTCATCGGTGGACCACTGCCCCGCACCTGTGGAGGTGGACAGTGTCTGACCAGTGCTGACAGATCGCTGTGATTCTAACAGATCATGTTCATTACATAGGCTCTGTAATAAATCCCAACAACACTTACACACCTGAGTAATAGTAGTTACACACCTGAATTGAATTGTAATGAAAGTGAAATGTTTCGTTGTTAGGGGCGACTGCTACAAAATCAGTAGGAGTTAACCTGGAACCTGGCGTGTCTGAGCGGCGTGTCTGAGCGGCGTGTCTGAGCGGCGTGTCTGAGCGGCGTGTCTGAGCGGCTCCGGCTGTGAGCGTCTCCGGCTGTGAGCGTCTCCGGACACGCCGCTCAGACACGGCAGGCTCCGGCTGTGAGCGGCTCCGGCTGTGAGCGAGTAGAAATTATAAAAAACTCTCCGCATGATTGAGAACAGCTTGAACAGCATGAACAGCTTCTTCCATTTCCTCCTGAACGTCTATTCCCAGATCTCTCGAAGGTGGAGCAGATTTGAGAGGTGAACGATTCAGACGTTCGTATTTCTAGTACTGGGACGCGGCCGTCTGTAACCATGCCAACGGTAGAGATGGCGGCGATTAGTAATGTGAAAGTTTTCGTCTGCCTGAGTTTACATTAATATAGTGATGTTCAAATAATCCACCGACCCCCACACGCGACCCCGCGGCTGCCGAGTTCAGAGGCGGGGTTTAGATGCGGAGTTTAGAGGCGGAGTTCAGAGGCGGAGTTCAGAGGCGGAGTTGATAGGGCATTCCGAGCTCCACAGGAATCTGGGCTCACCTGCAGGCGAGTTCACCCCGAGTGGATCCGCTGCCTCTGCGCTCGTCTCCATGGCTACCGGTGAGTTGCTCCTCAGTGGGTCTTTAGGGCTGAAGAGAAAAACAGTCATCAACAAACAATCTAACAAACAAACAAACAAACAAACAGTACACAATTCTCCCTCAGCTCGAGTCTGAGACTGGTTCTATGTCTGGAGCCTCGAGGCTGACGGAGATAATTCAGGGTTAAACAGAACCGCATCCTCTTCATTTCATAGAACTCGGGACGGTGCTTTCGTGCAGTACTGTTTACTGAAGGTCTGAAGGGGGTTTGGGGGGCTACATGGTTACAGTACAATGACAATCATACGGAGCACTAAGGTTACACACCGGCGGTCCAGGACCTCCTAAACCAGTTCTACTACTACTCTGAGGGCCCCGTCTCTGAGGGCCCCGTCCAGCACTGAATCTGCGCGCTATGGAATTAAAGCAGTTCTGAAGCCAAAAGGGGGCAAACAGGTACGAGCAGGTGGACCTAATGAAGTATCCTCAGACTCATCAGCTCAGTCAGGCACCCTCTGAGTCATGTGGAGTTCAGCTTCAGCGATTAATCATCAGCTCGACCTTCATCTCATAACTGTGGACTTCAGGTGCAGCCCATAATATACAGTGTTAAATTACACCTGTCTGTGTCACTCCGCACACCTCGGTTCACCTCAGCCCACAGGCCAGACCAAACGAGCCCTGATGTATCCGGAGGAATGTAGAAAGTCTGACTGAACCGTCTCTGCTCTAAAACCTACAGATCATCATCATCATCATCATCATCATCATCATCATCAGCTCAACACGGACCTCTGAGTCAGAGCTCGGCGCCGAGGTACGCAGATCAGCTCACCTCACAGGCGTGAAGCTGGAGAAGTCGGCCCAGCCGGTCTCCGTGGCGACAGTGGCGGTAGGTGAGCTCCAGGCTGCAGGTTCGACGGGAGAGGAGAGCGGAGCGGTCGACGCGCTGCCCGTATCCATGGGGATATCGTCAAAGTTGGCCGTCCAGACAGGCCCTGGAGACGAGGTCAGTCAGGAGGAGTCAGTTTAGAGGACTAACTCGTGTCACATCATAAACTCAACGTTACAGCAACTTTACATGAACGTTCACACGCTACCCCACCCGAGCGCACCCCCTCAACACTAATCAGTGTTACTACAGCAGCAGCACCGCAGAGTCTGGAGTTCAGAGTCAATGCCTTCACAGCAGCACTGACTCGACTTCATAACCAGAGAGTCAGTGAACGTCTCTAAAGCTGACTTTCCAGAAACAAACAAAAGATCAAAGAGTTTCTAATGTTTGTATATAAAACGAGTTTAATTTAAATAATTAATTTACTATTTAACAAAAAACACAGTCAGCAGCACGAACGGCAGTAACAACCCTCAGCGCTCACACATCTCACTTATTAACACCAATTAATAAACACTAATATTAATAAACAATAATGTTCATTAGTCTATAATATTAATAAGCACTTATATTTATTAGTCTGAAGGCCTCTCTGTCTCTCGCTCTCTCTGTCTCTCGCTCTCTCTGTCTCTCGCTCTCTCTGTCTCTCGCTCTCTCTGTCTCTCGCTCTCTCTGTCTCTCGCTCTCTCGCTCTCTCTGTCTCTGTCTGTCTCTCTGTCTGTCTGTCTCTCTGTCTGTCTGTCTGTCTCTCTCTCTGTCTGTGTCTCTCTCTCTGTCTCTCTCTCCTCACCTTCTCCACTGTCCACCTCCATCCGGTCATCAGCGGCCGTGTTAGCCGGTTCAAACGGGTCCCGCTTCACGTCCTCCTCCTCGGAGTCTGTGCTCTCCTCGCTGTCGGTGCTGCCGGAGCTCCTGAGAACACAGAGACAAGTTCCACATCAGTCCAACACCGGACCACCTGCAGAGCGCCACCTGCTGACATTCAGCCACACGAGACCACCCGGACCAGAACAGAGAACCGGTCCACAGCAGCCCCCCTCTCACAGTAACGTCCTGCAGCGCGTCCTGAGACCCCAGTGATCACGGTCAGCGCTGACCACTCCCCCCTCAGAGAACCGCACACGCCGAGAGCTCTTCAGCCCCACCAACACTAAACATGGTGAACACCGCACCTCCTCCACCAACGCACCTCCAGCACCACCACCAGCGCACCTCCTCCAACACCACCACCAGCGCACCTCCAGCACCACCACCACTACCAGCGCACCTCCTCCAACACCACCACCAGCGCACCTCCAGCACCACCACCACCAGCGCACCTCCAACACCACCGCGCCTTCTCCAACACCACCACCAGCGCACCTCCAACACCACATGCCGAAAGCTCTTCAGCCCCACAAACACTAAACATGAACACCGCACCTCCTCCAACACCACCACCAGCGCACCTCCTCCAACACCAGCGCACCTCCTCCAACACCAGCGCATCTCCAACACCACCACCGCACACCGAGAGCTCTTCAGACCCACAAACACTAAACATGGTGAACAGCGGCTCACCAGGATGGTGCAATGTCACCATCTCCACCACCTTCAGCGCACCTCCAACACCACCACCGCACCTCCTCCACCACACCTCCAACACCACCACCACTACCAGCGCACCTCCTCCAACACCACCACCAGCGCACCTCCAGCACCACCACCACTACCAGCGCACCTCTTCCAACACCACCACCAGCGCACCTCCAGCACCACCACCACTACCAGCGCACCTCCTCCAACACCACCACCACTACCAGCACACCTCCAGCACCACCACCACTACCAGCGCACCTCCAACACCACCACCAGCGCACGTTCTTCAACACCACCACCAGCGCACCTCCAACACCACCACCGCATCTTCAGCGCACCTCCAACACCACCACCGCACCTTCTCCACCACCACCACTGCACCTCCAACACTGTGAGGCTCACAGTTCTGGGCTCTGCAGATGTTTCAGCTCAAATTAAACTGAAACTCCGCAAAACTCCAAAAACCTGGCCTCCTGAAAAGACTCAACACAAACAAGGTCTTCATCCAATCATCATCCAATCATTAAACTGGTACCAGATTATCTGCAGACATCTGATCATCAGTAACGAGATGAACAAAACTGGAACCTTCGTTATTACGGGCAGCACGTCAGACGTTCTGAATCTGCACTGCAGCTCTATCAGACCCTAACGAACCTGGACGTCAGTCTTCAGGACAGACGCAGCATCAGACCAATCAGACGCACAGCTGTTTAGCTGACGTCTTCAGTAATGCATGAAGTTGTCTTTGTGGTCTTTAAATCCCTCGTACATGTACAAAACAAATAAACAAACACACACACACACACACACACACACACACACCTAAGCCTGGTCTGATCTCCTCAGGCTGGTTTCTTTACCTGGGGCGTCTCTGAGCTTCGGGAGCGAAGGTCACGTCTTTCTCGTCCCAGATATCTTCCTCGTCTGATCCGGCGTCTTCAAACTGTTGGATCTTCTCCTTACAGCAAGCTTCGAACAGAGCCATGTTCGCCTGAGGAGACAGACGCGCACACAAACCCACAACTGTACCAGCGGAACCAGCAGAACCTCACACTGCGAGCCAGAAACCCGGCCCGCCTCAATCTACGAGTGTGTTTCTGTAGCACTGCTGTGACACGCCCATACTTACACTCTCATTCGTATTCAAGGAAAAATTGATGTCTGATATTCTATCAAAGGGAATACTGCAGAGTTAAAGAGAACAGAGTTTAGTTCAGTTAGAGACAAACAACAACACCACACACACCCGTCACCCACACGAGGAACAACCCCCCCAGACCATCACAGTACAGACAGAAACAAGGGATAAATCATCAAATATCAAAGTTTAATCACGTGTACTGTCGGTGTCACTCTGAGGAACTGAGGCAGGAACACACTGACACTAATATCAGGTCGAGTCTCTGTTTTAATAATAGGGATGTGTTCGGGTAAAATAAGGCCCAGTCGGTACCGAGACACCGGACATCCGCCGTGTTCACTCATAAACAACTCTCTGGACACTCGATCAGAGCAGCGTTTTTATATTTATTATTATTATTTTTATTGATCATTATTAACTGTTTTCTATAGAATTTAAATTTGCACAAAAAGGCAGATCATTCCTAAAATCAACACTCAAAACCAAAACTGTCCAGATTATAACGAGCTCATTTCTAAACCTGCTAACTGCAAAACTGCCTGATCGACGGTAGATAGATTCATAGATTAATTCATTACAAACGCTACCCCAACGCTACCCCAACGCTGCAGTTTCACTTTAAATACGCAAAATTCTGATCAGCTGTACGTGTGACTACACACAAAAAACTAAAATAATAATAAAATAAATAATTCTGCAGGAATCTGATCTGCGACCCAGTAAAGAAATTAATCAGATCAGAAACATCAAACGTTCACCTCAGTGTGAAGTTCATTCATTCATCGACTCTTCTGGACGGTCAGCATTATTAAACACATTCTAACACGTGTAATAACATGTTTATAGACTGATCTTTCAGACAGTCTCTGTTTCTAGTCCTGAACATTCAGACTCGACTCTGAGCCTCAGTCTGCAGTGACGTCTCGTACGCGCTGCTCGAGTCTGAGAGCGAAGTTTAAATCAGACTCAAGTTTAAACTGCTCAGTTTCCTCCGAGCGCACCGCAGTGACCTCATTACGAGCCAATCTACTGATTCTCCCCCCTTAACAGCCTGTAACCCGAGACCACCGCACCCCCCCGACCCCACAGGCCTCGCTCCCAGACGCAGGCCGAGCCCGCTAAGCGGACCCGTTCCCGGAGATGGGCTCGGCCTGCGTGTGGGGAAACATGCAGCGTTCAGCGCCTCCGCTGGCAGGGAGAGGAAAAGCATGCAGGATGATACTCACTCCACAACATCGTCCTGATCCGCAAACTCTTCGTCATTGAAGCCAAACTGCTCAATAAAATTGGACGTCATTTGTTGCATCTGATAATCAGAAAAGGCCTGGCAAACCCAGGACCAGCGATAATGATATAGTCTCGACTTCAGTTCAACAACACACAACACCATCAGCACTGTAACACCACTGCACGTTACCATGACAACCACCAACACATTAGTCAGAGAGACGTTAGATTTACTGGGTACCGTATTAGTGCAGATCAGACACAGTACAGAGAAACGAGCAGAGATCCTGACGAGCTCATTACTTTACAGACTTACCTGCTGCAGAGACGAGTCCTGGTGGAAACCGCTGTCTTTAAAATCTACCTCGTCATCGCTGGACGAGTGAATATGATGCGTGTTAACCTAAACAAACAAACAAACAAACAAACTAGTAAACAAACAAACACGTGAATAAATAAATGTCCTCACAACTGACTGGCACCTTCTCTGCAGCCCCTCCCAGTCTGTGAACCATTAAAGGGCCCATATGCCCACATTCTGCTCTCCCTCCTGAACTCCGCCTCCTCTAACAGTCAAAGCTGTGGAATAATCTCCAGTTCATGTTCGGGACTCTGACTCATCCAGTTCATCTTTTGGTGACTGATGATATCTGTAGATGAAGGCAGGAGATCTGGGGGTTCGTGGACGCAGAGGTTTATGGTAAACTGAGATGTTGGTGCTGTTGTTCCACCACTTCACGCGACCACACAGGTGTGTTGGTGGTGGAGTGGGGGGATCCCAGTGTCTCAGGGTGGTCTTATATCTGTGTTACCTTCTGGTTCTCTATCCCAGTTCATTCTGTTTATAATCAGATCTGAGATCAGAGTCACCAGCTACACTCTGACTCTGTCTCTTTACTCTTTCTGAGGTAGTGACCGCCTCCTGTCCTGCTGAACGCTGCTGGAGGACTGACCATCAGGGTCTCCTCCTCACCTGCACCAACCAGCTCTCCTCTTCACTCGTACCATGTGCTACACCCTCCACTGCATCCAGATGTTCCAGCAGGGAGATAAGATGGGACTCACCAACACTTTCAGTACCTGGTTGTACAGGTGTTATAAATAAACTTGACTAACGTCCTGATTAAAGTAAAGCTGGGCGGAAGACTGGCATGTGCTGAGAGAAGTACCAAGCCTGGAACCTACAGCCACATTACAAACATCTCCACTGGACCCACGTTCCTCAGACGCACCCACAGATGGAGAAATCAAACCAAACCAACACACAGAACTTACTAGGTCTACAGTGTTCTTCTTGTTTGTGTCTGCTAGCTGCCCCGAGGTGAAGGCTTCCCATCTCTCCCGCTCGTCCTCCTGGAGCTCTGCAGGTGGACAGTCATCGCGTTAACAGACCTTCAGAACGACTGACACGTTAAAGCAGCAGCGTTAAATACATCTACACAGGAGCCCTGCTGATCCTCAGACTCACGTTATCTCCATCAGCTAACCTGCAGATCTCCACACACCCACCCATTCAGCACACCGCGCGTCCTCCATCACTTCTAATGAAGGTGTGAAAACCCACCTGAGATGAGCTGCTGGATCTGAGCCCCGTTGGGACCCTTGTCACTGTTATGCACTATAGAGTTAGCTATTCTGGTCAGGTGACCCATGTAGCCTCTCCGACGACCACCCTCAGCCCTGCAGAGAGAGAGAGAGAGACAGAGAGAGACAGAGAGAGAGAGACAGAGAAAGGGAGAAAGAGAGACAAATATATAGAGAGAGACAGAGATAGAGAGACAGATATGGAGAGAGAGAGAGAGAGACAGAGATATAGAGAGAGAGACACAGAGAGAGAGATATATAGAGAGACAGATATAGAGAGAGAGACAGATTATATATATATAAAGAGAGAGACAGAGATATAGAGAGAGAGAGACACAGAAAGAGAGACAGAGATATATATATATATATATATATATATATATATATATAGAGAGAGAGAGACAGAGATATAGAGAGAGAGAAAGAGACAGAGAGAGAGAGACAGAGATATATATATATATATAGAGAGAGAGAGAGAGACAGAGAGAGAGAGAGAGAGAGACAGAGATATATATAGAGAGAGAGAGAGACAGAGAGAGACAGAGAGACAGAGAGAGAGTGAGAGAGAGAGAGAGACAGAGATATATATATATATATAGAGAGAGAGAGAGACAGAGAGAGAGAGAGAGAGAGACAGAGATATATATAGAGAGAGAGAAAGACAGAGAGAGAGACAGAGAGAGAGTGAGAGAGAGAGAGACAGAGATATATATATATATAGAGAGAGAGAGAGAGACAGAGAGAGACAGAGAGAGAGAGAGAGAGAGAGACTGTGTGTGAAATCTGAAGTAGGTTTATTGCTGAACTGTGTTTCAGAGACGAGTGTTTGTTACTCACTGTTCTTTCTCGTTGGAGCTCCACGCGTCTAGAATTCTTTGTATCAGTCGGCACTTCTGAAAGAGCTGATACACAAACAAACAAGCAAGCAAACAAAGTTACACAAACAAACAAAGTTACACAAACTGGAGCAGTATTAAAGGTGCAGCGGCTCACGTGTGTGATGAGGATGTTCTCTCTGACGGGCTCCTGGTCCTCCTCTCGGCTGATCTCCACGTCGCTCCGAGTCGGAGGCATGGCTAGGATCATGGCAGTGCAGATTTCTACTTGTATGTGCAGGAAGTTGTTCCAGATGTATTTGAAGTACATATCCTGCAGACAGGACACAGAAACAGCAGGACGTCACCTCCGTCTCAGCTCGCTCCTCTCTAAACAGGCCTGTGCTCCATTAGAGGGAATTTTATTCTGTCTTCCTGGGTTTCCTCTTGCTTTCAGCTGAGATTTAACTCCTCACTGCCCTTTTCTCTGTTACACGGTGACATCATTTCATAACAGGTCCTACTGCCCGTCTACCGGCCAATTCCGCCCTCGCACAGCACACCGAGAGCTGAACTAGTGAAACTGACCACTCGATGGTCCTGCTCTGGTCCAGTCCAGCCCGTGTGTTCTACCGGACTATCTACTGGATTCTGGCTCAAACCAATACCGCAGAACCACACCTGAGCGCTCAGCTCGCACCTGCCGGCCTTTCAGACCTACAGCGTCTCAGCAGCAGAGAGAAACGCAGACCTTCCTTTTTCAATAAAACCATGATTTATAAAAAACATGTTTTTCTCCTCCGTCATTCGCTCTCATGATTAAATTTGGAGTTTGAGTGAGCAGCCCAGCGCGGAGCGCTCGTCAACCTCTTCATATAATAACTTTCAGGAATTAAAGATGATACGATACGTGACGCGGAGTTACGGTTCAACATACAGCGCTGATGAAATATCACACCAACTCTCGTACTCGAGCCAGCGCAGCGTTCTGCAGCTTGTTTACATCAGAAGAAAAGTCTAATAGTGAACAACACTGCTATCTAGTGGCCGAGGTTTAAACGCCACACAAATACTGCCTGCTGCTAAGCTTTAAAAGTACTGAAAATAATAGGACGTTAGGAGGCGGGACTTAAGGACAGAGGATCTCTAACGGGTGAATCCAGATGTACAGCAGGAGAGAAGCAGTGTAGAAATGTAGAAAGTATGTACACTTACGAGAACGACTCCCAGCATGTTGAGGTTGATCAGCTCCTGGTTAATGATATGCATGTTGGTCTGCAGAAGACTGGCCACCAGTCTGACCACATTAAGGCGGGTGTTCCCCACTGGCGGGTCCAACACCCCCCACGTGGTCTTCAGAACTGTTTTCTGATTTAACAACAAAAAGAAGCATCACTTGTTATTTTCCATCACCGACCAACTTCAACCAATCAACAGCACTGACGGGTTAAACTGAGCATCTGTAACACTTTCCATTCTGTAATACTTCAAACACACAACTTCAAAAGCTTCACATCAAAGGATTTTTGTAGATTAACAAGAGCATCTTATTCCAGCCAGCGCTGTTAATAAAAACAGACTTGAACTTGAAGTGGATCAAATCTGAAATGAGTTGATATTCAGATCATTTTCTAATCCAGTCTTTACTCTCTGAACTGTAAATACTAAACATGCTGACGTCGTGCCTCAAACACTGTAAACCAAAGAGAGCCGAGCTGAACCGAAGACATCGGAACCTAATCGTAACCAAGTGGAGAAAAAGGAACAAACCTTGTTGAACAGCATGAATCTGCAAAACTAACCACAACATGAGCGACAGAAAGCCAACAGCCCAGCAGAGCCACAGCTTCACCATCACCCACCACGTCTGCGCGGGTCTAAGACCACGTTAACACCACAGAAATCCTGTAGCAGTTCAGATGAAAATCCGAGAACCGCAGACTGGACCACAAAGACCACAACTCGCACTAGGGCTGCGTCCGAAACCGCCTGCTTGTCTACGACTCAGTAGTGAAGTCAGTTGGCAAGCGCAGCTAGTACGTCTGAATTGAAGATGAACCGATCAGCGTTTCTGAGGCCAATAGCCGATACCGATCTGGGGCGGGGCTATTACACACAGCAGGGCTACTTATTATTAGCACAAGCAAGTCATGAAACAAGGTGGAAACTGGTTTATTACCATTTTTAACCAGCTCATGTGACGAAGCATAATATCTTTAACTAAATTAGAAGTTGGTCTATGTGGGAGTAAACCGCTCGGTACAGCTCCAGAAGAGCCACATCTGAAAAGTATTTCTACTAGGAACAGCAGAGCGTGGATCCAGGTGGAACATTAAGCAGCAGACTTTAGGTGTTGATATACATAATCTTACTGTTCTTCCACAGACTTCAGTAGTTTCAGATCACTACCTAATTTCATATGAATTGAGTCTTAGTAAAAATGTATGTACACCCCGTTATTGCATGAAACGTTCAATAATGCCAAATACATCTCAGAACTTTATTGAAACTCTTCCAGATTTATCAACCATAATTTTTCCATCATCAGACCCAACAGAGCTAGACAGAATAACTGACTGCGTAGAAAATACGCTCCGACTAACTTTAGACAACGTTGCACCTATAAAAATTAAAAAGATGCAACAAAAAAAGCTCCGTGGTACAACAATGAAGTACGCACCTTAAGACAGACAGTACGGAAATTAGAACGCAAATGGAGAGTGACCAAGCTAGAGGTATTTCACTCTGCTTGGAAGGACAGACTTAGCAGTTACAGAAAGGCACTTATTAAAACACGCTCAGCATACCTGTCCACACTCATCGAACACAACAAAAACAATCCTAGAGTTTTATTTAGCACCATCGCAAAACTTACCAAAAATCAGGCAGGATCTGAACCTCAAATACCCGCCAACCACAGCAGCAATGATTTCATGGACTTTTTCAATAGCAAAATCGAGAATATTAGACAAAAAGTTCTACCAATACGAGTAACCTATCCTTCATCCGGTTTGGCTCAAACAGCACAAAATGTGATTTTAGAAGAAAGACTAGAAACATTTTCTCCACTTCAACAGACAGAACTAGAAAAACTTATCTCTTCCTCAACTTCTGCTACATGCACACTTGATATGATTCCAACAAGCCTATTGAAACAAGTATTACCAGCTATTATTAAACCTTAACTATCATCAACTCTTCTCTTAGTCTGGGTCATGTACCTAAGTCTTTTAAACGAGCTGTGATAAAACCCTTGATAAAGAAGCCAAATCTTGACCCCAGAGAACTGTCCAGTTATAGACCCATTTCCAATTTACCTTTTATCTCTAAGATTTTAGAAAAGGCTGTAGCTCGACAACTCTGTTCTCATCTACATAAGAACAACATATATGAAAAATTCCAATCTGGTTTTAGGCCACATCACAGCACAGAGACAGCTTTAGTTAAGATAACAAATGATCTTCTTCTTGCCTCTGATCAGGGCCACGTATCTCTACTGGTGTTACTAGATCTAAGTGCAGCTTTTGACACTATAGATCACACTATTCTCTTGGACAGGTTAGAAAATATAGTTGGAATCACAGGAACAGCGTTATCCTGGTTCACATCTTACCTTAGTGATCGCTTTCAGTTTGTAAAGATAAATAATGTATCGTCTAACACTACAAAAGTGAAATATGGAGTTCCACAAGGTTCTGTTTTAGGTCCTCTGTTATTTACACTATATATGCTACCATTAGGCTCAGTTATAAATAGACATGGAATTAGTTTCCACTGTTATGCCGATGATACACAACTGTACATATCAGCCAAACCAGATGACAAATCCAGATTAGATAAGATAGAAGATTGTGTAAGAGATATTAGACTTTGGATGCTACAGAACTTCCTTCTTTTAAACCCAGATAAAACGGAAGTTCTCCTCCTCGACCCAAAGGCTGCTCGGACTACATGTTCAGATTTAATGTTAAATCTTGCTGATTTCTCTGTAGTTCCTGGTTCAGTAGCCAAAAATCTTGGTGTAACAATTGACTCAGATCTGACATTTAATCAACACATCGGTAATATTACAAGAACAGCGTTTCTTCACCTACGAAACATTTCAAAGTTAAGAAATGCGTTATCTGTGTCTGATGCTGAAAAGTTGATACATGCCTTTATAACCTCAAGGCTAGATTACTGTAATGCATTATTGTCAGGATGCTCCAGCAGGAACCTGAATAAACTCCAGTTAGTTCAGAACGCTGCAGCTAGAGTACTAACTAAAACCAGGAAATTTGATCACATCAGTCCAGTTTTATCAGCTACACTGGCTTCCTGTTAAATTCCGTATCGACTATAAAATTCTATTACTGACGTATAAAACCCTGCACGGTCTCACACCGGAGTACCTGCAAGATCTAATTTCCTATTATGAACCACCACGTTCACTCAGATCACAGGATGCTGGTTTTCTAATAGTTCCTAAAATTCAGAAGACTACAATGGGGGGAAGAGCTTTTTCCTACAAAGCCCCAAAATTGTGGAATAATCTCCCAGTTAATGTTCGGGACTCTGACACAGTCTCAATATTTAAGTCTAGACTAAAAACATACTTGTTTAGTGTAGCTTTTTGTAATTAAGCTTCTCTTTTAGATAAAGGCAGGAGATCTGGGGGTTCTTGGACACAGAGGTTTATGGTAAACTGAGATGTTGGTGCTGTTGTTCCAACACTTCACGCGATCACACAGGTTTGTTGATGGTGGAGTGGGGGGACCCCAGTGTCTCAGGGTGGTCTCATGTCCATGTTACCTTCTGGTTCTCTCCTTTTAGTTTAGGCTGTTATAGTTAGATCTGCCGGAGTCGCCAGCCACACTCTAAAATTCTGAAAATTCATATTCTCTACAGTCTTACTCCTGAGCCCAACTAACTCTTTCTCTTTACTCTTCCTGAGGAAATGACTGTCCTCCTGTCTGATGAAGGCTGTTGAAGGACTGATCATCGGGCCATCACCCCACCATCACCAGCCAGCTCACCTGTCCATTTACTGCTACACCCTCAGTTACATCACTGTGCCATCCAGATGCACCAGCACTGAGATAGGATGGGACTGTTTCAGCTCACGCCCACTTTACATAAAGACTGTCATAGACTGCCTCAGCCAGAGACTGCCTCAGTCATACACTGCCTCTATCTGTGCAGCTTCTAAAGCTTTGCTATCCAGATTTCAAACAGAGACTCCTTTCTTTGGTATTTAGTTCAAACTGTAAATACTGTTTGACCAGAGGAGGATGGGTCTCCACTTGTGAGTCTGGTTCCTCCCAAGGTTTCTTCCTCCAGTTGAGGGAGTTTTTCCTTGCCACTGTTGCCTCTGGCTTGCTCACTGGGGGATATGTGTTATAACTGTTTTCAAAACTCTGTAAAGCTGCTTTGAGACAACATCGTTGTAAAAAGCGCTATATAAATAAAATTGACTTGACTTGAATGAACGTCTTCTACAGCCGAGAAGAGCTGCTTATCTAGAACTATAACCTCAATCACTCTGGCTGTGGTTCTTTAGCTCTCTGGCTGTATCTGCTGCTGTTCTGTTCATACCGGTCAGATCTGGTCTGCATGGGTTTCTGGGTTGTTTGTTTTGTGTTAGCTGTGCGTGCTAGCTTTGCTGTTTACTGATACTGTATTCAGCCGTGTGGTGTGTCTGAAGTGCTGTATCAGATTAGTATCAGATTAGTATCAGATTAGTGTGTTAAATGTGTTTGTCTTGGTTCTCCGTGAGAGACGCTGATGTTACAGATGTTATAAACTGTCCTGGATGAGTCTGAGTCTCATACGGTAACAAACTGCAGACGGACGATGTTTTCTTTCCGCACATGCGGTGAACGTCTTAAACTGTTCTCGCTGCTTTAGTCAGTCTGACGAAAACTAAACGGTATGTATTTCCACCTAGTGGTTCAGACAGGAATTGCAGGGAGCTGGCCAGAGGGGGTTTCACGGAGGTCTCCTCTTCCTGGATGAAACACTAGCTGTAAATACAGAAATTAGGCTCATTTGTTTATCGCCATCGATCGGCTCTCAAGATCGGCCGATCACATATTTTGATTAAAAATCGGCTGATACCGATACATGGCCGATTGATCCTTACATCTCTAGTATGAATACTCAGTACTCATCGAGCAGGAGGCGAACAGTACTCGGATAACCTGGGTCCAATCTAGTACCTACTGACACATCTTATTTGTGTCACGGTTTCAGCAGTTAGGACTGGTTTTAAATCCAGTTGTTGAGCCAGACTCCTCAGAAACAACAAAACTATTGTTGGATGCAGCTCCTTCACAAACCTGACCAGTTGAACATCACCCACAGCCTGAACTCACCTTTGGAGGCTCCAGCAGGAGTTGGTGGAAGTCCTTCAGTCGGGGTCTCACCGCCTCGAGGATGCTCTGATTAACGGAGAAGGACGGGTGACTCAGTCCAGGAGGACAGAGCTCCAGGTGACCCTCAAACCTGCAAACCAGGAGAGCAAACAGGGCAGGAACCTCCCTTTAGAGACGACGGAGAGCAACAGCGTAAAGAGAGGAACAACACGGAGGTCACTGGCACTTACGCCGGCCGCCGCGTTTCGAAGAGCGTTAGAAGAATCTGGATCACGCTGACTATCGCAGACTCGTTCTTCTCTTTGTCGAAGATGTTGGACAGCAGCTGCTCTACGGTCTCCTGTCTGGAAAAATAAAGGTTTAATTAAAGAGACTCATCAACTCCCATCAGCTGATACTGCATAAGCACTAGCGAGTGACTGCTCCTGAGACGTACTTCTCCAGTGTGGCCAGCAGGGGGTCGGGCTCAGAGCAGCCCTGTACCTGGAACATCTGATCTCTACTGAGGCGGATAATCTCACACAGCGACTGGGACGCGTTCGAGTGTCTCTGTAGAAGAAAAGAAATGTATAAGTTCTACAGCAGAGTGTCCCGACAGGGGTCTTATTATGGGCTGTAGACTTACATCCTCATCCTGAGAGGGCTGTACCATGTCCACCAGCCTCTGGATCACTTTCTCCTCATTCAGCCACTGACGAAGCAGACAAACACAGAGCACTTCAGCCAAACCCAGAAACACGACAACCAATACGGCACTAAGATATACAGACGTTACAGCCTTTCTTCTGGAATCAGGAGCGCAGGTGAAGCTCTGACCTCTGCTGTGCTGCGTCCCACCTGACACAGCAACTGAACATCAATAACAGAGAGAGACAGAGCAGCACTCACGTTTAAAACATCTTGCCTAAGCTGCTGGGGCTCGATGCAGGTGAGCATCCTGAGGAGAAGGTCCATGATGGCTGAGGTTCCTATGTGTTTGATCATTAAATCCACAAAGTCCTCTCTCTTTCTCAGGAACTCCACGATCTACACACAACACAACAGTGACACAACAAGCTGCTATAGAGAAGATGTCTTTGAAGATTGAAGCTCAGAGCAGGAGATCAACTCTGCAGCTAACCAAGATTTTATCTACTAAACCACTGAGACGGCCGCGAGTCACGCCTCTCTGAGCAGCAAACATGCCGAACGCTCGCATTACGCCAAGTTACTGTTCGAGAAGAAGTCTGAGTAACACAAAGCCCACACCATACAGGTGAAAGGTCCACCTGACTGGGCTTCGAGAGTGGCAACACTATCAGACTTACTGCACCTGAACCCAGCACTCAGCCCGGTCCCGACCAAGGACAGGGAGGACGTACCTGCTCCGGCTTCCGGCCGATGAGGATGCTCAGGACTTTACTGAAGAAGCTGGCCAGGAGGGGATTCAGAGGGGGCTCGTTCTGCAGGAAGCCGTAGAGCTTCATTAACAAACTCTCATCCTCGCCCAACCTGTCGTTAATCTGCCCAACATCTGAGGTAAGGAGCTCGCAGGATATGTTGGGGTACCTAAACACACAAGTTCCGTTGTCAATCAAACGTTTTTAAAACGCAAGGTTTTGTACCGCTTCAACATCACATTTATTAAAAACCAAAAATCAGAGCCTAAAAAAATTCAAATTAATATTCTCTACATACAGTTCACTGTTCAGAGACACTGTTCCTGTAAACACTCCGTAATTTTAAACCCTGGAGGATTAAAGTTAATCTCTGGACGAGGTTTATATTCCTCCTGTACATCTGAGACAGGCTGAATCTGAAGCTACTGTAATTATAATTAATCTGAACTTGTTTAAAAGACTCGTTATCAGATCGTACTTGTATTTAATCTTCTCCTCCACGTCGTCGCTGGGCTCCTGAGTGATGTAGACCACCAGGTCCTCCATGCACTGCGGTCGCACCAGAAAGTCCACCAGCTTGTGGTTCTGAGCTTTACACTCCTGCAGAACGTCCTCCTCGTCCATCACCTCCGTCAGAGTCACGTCCTCCTTGTCCAGGAGTGTGTCGATGTGTGACGTCGTGTGCAGGTCAAACTTCCAAAACATGGTGCTTCTGTAGAAACAACAGACGATCAGATTCCACAGTAATTATATTAATGATACTAATAATAATACTTAATAATACTTAATAATAATGAAAATTTTACTACTACTACTAATAACAATAATAGCAATAATAACATATCTACAAACTACCTACAGAAATTCAACTAATGAATTAAATTAATTTTCTTGCTGAACTATCAGCTTTCACACTGCAGTGCCAGTTTATTAGGTACACCTAGCGTTTCATCCTCTAGTCTCTACATCAGAGTCCAGTTTCTGAACACAGAGCCGCTCACTGCTGGACGGTCCAGTCACAACCCAGCAGGGACACCGCCGCACCTGAGAGACCAGCACCAGCACCAGAATATCCGGGTCACTGCTGTGCTGGGAATGTTAAAGAGCCCATAACCCCCATTTCTGGTACTTTAGTTTAAACAGTGTTTACATATCAACACAGACAAGCTGAGTGTTTCCAATAAACTGGACACACACACAGTGAATGCTGAGTGTTTCCAATAAACTGGACACACACACAGTGAAAGCTGAGTGTTTCCAATAAACTGGACACACACAGTAAAAGCGGAGTGTTTCTGATAAACTGGACAGGACTCCAGTCAGGACTGAGCTGTCGCTGTCAGGGTGGAGAGGAGTGTGGTGGTTGAGGTACGTACCTGAGCGTAACAGAGCTCAGAGGGTAAAAACTCTGATTAAAAAGAAAAGAATGCTTGAGCTCTTCGGGAATTCTGGCCCATTCCAGGCAGCGCGGACAGCAGAGAGTCGCTACCGAACACACATACAGCAGAACCCGCCTCGACCACAGCTACACACTTAACACACACCTGAAACAACACAAACACAACACAGCAGCTTTAATACACACAGACCAGCACAGCCGAACTCAGAGCTGCTTTCATATCGCTGTATTTCAGCGGCCCAGCTCGCTCCCATCTCCAGCAGATGACGGGCCGCAGATGCAAAACGATGCAAACTTGTGATCTACAGCTCCGCACTCGTCCGAGAGTCGGTCCAGATTTTTTACCTTCAGCTTAAACGAGCTGCAGGAAACCTCTAGAGAACCACACGTGAATTAAAGGATGAATTAAGGTTTTTAATGTATTCACTGCTTAAAACACTTCTTTAACTGCAGCTCCGCAGGTCAGCCGTGTCCGGACGGTAAACGCCCCGAGTAGCAGTTTAACGCGAGCAGGTCGTCGTGGAGACGAAGCTGAATGTTTGAACTTAGACTGTAAAGATTCAGTAAATGTGAAACTCTGAGCGTCCACTGAAACCCCCGTACAGCCGCTCACACGAACCGCCTGCGCGCCTCTCCAGAAACAAACCGTCACCAGATTAAACTCTCTCCGCAGATCTACTGGACCCTGTACGGAACCACAGCGGCACTCACTCTCACACACGAACCTCATCACAGCCGCCCAGTCGCTGTCTGTTTACATTAAAAAGAAATAAACACAAACAAAAATAAATAAACATTAACAAGGAAATTCAGTCACTTAATTTTAGAAAATCCACTTAAAACAGATTCTCTGGTTTCACTGCTTTGATGTTCTTTGAGAATGACGCTGTGAACGCTGAAAACTAGTATCTGTGTGCAGCCTATCAGGGTGAAGAGGGGCGGGGCAACAGGTGATAGTGATTATAATTTTTGCACCAATTAGAAACACCAAGTTCGTTACCGCTGGACTCGAATGTTAGCTAACTAGCTAATCTAGCTTATGTTAGCACCACTGCTAAAGACGAACTGCTTCTTTGTGGAACTTCCTGATAAACTACGAGTTTTATTTTTATTTTTTTCACTATAAACATCTCCATGTTCCAGTTTTAGCTCCTCATGTTCTGCCTGGATAACACTAAGACCGTTAGCCTTAGCTAGCATTAGCGCTGCCTTAGTCAGATAGCTAACAATCTTTATCAGCCCTTGTTTGACCAACAGGCCTGATATCCAGAACATTAGGATAGAAATATAAAAATATATATTAAAAAACAAGACTCAGAATCATAACTGAGCAGTTTTACACTCCGATCTGTTTAAACCATCAGCGCCTCCGTCCGTTCAGTCAACACTTCGACCCACTCGTGAACGCTGTTACAGCTCAGCACTTCATAATCGTTTCATTTCCAGTAATTTAAGATTGTACATAACATTAACCGGCTCTCGCTGATAACGTAACCCATAAACACACATAACTACTAACAGAAAAAACAAGCTAGTTTTAAACAACTAAAAATAAAAGCATGAAATCTGAAAATAAAGCAGCTTTTAAATTTTTAAACGCAACACACACCAGCGCTAATCAGAAATAGCGAATGCCAAAACCACAATTTGTTCTGATTCCTAAATCATATTTCTTATTGTCACACGGGAGACTGGCTTCTGTTTCTTTCTCAGCAAAATGTAAACTGTGTATACAAAACAAATTCACTAAAGATAAAACTAGCTGATTTTTATTTTCATATTTAAACTCTGTAGTGACCGATACCGTAACGTACTGTATACTGTAGGACGGGAGGCGGAGCCAAGATCACCTGTATGTGTTATTATTGTGCAAACAGAAACAGAGTTTCTGTATTACTGGAGTTTATCTGCTCCGGACAGTTAATTATATTACTAATCAGTATAACACAAACATATTTAAACAAACACAATATTCAATATTAATGATTTCTCTGTTCAGTTCAGCAGATTAACCTGCTTCATCTTCATCTAATTACAACGTCTAATGTTTTCTTACCGCTGACTAATTACTGGATATTTATCTGATTAGTCTAATCTGACTAATCACTGTCGTAGCGGTTCTCTTCAAAGAGAGGAGGTAAACGTGGCCGCCATGTTTTTAGGACGGCGAGTTTCTCTCCGCGCGGACGTGAACAGCGAGGTTAAAGGTTAAACACAGCCGTGTTGATGTTGACGAGACGCTGAGAGGAAGTAAAGCTTATTAATAGCCTGGAGGAGCCGGCGGGTCAGAGGAAGCTCGGTCACCCGTTACGTACAGGCTCAGCTGCTGACCCGGCCACACCGACCCGCCGCCCACAGACACACCAGCTCCAGGCCTCGGGACCGGCTCTGCAGACCCAGCTTAAACCCTCACTAAACTCGACTTTAATTCTGAAATCACAGTTTAGACCAAAACCTGCCAACTGCAGAGTCTGATAGAAAAATCCAAAAACTGAAGAGAGACGCGCGGGTTTCAGTTAACATTTTAGAAACGATACAAATTTTTTATTTAGATAATAATTCAGATTTATTTACAGTCAAACTGGAGATTTCAGCCGATACACACACTAACAACACCTTTACATCCTGAATAAACTGTCAGCTACTGAATAAAGAGCTACACTGGATATAATTATATATATGGTACATAATCAGGTGCTGATAGCCGCTGCATTCAAACACACTCCTTACCTGCCCCACCTTATTTACCTGAGAAACCTGCAACACAGATCAGACACAAACACAGGCATAAACTGTCTGATTGAAGAAACTCTGATCCTAAAAGTTCAGGACGAAGACTAAAAAAGACAAATACAACACATTTAATCCGCATCCCCATCACCAAACACCTCATATTAACAATAATATTAATAATAATAATAATAAACAGTGTCCAAAAAATCTACACGCATGTAAATAAACGTCCAACACTGGAGACTTTTAATTTGTTAAATGCTATTTTAAGTAAACATGCAGCTGAAGTGTCTCAGTACTTCTGACTACTTGATCAGCTTCACACTTACTTTCAGCTTTACTTTCTAAACATACCACTAGCTCACTATTAGTTCACCACTAGCTAACACAGTGTATACCTAACACAGCCGCTAGACACAAACTCAACTTAACCGTACACTATATTCACTGTCATTGTGATAAATTACATCACTACTCCTGAACACACATAACCGTACACTATATTCACTGTGATAAATTACATCACTACTCCTGAACACACATAACCGTACACTATATTCACTGTGATAAATTACATCACTACTCCTGAACACACATAACCGTACACTATATTCACTGTCATTGTGATAAATTACATCACTACTCCTGAACACACATAACCGTACACTATATTCACTGTCATTGTGATAAATTACATCACTACTCCTGAACACAGTTCAAGTCAGTTGTGAACTGGAGAGTGCAGTGAGTGTACAGAGAGCAGATCTGGACTGTTTCACTAAAACATTTCATTAACACTGAATTAATCACTGCACTACAGCTGAACTCCTTTCCCGTAACACTGCTCGCGATATTCCTCCGCTCGGACTGATCACACATCAAAACATAAACCAATCAAACGTTGCGTAGCGTTAAACACACAGAGACGCCACACGTTCACCATCAAACCCGCCTTTCCGACAGAATCGGCATCACAGCCACCATCACCTACGTCTCGCCGCATCATCACTGCGCCCGCGTCATCACAGCGCCCGCGTCTCGCCGCATCATCACTGCGCCCGCGTCTCGCCGTGCCATCACAGCGCCCGCGTCTCGCCGCATCATCACAGCGCCCGCGTCTCGATGCAGTGATACTGTGATTGAGGTGCTGAGTGTTGTGATAACATATACCGACATTTATTACCTTTAATAAACTACATATTACATCCCAGGTAAAAGGCAGGTAGTCGTATTAGTCTAATACTGAAAGTTACCTTTGTATTTGAAATTCAGATTTAAATATTAAAATTAAATATTGATGATCTGCATCAGTTAATCTGTGAAACACTGCCACGCAATAAGTAACACGCAGCGTTGATTCTCCAACTTTAATAGTTTAGTCCATCTGACAGTAATGAAGAGTGATACAGCAAAACGTCCCATCAGACACTCTCACCGACACCCCACTGCATCAAATCCTATTAATCAGAACTAATTATGAAATACCTGCTAATAACGACGATTCACGATATGATCAGAAAGTATACCGAGATGTCATTTATCGCGATACTGATAAACACAGTCAGTCTGCTGAGCTCTACCTCTACACCAGCCGGCTACTCATCACTATAACTACTGATTCGAAATGGATTAGAAATGCGAGAAAGGAGCTGTTTACCTGCAATCTACAGAGAATAAACAACGCACGAGATGTAAACATGTAAACACAGTCACCTGGTTTGTTGTCCACCATTAGCCGGCTGCTAGCTCGCGCTGACCGGATTACAGAATGTTTAATCTGGTTTTATTTTGTGAAGATTATTCGATTTTTTCGTTCCGGAGAAGCCAGAATAGAACTGCTGCTCCATTTAAGGTGAACATTCGAACAAGAAACACAGAACAGAAGCACAACTCGGATCTTTCACTATCCGGTCAGAAAAACTGAGCTAGAACTGCAGAAACACGACCAGACCTGTGTTTACTCGGTCAATCTCATCAATTCCACACTCCGGGTTTTAGAAAAGTAAAGTTAGTCCACAGCAGGCCCGGCATTAGCAGCCTGAGCTAAGCTAAAGCTAAAACTCCAACACTGACCCGACGGGACTCCGCGAACAGAAGCTGGTTAGCCTGTTAGCGTTAGCTCGCTCCCGTCAGCCAATCGGCCAAAACGGTGTTAAAAGTTTCCGCTCGTACGAAGAGACGGCTTATAACTCACCCCGACGTAGCCGGAGCCGAATTAAACCCAGTTCTGCCGCCACAGAAAGCGGAATCGAGGAGCGCGGAGTCCGACTGCGCACAGCGGAAACATGTAGCTTTAGCATTAGCTTAGCGTTAGCTTAGCGCACCGAGCTAACGCTCCCCCAGCGGCGGAGAAACGGAGAGAAACGTACCGACTGTGATCTGTTCACCGCTGCGGGAGGCCGTCATGAAGCTCGGAGAGGTCTTTTCTAGCTCGGCGGAGATTTAAACACAGAAAGCGGCCGGAGCGCCGACAGCGCGAGCGTTAAAGTCCTGACAGGCGCGAAACACACACACACCACAGGACACTTTTCAAGATGGCAGCGTCGTCCCCTTCCCCCAACCGCGGCGGAGGCTGTACACGTCAATCAAACCGCACGCTGGATACTGATTGGTTCAGTCGCGCGTCCATCGGTTCGAAACGAAACGGAAGACACGCTAAATATCCGATCTTGTTTGGATAAAATATCACCGCGGGCGATCCGGTGACAGCGGAGATGTCCACAACACGGGCGTGTCCGGTAATCCGGTAAAGGGATATTTTAGAGCAAAAAATGCTCCTTTGGACACGCCCACGACCAGACGCGACCAATAAGGTTTTCGAATGCTACGGAAACCTGCGATCTGATTGGATGTTGCGTTTTGCTGGCGAACAAAGCCCGCCCCCGTAAAGCCGTTTTCAAATTTCACTTAAAAATGTCTCACAAATTAAATTTCTCACCGACGTTTCGAGCGCGCGTCATGTTCCTCTCGCAAATCCCTGCATGTTCAAACTCTCGCAACACGACAGCTCATGTTAGAGGGACTTAAAGGGCAGAGAAAAAGCTCCGACTGCGACTCGCTCTGCTTGTCTTGCTTGTTTGCAACGCCTTAGCAACAGCGTGATGTCACTACGATCGGCAGGGCCGTCGGCCAATCAGCAGCGAGCTCCCTCCTCCTGCAGCAGTAGCCGCAGCGCAGGCCGGTAAGGGTTAAAGTTGGACCGACCGGCGGCGCTGTTAGTGTCTGTACCGCACCGGGTCACAGCCTCTCACCTCCGTGTGTTCACACCGTCTGAGCGCGCGGAGGCTGTATCTCTGTACCTCCACACAGGTACACGGAGGTCAGTCTGTCCAGAGACCGGCTATGGCATGAAGCTACTGACCGCTTCAGGAGCCTGACCTCTGACCCTTAGCTGGAGCTCAGACCCAGAGATTCACAGCAGTGAACCACTTACTGTTCCTGAATCAGTAGTATCTCACAGTGATCACATTAAAGAATCAGTGTTTATCAGTCCGGCACTCACACAAATACATTCACCTCACACTCAGAGCTTCGGTCAGTGTTTGTCCATCTCACCAAATAAACTTTTGAAGGTCCTGTAATAAAATCCTGGAACTGGTACTGACCCTGTAAACAAACCGGCCGTGTTCCGTTTAGTATTTACACATAACCGAGTTTAACAGCACTCTCTCCTCCCCATCAGCCAGCCAGCGAAGTACTAAATAAACAACTACTTAAATACTAAATAAATAAATACTAAATAAATTAATCTTTTTAAACTCTGTATCTTTTTAAACCACTGTAAACACCACCACCACTGTTGTAAACACCACCACTGTAAACACCATCACCACCACTGTAAACACCATCACCACCACTGTAAACACCACCACTGTAAACACCACCACTGTAACCACCATCACCACCACTGTAAACACCACCGCTGTTAACACCATCACCACCACTGTAAACACCATCACCACCACTGTAAACACCACCACTGTAAAAACCACCTCCACCACTGTAACCACCATCACCACCACTGTAAACACCACCACTGTAAACACCATCACCACCACTGTAAACACCACCGCTGTTAACACCATCACCACCACTGTAAACACCATCACCACCACTGTAAACACCACCACTGTAAAAACCACCTCCACCACTGTAACCACCATCACCACCACTGTAAACACCACCACTGTAAACACCATCACCACCACTGTAAACACCACTGCTGTAAACACCACCTCCACTGCTGTAAACACCATCACTACCACTGTAAACACCACCGCTGTAAACACCATCACCACCACTGTAAACACCACCACTGTAAACACCATCACCACCACTGTGAACACCATCACCACCACCACTGTAAACACCATCACCACCACTGTAAACACCACCACTGTAAACACCATCACCACCACTGTGAACACCATCACCACCACTGTAAACACCATCACCACCACTGTAAACACCATCACCACCACTGTAAACACCACCACTGTAAACACCATCACCACCACTGTGAATACCATCACCACCACCACTGTAAACACCATCACCACCACTGTAAACACCATCACCACCACCACTGTAAACACCATCACCACCACTGTAAACACCACCACTGTAAACACCATCACCACCACTGTAAACACCATCACCACCACTGTAAACACCATCACCACCACTGTGAACACCATCACCACCACCACTGTAAACACCATCACCACCACTGTAAACACCATCACCACCACCACTGTAAACACCATCACCACCACTGTAAACACCATCACTGTAAACACCATCACCACCACTGTGAACACCATCACCACCACCACTGTAAACACCATCACCACCACTGTAAACACCATCACCACCACTGTGAACACCATCACCACCACCACTGTAAACACCATCACCACCACTGTAAACACCATCACCACCACCACTGTAAACACCATCACCACCACTGTAAACACCACCACTGTAAACACCATCACCAACACTGTGAACACCATCACCACCACCACTGTAAACACCATCACCACCACTGTAAACACCATCACCACCACCACTGTAAACACCACCACCACCACTGTAAACATCACCATCTGAACCATTTCACACCAGAACTCTCTGAATCTCTCTGTTTTAACATTAAACACTGAAATGGGGATTTATTGATAATATTAAAGTTTGAGGAACATATCAGTGAATAAGCTAGTTTTATATTGATCTATGCAAAGTCCATAGAAAACAATGAACTGTGCGCTAAAAAATGCTGTAATAACGTGTTAGTATCTGAGAGATTATATATTACATAGATCTGATCTACACTGTCTGATTAAAGTCAGAATAATAACATTTATCTCCAACAATCAGACAGACTGCAGTTTCACCAAACCAGGAAAAAGGAGGCACGAGTATGAACTTCCTTAAAATAGAACCTTTATTATATAAAAATGCTTTTGATACAAAAATTGTCACAAGTGTGTATGACATGAGGCACCTGTACACAGAAACGAAGGCATGTCGGTGTAACTGTGTCACTAAAACGTTAGAAGAGTCAGTCGCTTCACAGGAAGTTGCTGACCGGCCGCAGCCGAGGCACTGAGCGGTCAGCAAAACCGCATTTCAGTCACATTCAGGGCTTAAACAGAGCCTGGACGACGAAACAGCTTCACCAGACGTCTACAGCTACGGGCTCCGGGGGATTCGGGGGGATGGGGGGTATTTATGGGGGTATTCAGGGGGTATGTTATTCTCAGTGACCAACAGACTCCTTCATTGGAAATCAGTGAGCAGCAGCTTTGCATTGTGGGAAACAGGCTGAAGTGCTTGTCGGGTAATGGATGATCTACACATACGCAGCCAATCAGCGGAGTCGCTGGACGCAAATACAATCAGCAATTTGTACGAACACAAAGTTTGTAAGTGCTTAACAAACGAGAACCACGCTGATCGACTACCATTAGATTACTATACGAGCTACATCTGCATATTAATCAGATTAACTAACGAGGAGAAGAGATAACGAGGAAGGACAAGGACGGAGGGTCTCGCTGAAGTAATAGCTTAGTTTAACCTAAAACAAAACAAAACAAGTCCAGCAGGTCTCCTGAGGTCAGCGCCGCCCCGGTGGTCTCGCGGGCCAGACGGAGACATTCCAAGCTAGATGTGACGCGAGGGGACGATGTCTATGCCCGGTGGAGTACAGGCTCCCAGTAGGGGGCGCTGGAGCGTGCGCCAATAGACACTGACATGGTACATCAGTTTAGCTGAAAGACTCGCGTCCGGTCCCGCGAGGCCGGTCAGTCACGGCGCGCCTGCCGACGCAGGTGCTCAACACCGGAAACACTGCTGACTCACAGTTTCACACGAACTCGCTACCGGCCAATAGAATACAAGCAAACCCAGTTCTCCCGTAAAACCTTCAAACCTTCTACAGCGCGGGGCAAAAGTATCAGGACACCCTTTTATTTCAGAAGTGAAAGGAAGAGTGACGTATCTGAATACCCCAGCAGGTAACGGGTGAGGGGGTCTATCTTTTAGACTATGTCCCGCCATCTTGAAAGCCACCATATTGAACCAAAGCTTGTCCAATGGGAAGGTGGTCGTGTAGCAGATCAAAGAAGACCAGAACTGATCAGAAATTGATTGATGTAATCAGATTAGTAATATCTGTTGTAGTTCAAACGTTAACGTTCACAGAAAGTTACAACAACAACCACATTGAACACCATGTTCAGAGATCTGGAGCTGAACTCAGATCTGAAGGTGAAGCACCAGCTACACGACCACCTTCCCATTGGACAAACTTGACCTTGATCCAATATGGCAGCTTTCAAGATGGCGGGACATAGTCTAAAAGATAGACCCCCTCACCCGTTACCTGCTGGGGTATTCAGATACGTCACTCTTCCTTGCACTTCTGAAATAAATGGGTGTCCTAAGACTTTTGAATCCCCGTATAATAACACTCTCGTCCAGTTAACAAGCCATAGAGCTTGTTCTGATTAATCAAGATCACAAACGGTGTACAGCTGAAGATCTGCACGATTTTAACAGGACGTGTTTTATACAGTATTTATTAATAAACACGCCGCTAAACGTGAAAACTCTAACGAGCTCACACTCGTGTAACCAGGTTAGTGTAACCAGGTTAGCGTGACCAGGTTAGTGTAACCAGGTTAGCGTTACCAGGTTAGTGTAACCAGGTTAGTTACCAGGTAAGTGTAACCAGGTTAGCGTTACCAGGTTAGTGTAACCAGGTTAGAGTTACCAGGTTAGAGTTACCAGGTTAGCGTTACCAGGTTAGTGTAACCAGGTTAGTGTAACCAGGTTAGAGTTACCAGGTTAGCGTAACCAGGTTAGTGTAACCAGATTAGCGTAACCAGGTTAGAGTTACCAGGTTAGCGTAACCAGGTTAGTGTAACCAGATTAGTGTAACCAGGTTAGAGTTACCAGGTTAGAGTTACCAGGTTAGCGTAACCAGGTTAGTGTAACCAGGTTAGTGTAACCAGATTAGTGTAACCAGGTTAGAGTTACCAGGTTAGAGTTACCAGGTTAGCGTAACCAGGTTAGTGTAACCAGGTTAGTGTAACCAGGTTAGAGTTACCAGGTTAGCCTTACCAGGTTAGCCTAACCAGATTAGCGTAACCAGGTTAGAGTTACCAGGTTAGCGTAACCAGGTTAGTGTAACCAGGTTAGCGTTACCAGGTTAATGTTACCAGGTTAGCGGTACCAGGTTACTGTAACCAGGTTAGCGTAACCAGGTTAGCGTTACCAGGGTAGCGTTACCAGGTTAGTGTAACCAGATTAGAGTTACCAGGTTAGAGTTACCAGGTTAGCGTAACCAGGTTAGTGTAACCAGATTAGCGTAACCAGGTTAGAGTTACCAGGTTAGCGTAACCAGGTTAGTGTAACCAGATTAGTGTAACCAGGTTAGAGTTACCAGGTTAGAGTTACCAGGTTAGCGTAACCAGGTTAGTGTAACCAGGTTAGTGTAACCAGGTTAGAGTTACCAGGTTAGCCTTACCAGGTTAGCCTAACCAGATTAGCGTAACCAGGTTAGAGTTACCAGGTTAGCGTAACCAGGTTAGTGTAACCAGGTTAGCGTTACCAGGTTAATGTTACCAGGTTAGCGGTACCAGGTTACTGTAACCAGGTTAGCGTAACCAGGTTAGCGTTACCAGGGTAGCGTTACCAGGTTAGTGTAACCAGGTTAGTGTAACCAGGTTAGTGTTACCAGGTTAGCCTTACCAGGTTAGCCTAACCAGATTAGCGTAACCAGGTTAGAGTTACCAGGTTAGCGTAACCAGGTTAGTGTAACCAGGTTAGCGTTACCAGGTTAATGTTACCAGGTTAGCGGTACCAGGTTACTGTAACCATGTTAGCGTAACCAGGTTAGCGTTACCAGGTTAGCGTTACCAGGTTAGCGTTACGGGATTAGTGTTGCTCGTAGACTTTTGGCCTGTTACACGTTTAGGCTCCTTCAAATTAGCGGCACTTTATACGATAGATATAATTCTGTACATGAATAAGTTCAAATCTGGCTATGAGATTAATAACATTACAATTAACAACATTAATCAGCATCAGTATCATTTCACAACCAAGCTACGGTCAGTTTACACGTGTGTGTGTGTGTGTGTGTGTGTGTGTGTGTGTGTAATATATATATATATACAGATTTGACTTTGCTGGCTGTTTGTTATTCAGAGTGAAGGATTATTATGTACAATAGCAGCAAACACACTTTTGGTAAACAGAACTAGCAAACAGATCTGCTTCATATTCACAACCGCCAGGACGTACGACCACAAATTATTATTTACTTAATTACATATATATACAACATCTGCTCTAAACTGTTTTGGCAATTTTTTGGTTGTGTATTATTTCATAGCATTTAACAAAATTCTTTCAAGCATGCCCCCCATGACCCCCACCCAACAAAACTTAAATAAGCTCCACCCACAAATGTGTTCTTGTAGCTACCATTGTGAGTTTAGACAAGCGTTACAGCTTTAATCTCTTCTAACATCACAACTCAGTCTACAGTTTCTCATTAGGTTGAATGTATAACTCTAAATGTAGGTATTGTATATAAACTGAGTTACAGTTTCTCATTAGGTTGAATGTATAACTAAATGTAGGTATTGTATATAAACTGAGTTACAGTTTCTCATAAGGTTGAGTGCATAACTCTAAATGTAAGTATTGTATATAATCTGAGTTACAGTTTCTCATTAGGTTGAGTGTATAACTCTAAATGTAGGTATTGTATATAAACTGAGTTACAGTTTCTCATTAGGTTGAATGTATAACTCTAAATGTAGGTATTGTATATAAACTGAGTTACAGTTTCTCATTAGGTTGAATGTATAACTCTAAATGTAGGTATTGTATATAAACTGAGTTACAGTTTCTCATTAGGTTGAATGTATAACTCTAAATGTAGGTATTGTATATAAACTGAGTTACAGTTTCTCATTAGGTTGAGTGTATAACTCTAAATGTAGGTATTGTATATAAACTGAGTTACAGTTTCTCATTAGGTTGAATGTATAACTCTAAATGTAGGTATTGTATATAAACTGAGTTACAGTTTCTCATTAGGTTGAGTGTATAACTCTAAATGTAGGTATTGTATATAAACTGAGTTACAGTTTCTCATTAGGTTGAATGTATAACTCTAAATGTAGATATTGTATATAAACTGAGTTACAGTTTCTCATTAGGTTGAATGTATAACTCTAAATGTAGGTATTGTATATAAACTGAGTTACAGTTTCTCATTAGGTTGAATGTATAACTCTAAATGTAGATATTGTATATAAACTGAGTTACAGTTTCTCATTAGGTTGAATGTATAACTCTAAATGTAGGTATTGTATATAACTGAGTTACAGTTTCTCATTAGGTTGAATGTATAACTCTAAATGTAGGTATTAGATGGGTTTGTTAGCAGCGCTCTGCAAAAGCAGCTACAGGGTAACACACCTGTGGGCGGAGTCTGGACAGGTCGGTCTGATATGGTTTAAGGCTCAGAGTGAAGTTTGTGTGTATTTTAAATGGAACTGAATTAAACCGCTTGTGTTTTTGTTTGTTTGTTTGTTTGTTTGTTTGTTTGTTTGCTGTGGTCAGATGAGCCAAAAGGTAACACATGAAATCCTAAACGAGTAATTAACATGCATAACATCTGAACAGGAAGTCGTCAAACAGCCATGCGGTGAGTTTATACACGGATTCCGGCGGCAGAACTATAAGCCACGCTGCGGCGGCGCGCTGTGGATGTCGGGCGGTGTGTGTGTGTGTGTGTGTGTGTGTGTGTGTGTGTGTGGGGGGGGGGGGGGGGGTACTTATGGAGGGCAGCACTGGGTTCGGAACGAGACCCAAAAATGAAAGGACAGCTACGCGCTGACCTGCGGTTTAGTTCTATCCATTCTCTCGCGACTTCAATGCCACACAAAACATTTGAAAACGGAATTCTGTGACGAGGTTTGTTCTTTGCTTTCAGTACATTCTTCTTTTTCTTTAACGCAACACTGCCCCCTAGTGTTCAGGCTAATGTTGCGTGCAGGTATGTTGGTTTTGCGGATTCGCAGATGCAGGTTCTGCCCACGTACGTCCTCCCGTACCGCTGCAGCGCTCCGTCTGCTCTGCTTCTTCAAAGCGTTGGTGTGCGGAGCCCGGTTGCCCCCCGCGCGTCCTGTGGGGTCCTGCAGGGTCCTGTGGGTGTGCGGTCTGTCGGAATGCGTATTATTATAAACGTTTTGTTACAGAGGCAGAGTTCGGCCGCGACGGAGTCCAAGACGAGGGTGGGCCAGGAGGAGTCCGCGCTTGGCGAAGGTGGGTGGGGTCAGGAGGAGTCCGTGCACGGCGAGGGCGGCGGGGGGCACAGGTGGAAGTAGCTGCGCTCTGTGGAGGGGGAGGGGGGGCAGCTCTCCTCTGCAGACATGTACTGGCTGCGGGGCGTGGGGGGCGGCGGGTACGGGTCAGAGTCTGAGTTCAGGTCCATGTAGTACTTGTTGCTTTTCCAGCGGCTGGTCGTGTAGTCGCTGTCGCACACATCTGTGCTGCAGGGGGTGGTGGGCGGAGCCACGCCGCGCATCACATATGGCCTAAGAGACAGTGGTGAAGAACAGACAGGGGGCGGAGTCAGGTTAGATTACATTTCAGTACTTACAATAACTTACAGTATGTTCTGAATAATTCATAGTAGATACTACATTACTCTTAGTAATTACTAATTACATACATAGTACATACTGAATAATTTATAGTAGATACTACATTACTCTTAGTAATTGCTAACTAAATACATAGTACATTCTGAATAATGTATAGTAGATACTACATTACTCTTAGTAATTACTAACTAAATACATAGTACATTCTGAATCATAGTAGATACTACATTGCTCTTAGTAATTGCTAACTAAATACATAGTACATTCTGAATAATGCATAGTAGACACTACATTACTCTTAGTAATTACTAACTAAATAAATAGTACATACTGAGTAATTCATAGTAGACACTACATTACTCTTAGTAATTTCTAACTAAATAAATAGTACATACTGAGTAATTCATAGTAGATACTACATTACTCTTAGTAATTACTAACTAAAGACATAGTACATACTGAATTATTCACAGTAGATACTACATTACTCTTAGTAATGACTAACTAAATAAATAGTACATTCTGAATCATTTGTAGTAGATACTACATTACTTTTAGTAATTACTAACTAAATACACAGTACATACTGAATAATTCACAGTAGACACTACATTACTCTTAGTAATTACTGACTAAATAAATAGTACATTCTGAATAATTCCTAGTAAATACTACATTACTCTAAGTAATTACTAACTAAATACATAGTAAATTCTAAATAATTTCTAGTAGATACTACATTACTCTTAGTAATTACTAACTAAATGCATAGTACATACTGAATTATTCACAGTAGATACTACATTACTCTTAGTAATGACTAACTAAATACATAGTACATTCTGAATAATTTATAGTAGACACTAATTACTCTTAGTAAATACTAACTAAATATATAGTACATTCTGAATAACTTCTAGTAGATACTACATTACTCTTAGTAATTACTAACTAAATACATGGTACATGCTGAATAATTCATAGTAGACACTACATTACTCTTAGTAATTGCTAACTAAATACATAGTACATTCTAAATAATTTGTAGTAGATACTACATTAATCTTAGTAATTACTAACTAAATACATAGTGCATACTGAATAATTCATAGTAGATACTACATTAATCTTAGTAATTACTAACTAAGTATCTACTATAAATTATTCAGTATGTACTATGTATTTAGTTAGTAATTACTAAGAGTAATGTAGTATCTACTATGAATTATTCAGTATGTACTATGCATGTAGTTAGTAATTACTAAGAGTAATGTAGTATCTACTATAAATTATTACTCTTAGTAATTACTAACTAAATACATAGTACATACTAAATAATTAATAGTAGATACTACATTACTCTTAGTAATTACTAACTAAATACATAGTACATACTGAATAATTCATAGTAGATACTACATGAATGATTGATAGAAAATACTGAATGATTGACAGTCGATTCTGAATGATTGATAGATACTGAATGATTTATAGATACTAAATGATTGATAGTAGACACTGAATGATTGTTAATGGATACTGAATGATTGATAGTAGATTCTGAATGATTGATAGTAGACACAGAATGACTGACAGTAGATACTGAATGATTGACAGCGGAAGGTTTCCTCACCTGTAGGAGCGGGTGGTGGAGGGGCTGTTTGAGGAGTAGAAGATTTCAGTGTTGTAGAGCGAGCGGTCAGTGGCTGGAGATGGAGGAGGATTCAGGATCTACAGACAACAAACACACATGAATCTCATTCCAGGTTCTCGTAAATCCATGTTTACAGGTAGGGAAACACTTCCAGCCCGAATTCCAGACCCCACCTGCTCTACACCCCACTTTTCTGTATATGGAGGGAAAGTAAAGCACCTGTGGGTAGAAGTTAGCCTTAGTGCTGGACGAGCTGCTGGACGAAGCTCCGGTAACATGATTCCTGTCATACAGAGGAGCTCCACTGCTGCTGCTGCCCATCAGACTCACTGAACTCATCATGGACTTCCCACAGGAGATACCTGCAGAACACAGGAGCATCAGCACGTCTGTGATAAACACACCTGTTTCCACAGCGGAGACGTTCAGGGGGACGGGAAGGCCAGAGCAGGATCAGTACGGTCCCACAGCTCTCAGACCTCAGGTGTCGGCGTGTCAGGTGTCTTTTCTGTACCTGTGAACGTGCCATGCTGGGAGCTGGTGGGAGCGATGAAGTTGAGGGGGACGTGGGGGGTCCCGCTGATGTAATCGTGGGGAAATCCCCCGTTTGGCCCTTTATAGCGCCGACACACGACACGCTGACACACGAAACACATTCCACCCAGCACGAAGACCGACAGGATGATGCCGATGACGGGCCCGATGGTGTTCGTGTGCCGCTGGTCGTTCTGTGACGGCGGGAAATCTGAGGAGAAACAGGAGCAAACAACAAAACACCAATCAGCTTCAGCAACCAGTCAAATTTCACTTTTCACAGATTTTCAGTAAGTCTGGAGGAGAAAGTCTGGAGAAGAAAGTCTGGAGTCTGGAGGAGAAAGTCTGGAGAAGAAAGTCTGGAGGAGAAAGTCTGGAGTATGGAGAAGAAAGTCTGGAGTTTGGAGGAGAAAGTCTGGGGGTTTGGAGGAGAAAGTCTGGGGGTTTGGAGAAGAAAGTCTGTAGGTTTGGAGAGAAGGCCTGGGGTTTTGGTGGAGAAGGTCTGGGGTTTTGGTGGAGAAGGCCTGGGGTTTTGGTGGAAAAGGTCTGAGCTTTTGGTGGAGAAGGTCTGGGCTTTGGAGGAGAAAGTCTGGAGGAGAAACTCTGGAGTTTGGAGGAGAAAGTCTGGAGAAGAAAGTCTGGAGAAGAAAGTCTGTAGAAGAAAGTCTGGAGTTTAGAGGAGAAAGTCTGGGGGTTTGGAGGAGAAATTCTGGAGTCTGGAGGAGAAAGTCTGGTGTTTGGTGGAGAAAGTCTGGAGTCTGGAGGAAAAGCCTGGAGTTTGGAGGAGAAAGTCTGGAGTCTGGAGTCTGGAGGAGAAGGTCTGGAGTCTGGAGGAGAAAGTCTGGAGTATGGAGAAGAAAGACTGGAGTATGAAGAAGAAAGTCTGGAGTTTGGAGGAGAAAGTCTGGAGTCTGGAGGAGAAAGTCTGGAGTTTGGTGGAGAAAGTCTGGAGTCTGGAGGAGAAGGTCTGGAGTCTGGAGGTGAAAGTCTGGAGTCTGGAAGAAAAAATTTTGGTGGAGAAGGTCTGAGGTTTTGGCGGAGAAGGTCTAGGATTTTGGTGGAGAAGGTCTGAGGTTTTGGTGTAGAAGGCCTGAGGTTTTGGTGGGGAAGGTCTGGGGTTTTGGTGGGGAAGGTCTGGGGTTTTGGTGGAGAAGGTCTGGGATTTTGGGGGAGAAGGCCTGGGGTTTTGGTGGAGAAGGTCGGAGGATTTGGTGGTAAAGGTCTGAGATTTTGGTGGTGAAGGTCTGAGGTTTTGGTGGAGAAGGCCTGGGGTATTGGTGGAGAACGTCTGGGGTTTTGGTGGAGATAGCTTGGGGTATTGCTGGAGAACGTCTGGGGTTTTGGTGGAGAAGGTCTGGGGTTTTGGTGTAAAAGGTGTGGGATTTTGGGGGAGAAGGTCTGGGGTTTTGGTGGAGAAGGTCTGGGGTTTTGGTGGAGAAGGTCTGGGATTTTGGGGGAGAAGGCCTGGGGTTTTGGTGGAGAAGGTCTGAGAATTTGGTGGTAAAGGTCTGAGGTTTTGGTGGTGAAGGTCAGAGGTTTTGGTGGAAAAGGTCTGAAATTTTGGTGGAGAAGGTCTGAGGTTTTGGCGGAGAAGGTCTAGGATTTTGGTGGAGAAGGTCTGAGGTTTTGGTGTAGAAGGCCTGAGGTTTTGGTGGGGAAGGTCTGGGGTTTTGGTGGGGAAGGTCTGGGGTTTTGGTGGAGAAGGTCTGGGGTTTTGGTGGAGAAGGTCTGGGATTTTGGGGGAGAAGGCCTGGGGTTTTGGTGGAGAAGGTCTGAGGATTTGGTGGAGAAGGTCTGGGATTTTGGGGGAGAAGGCCTGGGGTTTTGGTGGAGAAGGTCTGAGAATTTGGTGGTAAAGGTCTGAGGTTTTGGTGGTGAAGGTCAGAGGTTTTGGTGGAAAAGGTCTGAAATTTTGGTGGAGAAGGCCTGGAGTACTGGTGGAGAAGGTCTGGGGTCTGGAAGAGAAAGTCTGGAGTATGGAGAAGAAAGTCTGGAGTCTGGAGGAGAAAGTCTGGAGTTTGGGGGAGAAGGCCTGGGGTTTTGGTGGAGAAGGCCTGGGGTTTTGGTGGAGAAGGTCTGAGGATTTGGTGGTAAAGGTCTGAGGTTTTGGTGGTGAAGGTCAGAGGTTTTGGTGGAAAAGGTCTGAGATTTTGGTGGAGAAGGTCTGGGGTTTTGGTGGAGAAGGCCTGGGGTATTGGTGGAGAATGTCTGGGGTATTGGTGGAGAATGTCTGGGGTTTTGGTGGAAAAGGTCTGAGATTTTGGTGGAGAAGGTCTGGGGTTTTGGTGGAGAAGGTCTGGGGTTTTGGTGGAGAAGGTGTCTTGTGTGGTCTGCGTGGAGCGGTGAGCGACCGGACGTACCGCAGAAGAGCTCGTCGGAACCGTCCACGCAGTCGGGATAGGAGTCGCACTGCTGCTTCTTCAGGATGCACTTGTTGTTGCTGCAGCGGAACTGGTTGGTCATGCAGACGGCTGGACAGAAGAAAGACAAGCGCGTTAGTGGCGGCGCGTGGGAGCAGATGTGGCGCGGTGTTGTAAACAGAGCGTAGCCGCGAGCGCCCGTACTGTCGCAGTCCTGTTCGTCCGAGCCGTCTGCGCAGTCGGGTTCGCCGTTGCAGCGCAGCTGAGCGTCCACGCACTGTCCCTTATCGCACTGGAACTGCAGCTCGGAGCACACGGGGCAGTTCATCTCGTCGCTGTGGTCGGCGCACTCGGCGATGCCGTCGCACCGCCACGCCATGGGGATGCAGTCGATGTCACCTGTGGCGCAGGTGAACTGTTCACTGGCGCAGGTGGGCGGCTCTGAGGGCGGAGGAGCTCAGGTTAGAAACAGGGGCGGGGCTAGCTTCACACATACCCAGTACATTCTTATTAATACTCCCGAATAACCCCCCCCAATCCTAAAACATCATTCCCCCCTGAGGGGTCTCTCTCCGGCGCTCACAGCCTGCGATCAGACTGGACCGGCACCGACTGGACCGGCACCGACTGGACGCCTGCACCAGTAAACAGCGTGGGAAACATTCTGATGACTCTGATTCGCTCGTGTTCGTTTTAATTACGTTTGTTAAACGTGTTTAAGTAGCTGTTTCCTAAACGAGCATGTTTCCTAAACGCACACTGACTGTGTAGCACCAGCTTTCCCAGGTGGTTACTAGGGATGCTGCCAAACGGTTACTACGGTGAAGGTGGTGAGTTATTAATAAATCAGGAGATGGAGTGAGTTGATCAGCTCTGATAGTGACTGTGGAGGATCTCCGTGGTGAACACCGTGGTGGACTGTACCTCCACAGCTGAGCAGGTTCTGCAGCAGCACCAGGTGCATCGGGCAGGAACAGCGCGGCGTCCCGTCACCCTTGGCGATGCAGATGTGTGAGCAGCCTCCGTTGTCACGAGAGCAGGGGTGGGACGCTGTGGAGAGAGGTACAGATAGACCAATCAGCTCACAGCACTGACCAGCAGAGTGGAACAGACAGTCATCATATTTAACACGCAGGTCTGATTACGCTCCAGTGGAGACGATGATGATGATGATGACGATGATGATGTAATGAGTGGAGACCGTACCGAATTCCTCTGGCTCCATGTACTCCACCGCGTGGATGCCCGTCAGGTACTGGATCCGTCCCTGGATCCGTGTCCGCTTGTCTCCGGAGCGTTTGTCCACTCTCTCGATCATCTGCTGCTGTTTATCAATCCAGTACAGGTGATCACCCAGAACCGTCAGACCAATCGGCTGCAGGATATTAGAGTCCTGAAGGACAATCCGATTGGCTCCTGCATTACACACAAGGGACAGAGAGTGAGAGAGAGAGAGAGAAAGAGAGTGAGACAATGAGATAGAGTGAGAGAGAGTAAGACAGAGAGAGAGAACGAGAAAGAGTGAGAGAGCATGAGACCGAGAGAAAGAGATAGAGAGAAAGACATTAAGACAGTAAGAAAGACAGTAAGTGAGACAATGATAGAGACAGAGAGAGGGACAGTGAAAGAGAAGGAAAGTAAGACAGTGAGAGACAGTGAGACAGAGTGAAAGAGAGAGACAGAGTTTGAGAGACAGTGTGTGAGAGTGTGAGAGAGAGAGAGTGAGGGAGAGTGTGTGAGAGAGTGTGAAAGAGTGTGAGAGAGAGTGTGAGAGAGAGAGAGACAGAGTTTGAAAGTGTGAGAGAGTGAGAGAGAAAGAGTGAGAGAGTATGAGAGAGAGTGAGTGTGTGTGTGTGTGTGAGAGAGAAAGAGAGAGAGAGAGAGTGAAAGAGTGAGAGAGAATGTGTGAAAGAGTGAGAGAGTGTGTGTGAGAGAGTGTGTGAGAGAAAGAGGGTGTGAGAGAGAGAGTGAGAGTGTGAAAGAGTGAGAGAGTGTGTGAGAGATAAAGAGAGTGTGAGAGAGAGAAAGAGTGAGAGAGTGTGAGAGAGAGAAAGAGTGAGAGAGTGTGTGAGAGAAAGAGAGAATGTGAGAGAGAGAAAGAGTGAGAGAGTGTGTGAGAGAAAGAGAGAGTGTGAGAGAGAGAAAGAGTGAGAGAGAGTGAGAGTAAATGTGCATCAGTGTAGCTTTTCTGTTTGTTGCTGTTAGCCGAGTAGCCGTTAGCGGCTAATTAGCCAGTTAGCACAGTGAAGTGATGAAGTTGTATCAGGTGTAACAGCTCTGAGGTACAGCTCCGCCCACCCTTACACTCCAACAGACGGGTGAGTGAACGCTCTCAGCTGAGAAGTACTGTACTGTCCTGAGATCTGAGGAGTGTTAAACTGTCCTGAGATCTGAGAGGTGTTAAACTGTCCTGAGATCTGAGAAGTGTTAAACTGTCCTGAGATCTGAGAGGTGTTAAACTGTCCTGAGATCTGAGAAGTGTTAAACTGTCCTGAGATCTGAGAAGTGTTAAACTGTCCTGAGATCTGAGAGGTGTTAAACTGTCCTGAGATCTGAGAAGTGTTAAACTGTCCTGAGATCTGAGAGGTGTTAAACTGTCCTGAGATCTGAGAGGTGCTAAACTGTCCTGAGATCTGAGAGGTGCTAAACTGTCCTGAGATCTAAGAAGTACTGAACCGTCCCGAGATCTGAGAAGTACTGAACTGTCCTGAGATCTGAGAAGTACTGAACTGTCCTGAGATCTGAGAAGTGTTAAACTGTCCTGAGATCTGAGAGGTGTTAAACTGTCCTGAGATCTGAGAAGAACTGAACTGTCCCGAGATCTGAGAAGTACTGAACTGTCCTGAGATCTGAGAAGTACTGAACTGTTCTGAGATCTGAGAAGTACTGAACTGTTCTGAGATCTGAGAAGTGCTAAACTGTCCTGAGATCTGAGAGGTGCTAAACTGTCCTGAGATCTAAGAAGTACTGAACCGTCCCGAGATCTGAGAAGTACTGAACTGTCCTGAGATCTGAGAAGTACTGAACTGTCCTGAGATCTGAGAAGTACTGAACTGTCCTGAGATCTGAGAAGTGTTAAACTGTCCTGAGATCTGAGAGGTGTTAAACTGTCCTGAGATCTGAGAAGAACTGAACTGTCCCGAGATCTGAGAAGTACTGAACTGTCCCGAGATCTGAGAAGTACTGAACTGTCCCGAGATCTGAGAAGTACTGAACTGTCCTGAGATCTGAGAAGTACTGAACTGTCCTGAGATCTGAGAAGTGTTAAACTGTCCTGAGATCTGAGAGGTGTTAAACTGTCCTGAGATCTGAGAAGAACTGAACTGTCCCGAGATCTGAGAAGTACTGAACTGTCCTGAGATCTGAGAAGTACTGAACTGTTCTGAGATCTGAGAAGTGCTAAACTGTCCTGAGATCTAAGAAGTACTGAACCGTCCCGAGATCTGAGAAGTACTGAACTGTCCTGAGATCTGAGAAGAACTGAACTGTCCCGAGATCTGAGAAGTACTGAACTGTTCTGAGATCTGAGAAGTGCTAAACTGTCCCGAGATCTGAGAAGTACTGAACTGTTCTGAGATCTGAGAAGTGCTAAACTGTCCCGAGATCTGAGAAGTACTGAACTGTCCTGAGATCTGAGAAGAACTGAACTGTCCTGAGATCTGAGAAGAACTTAACTGTCCTGAGATCTGAGAAGTACTGAACTGTTCTGAGATCTGAGAAGTACTGAACTGTCCTGAGATCTGAGAAGAACTGAACTGTCCTGAGATCTGAGAAGTACTGAACTGCCCTGAGATCTGAGAAGTACTGAACTGTTCTGAGACTGCACATGTCCTGCACATCAGGGAGGACCGGCTAGCTGACCATACGCGGCTGACCCGCAGCGCCGGCCCTGGTTTGTGTTCCGGCGCCGGTGGGATTGGGATTGTGTAGGTGGGCTGTTTTCGAGGGGAGCAGACGTCGCTCACCAGACAGGTCGCTGCTCTCGATGCGTTTGAGGTCGGCGTCCACCCAGAACAGCTTTCCCAGCTTGTTGTCGAGCGCGAGAGCCACCGGCCGGATCAGTCCAGTGGTGAAGAGAGACTCCCGCTCCGTCCCGTCCAGAGACGCCCCCTCGATCTTGGCCGAGCGGTCCTGCAGGGTGGTGAAGTACATGTACCTGCAGAAACCAGACCAGCAATAAATCACCTACACCGTCACACAGCAGCTCACAGGACAGCGTTGACCAGGAGCGGAGACTGTCCCGGTCATCAGATACACGTCCAGCGACTAATCATACACAGAACATAAGACAATACACACAGATATTATACCCAGACACTTCATTATTAAATATCAATCAGCATTAATAGTATCAAACAGTACTACACTTTATTATTAAATATTAATCAGCATTAATAGTATCAAACAGTACTACACTTTATTATTAAATATCAATCAGCATTAATAGTATCAAACAGTACTACACTTTATTATTAAATATTAATCAGCATTAATAGTATCAAACAGTACTACACTTTATTATTAAATATTAATCAGCATTAATAGTATCAAACAGTACTACACTTTATTATTAAATATTAATCAGCATTAATAGTATCACAGTACTACACAATTATTAAATAATTATCAGCATTAATAGTATCAAACAGTACTACACTTTATTATTAAATATTAATCAGTATTAATAGAGTAAGTAGAGCTTTTACACTTTTATTAAATATTAATCAGTATTAATAGAGTAAGTAGAGCTTTTACACTTTATTATTAAATGTTAATCAGTATTATTAGAGTAAGTAGTGCTTTTACACTTTATTATTAAATATTAAACAGTATTAATAGAGTAAGTAGAGCTTTTACACTTTATTATTAAATATTAAACAGTATTAATAGAGTAAGTAGTACTTTTACACTTTATTATTAAATATTAATCAGTATTAATAGAGTAAGTAGAGCTTTTACACTTTATTATTAAATATTAATCAGTATTAATAGAGTAAGTAGTACTTTTACACTTTATTATTAAATATTAATCAGTATTAATAGAGTAAGTAGTGCTTTTACACTTAATATTAAATATTAATCAGTATCAGTATTAATAGAGTAAGCAGAACTTTTACACTTTATTATTAAATATTAATCAGTATCAGTATTAATAGAGTAAGTAGAGCTTTTACACTTTATTATTAAATATTAAACAAAATTAATAAAGCAGAAGTTTTACACTTTATTATTAAATATTAAACAGTATTAATAGAGTAAGTAGAGCTTTTACACTTTATTATTAAATATTAAACAGTATTAATAAAGTAGTGCTTTTACACTTTATTATTAAATATTAAACAGTATTAATAGAGTAAGTAGTGCTTTTACACATTATTATTAAATATTAATCAGTATTAATAGAGTAAGTAGTGCTTTTACACTTTATTTTTAAATATTAAACAGTATTAATAGAGTAAGTAGTGCTTTTACACATTATTATTAAATATTAATCAGTATTAATAGAGTAAGTAGTGCTTTTACACTTTATTATTAAATATTAATCAGTATTAATAGAGTAAGTAGTACTTTTACACTTTATTATTAAATATTAATCAGTATTAATAGAGTAAGTAGAGCTTTTACACTTTATTATTAAATATTAATCAGTATTAATAGAGTAAGTAGTGTTTTACATTTTATTATTAAATATTAATCAGTATTAATAGAGTAAGTAGTGATTTTTCATACGTCAGTGTGTTTATTTAACTCTTTCCAAGCTTCTCCTAAACAACCCAGTATTATTATCAGTTCTCATCTAATACCTGCTTTGACTGCTCAGTACTTCATTAAGCTAAATCAAGATTTGCTGCTGAAGGAACTGAACACATTCATACAATGTCTGGGGCGTCCAGGAGAAATCTGGAACCTAACTTTGTTCTTCAAACTGGATCAAGATCTGATCTACTTCTCTCACAATAACATATTCATGTTACTTTGTATTGTATGTCTGATTATTTACATCTGTTCTAATCAGATCTGCTGTTCCTACTGGTGATCAGACTGATCAGATACAGATGTTTACACTGTACTGTATAACAAGTGTGTAAAACTGAGAGTAAAAACATTCACAGGTTTCTGTACGAGTGAGACTGTTTTGTTTACATTAGATTTAAGTACGTCTACATGTACTGATGGACACATTCCGCTCGTAATCTGTTTGTTGTGGTGAAATCTAATAATCTAATAATATAATAGAAACTAATAACGTGTCTAATAATCAGGTTTGTGTCCAGACTTACGAAGAGACGCGTCAGACAGTCTAAATATTCACACTTCTGAAACCTCACACTGAACTGACATTATACAGTCTGATCTCTGTTCTCCACCAGAGGGCAGCGCAGAGCCCGAGTTTGAACCGGAATAGAAACAGACTGATGTGTTTTCCAGACTGCAGGTTTCAGCCTCCAGGAATTAAAGTTTTGTAGTTAATGATCTGTGTTAAAGATTAAACAGCTAATGAATAATCCTAGTGGGCGTGTCTCTCCGGAGCAGACGGAGACGGGGGTGCGCGCTGAGGACAGGGTGTTTGGTCTGCGTTGGGAAAGCCGGAGTGTCTGCTGGGAAATGAATTCGACTCCATCTGTTAGTGATTAACTCCGTTTACACGTCCAAACACCAGCGGACCTCCGCCGAGCCGTCCTCATACACGCCGTCCACCACAGCACAGACCGCAGGCCACCAGGACAGCGTCCACTAACACACAGCATCGGCCGTCTGTCTGTTTCTCTCCGTCTGTCTGTGTGTCTCTCTCTCCGTCTGTCTATCTCTCTCTCTCTCTGTCTCACTGTCTGTCTGTCTGTCTGTCTCTCTCTCTCTTTCTCTCTCCATCTGTCTCTTTCTCTCTGTCTCACTGTCTGTCTGTCTCTCTCTGTCTCACTGTCTGTCTCTCTGCCTGTCCCTCTCCCTCAGTCTCACCCTTTCTCTGCGTTGACCACAATGGCACGGGGTTTGTCCAGGTCGTCCCTCAGCACCTCCCCAACCGTCTGTCCGTCCATCCGCTGGATGTTGATGGTGTTGGTGTTCTCACAGGTCCAGTACACGGTCCGGCTAAAGGGGTCCAGGCTGAGGTCATGAGGCTGTTTGAGCTGCTGGGTGGGGGTGGGTGAGACCACCGTCGCAGCCTAGAGGTGACCAGGTGAAATTACACACACACACACACACACACACAGGTATATGTGAGGAAGAGGTTGTAGCTGCACAGTAAATAATATAATACTGTAAACTGATGAAAATCTGGTAAGCGGTGTGCTCGGCTCACCAGGCTTCCATTAAAACTGGTTAAGGGTGAGTTTACCTGAGAGCCGTCGTCTCTCGCCCGGCGGATGTTCTGTCGTCCGTCCACCCAGTAGATGAGACGCTCGAGCGGGTCAAAGCTGATGGCTCTCAAGTTCTTCATCACATGGATTGGCAAAATCATATCAGGACTCTGTTCACCCAAAACCATCCGGCTAATCGAGCTCCGCTGACTGAACAACAGAAAACTGGAGGGAGCTGGAGAGAGAGAGAGAGAGAGAGAGAGAGAGAGAGAGAGACAGAGAAAGACAGACAGACAGACAGACAGAGACAGACAGAGAGAGACAGAGAGAGACAGAGAGAAAGAGAGAGAGAGAGAAAGATATTGTTGAATGTATAACTCTAAATGTAGGTATTGTATATAAACTGAGTTACAGTTTCTCATTAGGTTGAATGTATAACTCTAAATGTAGGTATTGTATATAAACTGAGTTACAGTTTCTCATTAGGTTGAATGTATAACTCTAAATGTAGGTATTGTATATAAACTGAGTTACAGTTTCTCATTAGGTTGAATGTATAACTCTAAATGTAGGTATTGTATATAAACTGAGTACAGTTTCTCATTAGGTTGAATGTATAACTCTAAATGTAGGTATTGTATATAAACTGAGTTACAGTTTCTCATTAGGTTGAATGTATAACTCTAAATGTAGGTATTGTATATAAACTGAGTTACAGTTTCTCATTAGGTTGAATGTATAACTATAAATGTATGTATTGTATATAAATTGAGTTACAGTTTCTCATTAGGTTGAATGTATAACTCTAAATGTGGGTATTGTATATAAACTAAGTTACAATTTCTCATTAGGTTGAGTGTATAACTCTAAATGTAGGTATTGTATATAAACTGAGTTACAGTTTCTCATTAGGTTGATTGTATAACTCTAAATGTAGGTATTGTATATAAACTGAGTTACAGTTTCTCATTAGGTTGAGTGTATAACTCTAAATGTAGGTATTGTATATAAACTGAGTTACAGTTTCTCATTAGGTTGAGTGTATAACTCTAAATGTAGGTATTGTATATAAACTGAGTTACAGTTTCTCATTAGGTTGAATGTATAACTCTAAATGTAGGTATTGTATATAAACTGAGTTACAGTTTCTCATTAGGTTGAATGTATAACTAAATGTAGGTATTGTATATAAACTGAGTTACAGTTTCTCATTAGGTTGAATGTGTAACTAAATGTAGGTATTGTATATAAACTGAGTTACAGTTTCTCATTAGGTTGAATGTATAACTCTAAATGTAGGTATTGTATATAAACTGAGTTACAGTTTCTCATTAGGTTGAATGTATAACTCTAAATGTAGGTATTGTATATAAACTGAGTTACAGTTTCTCATTAGGTTGAATGTATAACTAAATGTAGGTATTGTATATAAACTGAGTTACAGTTTCTCATTAGGTTGAATGTATAACTCTAAATGTAGGTATTGTATATAAACTGAGTTACAGTTTCTCATAAGGTCGAATGTATAACTCTAAATGTAGGTATTGTATATAAACTGAGTTACAGTTTCTCATTAGGTTGAGTGTATAACTCTAAATGTAGGTATTGTATATAAACTGAGTTACAGTTTCTCATAAGGTCGAATGTATAACTCTAAATGTAGGTATTGTATATAAACTGAGTTACAGTTTCTCATTAGGTTAAATGTATAACTCTAAATGTAGGTATTGTATATAAACTGAGTTACAGTTTCTCATAAGGTCGAATGTATAACTCTAAATGTAGGTATTGTATATAAACTAAGTTACAATTTCTCATTAGGTTGAGTGTATAACTCTAAATGTAGGTATTGTATATAAACTGAGTTACAGTTTCTCATTAGGTTGAGTGTATAACTCTAAATGTAGGTATTGTATATAAACTGAGTTACAGTTTCTCATTAGGTTGAATGTATAACTCTAAATGTAGGTATTGTATATAAACTGAGTTACAGTTTCTCATTAGGTTTAATGTATAACTAAATGTAGGTATTGTATATAAACTGAGTTACAGTTTCTCATTAGGTTGAATGTATAACTCTAAATGTAGGTATTGTATATAAACTGAGTTACAGTTTCTCATTAGGTTGAATGTATAACTAAATGTAGGTATTGTATATAAACTGAGTTACAGTTTCTCATTAGGTTGATTGTATAACTGTAAATGTAGGTATTGTATATAAACTGAGTTACAGTTTCTCATAAGGTCGAATGTATAACTCTAAATGTAGGTATTGTATATAAACTGAGTTACAGTTTCTCATTAGGTTAAATGTATAACTCTAAATGTAGGTATTGTATATAAACTGAGTTACAGTTTCTCATAAGGTCGAATGTATAACTCTAAATGTAGGTATTGTATATAAACTGAGTTACAGTTTCTCATTAGGTTGAGTGTATAACTAAATGTAAGTATTGTATATAAACTAAGTTACAGTTTCTCATTAGGTTAAATGTATAACTCTAAATCTAAATATTTTATATAATATGAGTTACAGTTTGTCATTAGGTTTAATGTATAACTAAATGTAGGTATTGTATATAAACTGAGTTACAGTTTCTCATTAGGTTGATTGTATAACTCTAAATGTAGGTATTGTATATAAACTGAGTTACAGTTTCTCATAAGGTCGAATGTATAACTCTAAATGTAGGTATTGTATATAAACTGAGTTACAGTTTCTCATTAGGTTAAATGTATAACTCTAAATGTAGGTATTGTATATAAACTGAGTTACAGTTTCTCATAAGGTCGAATGTATAACTCTAAATGTAGGTATTGTATATAAACTGAGTTACAGTTTCTCATTAGGTTGAGTGTATAACTCTAAATGTAGGTATTGTATATAAACTGAGTTACAGTTTCTCATAAGGTCGAATGTATAACTCTAAATGTAGGTATTGTATATAAACTGAGTTACAGTTTCTCATTAGGTTAAATGTATAACTCTAAATGTAGGTATTGTATATAAACTGAGTTACAGTTTCTCATAAGGTCGAATGTATAACTCTAAATGTAGGTATTGTATATAAACTGAGTTACAATTTCTCATTAGGTTGAGTGTATAACTCTAAATGTAGGTATTGTATATAAACTGAGTTACAGTTTCTCATTAGGTTGAATGTATAACTCTAAATGTAGGTATTGTATATAAACTGAGTACAGTTTCTCATTAGGTTGAATGTATAACTCTAAATGTAGGTATTGTATATAAACTGAGTTACAGTTTCTCATTAGGTTGAGTGTATAACTCTAAATGTAGGTATTGTATATAAACTGAGTTACAGTTTCTCATTAGGTTTAATGTATAACTAAATGTAGGTATTGTATATAAACTGAGTTACAGTTTCTCATTAGGTTGAATGTATAACTCTAAATGTAGGTATTGTATATAAACTGAGTTACAGTTTCTCATTAGGTTGAGTGTATAACTCTAAATGTAGGTATTGTATATAAACTGAGTTACAGTTTCTCATTAGGTTGAATGTATAACTCTAAATGTAGGTATTGTATATAAACTGAGTTACAGTTTCTCATTAGGTTGAATGTATAACTCTAAATGTAGGTATTGTATATAAACTGAGTTACAGTTTCTCATTAGGTTGAGTGTATAACTCTAAATGTAGGTATTGTGATATGTACTGTGAGTTTATGTTTCGTGTGTCCCTCACAGCTGCAGTTTCGTCCGTTGGGGTCCAGCGTGTAGTGCGAGGCGCAGCGACATTGAGCTCCGGACGGCGATGCCAGGCACAGGTGGGCGCAGTGTCCGTTACTATGGGAACACTCGTTAGAACCGTCCTGCCGAGACGAGTGGAACACCAGGATGTCCATGACGTACTCCAGCTGTCCCTGCACCACCGTCCGGTTCAGACCGCTGCGCTTGTCTGCACGCTCAATACTGCGCAGCGTCCAGTCCGTCCAGTAGATGTAGTCGCGGTACTGTGTCAGGCCGAAGGGGTGAGGAAGGTCATCCGCCACTATCTCCCTCTGCAGGCCTGGAGGAGAAGTGCAGGACAAAACACTTCAGACAAACGATTCTATTAATCATCTTTTAATCTATCGTCTATCTTTAAATCTAAGATCCCTTTCATCCACCTGTCCTATCTATCTACAATCAACGTTTCCACCATTCTATATCCATCTACCAATCATTTCATCCATCACCTATCTACAAATTTTCCATCCTCCCATCTATCTACCTATTAATATCCATCAGTACTTCCACTCATCCACCCTCCATCGTCCATCTGACAATCTCTGCACTCATCCATGTCCACTCATCTATCAATTAACGCCCTCACCATCTACCTTTCCTCTCATCCATCAACCGTCCATCAGTCTTTGCCTCCATCTACAGACTCCTTCTATTCCTGCTGAGGAGGTCAGTAACTCACCCAGCATGTTGGTGGACTCAATCATGCAGGTGTCCAGGTCGGTCCAGTAGAGGCGCTGGTCAGCATAGTCGATGGTCAGCCCATTAGCTCGGCCCACTTTATCCACCAGAGTGACAATGTTGGTGCCATCCATGTGAGCTCGAGCAATCCGTGGCCGTCCTCCCCACTCTGTCCAGTACATATACCTGCAGGAGGACATACAGGGTTTTACAGGGGGTGACGGTGGTTCTGACAGACTGTAATACACTACAGGAAGCGTAGGGGGCGACGGTGGTTCTGACAGACTGTAATACACTACAGGAAGCGTAGGGGGTGACGGTGGTTCTGACAGACTGTAATACACTACAGGAAGCGTAGGGGGCGACGGTGGTTCTGACAGACTGTAATACACTACAGGAAGCGTAGGGGGTGACGGTGGTTCTGACAGACTGTAATACACTACAGGAAGCGTAGGGGGTGACGGTGGTTCTGACAGACTGTAATACACTACAAGAAGCGTAGGGGGCGACGGTGGTTCTGACAGACTGTAATACACTACAGGAAGCGTAGGGGGTGACGGTGGTTCTGACAGACTGTAATACACTACAGGAAGCGTAGGGGGCGACGGTGGTTCTGACAGACTGTAATACACTACAGGAAGCGTAGGGGGCGACGGTGGTTCTGACAGACTGTAATACACTACAAGAAGCGTAGGGGGCGACGGTGGTTCTGATAGACTGTAATACACTACAGGACGCGTAGGGGGCGACGGTGGTTCTGACAGACTGTAATACACTACAGGAAGCGTAGGGGGTGACGGTGGTTCTGACAGACTGTAATACACTACAGGAAGCGTAGGGGGCGACGGTGGTTCTGATAGACTGTAATACACTACAGGAAGCGTAGGGGGCGACGGTGGTTCTGACAGACTGTAATACACTACAGGAAGCGTAGGGGGCGACGGTGGTTCTGACAGACTGTAATACACTACAAGAAGCGTAGGGGGCGACGGTGGTTCTGACAGACTGTAATACACTACAGGAAGCGTAGGGGGCGACGGTGGTTCTGACAGACTGTAATACACTACAGGAAGCGTAGGGGGCGACGGTGGTTCTGACAGACTGTAATACACTACAGGAAGCGTAGGGGGCGACGGTGGTTCTGACAGACTGTAATACACTACAAGAAGCGTAGGGGGCGACGGTGGTTCTGACAGACTGTAATACACTACAAGAAGCGTAGGGGGCGACGGTGGTTCTGACAGACTGTAATACACTACAAGAAGCGTAGGGGGTGACGGTGGTTCTGACAGACTGTAATACACTATGTAGTATATAACCTAATAGAGAATAAGTAAAGAAGACCTGTTTAATGAATTAATGAATTGATTTATTGATTGATTGATTGATTGATCAGGTATAGAAATAAGCAGGTTAGAGATGGAGGCAATAATAGAGGCAGTCCTGACTCAGACACACTGCTGAGATGTTGCAGTGCTAAGGCTGAGTCCGGTAGAGGCTGCGGTGCGTCAGAACCACAGGAACGTGTTCAGGATATAAGATCATTCTCAGAGTCGGGCGGCGTGTCCGTACACGCGGAGAACCCTGAGGGAACCTCACAGCCTCTCAGAGATCTGCCTTCCAGAAATCAAAACCCAGAGGCATTACCGCCGTTATATCATCTCTACCGCTATCTAGAACCAGTGAAGAACAGAACCGGCGTACGGCAGGTATCCACGGCGACAGGACAGTACATTTATTTGTTTATTAATATTTTAACACCCCAGATCAGGCAGCTCCCTCAGAGCTCCTCAAACACTTCACAGTCCTGTTACCCTTCACTCATCACACCACCTGCTGCACACACCTTCTCACTCCACACACACACAGCTGCGCACACCTTCTCACTCCACACACACACACACACTGCTGCACACACCTTCTCACTCCACACACACACACACTGCTGCGCACACCTTCTCACTCCACACACACACACTGCTGCGCACACCTTCTCACTCCACACACACACAGTGCTGCGCACACCTTCTCACTCCACACAAACACACACACACTGCTGCGCGCACTTTCTCGCTCCACACACACACACATAGAGACAACACCTCCATCCAGGTGGTCCCACAGATGCTCAACTGGGTTCAAGTCTGGGGAATTAGGGGTCCGGGGTAGTACTTGGAGGTCTTGGTCAGCAAGAGGACAGTCCTTCACAAGGTCCATTATTTCTGCATGGAACTTCGTAGAAGTTTGAGATGGTTGTAGCAACGTTGTGAGAAAGTAGACAGCGCTGTGGTGGTGTTGTGCGTAAAGCTTTCAACCATAACACAGAACCAGTACCGGTACATACACAGAGACGGAGAGGAAGCACTCCTGACCTGCACTGGGGTCTTACCCGTTAGCTGGGTCCAGAGCGAGCGAGCGCGGGTTGTCCAGGTCTTTACACACCAGAACCTGCCGGTAACGACCGTCCAGCCGCGCCACCTCGATCCGGTTGGTGCCGGTGTCGGCCCAGTATATGTTTCTGCCCATCCAGTCCACCGCCATGCCCTCAGGATAGTCCAGCCCGAACTCGATCACGGCCTCCACACCGCTACCGTTCATAAACGCCCTGCTGATGGTCTGAGACCCAGAACAGGAAAAACTATTAGCCATTACTGCTAAAGCTACATCAGGGGTCCTGTGGTGGTCCTGTGGGGGTCCTGTGGGGGTCCTGATCATTAAAGAACAGAGTAATAAAGTATGCAGAGAATCAGATGAACTACAGTCTGTAAGTGTAGGTCCTGTATGGTCAGTGGAGCTGATACAGTGGACAGTGAGTGGAGGTCCTGTATGGTCAGTGGAGCTGATACAGTGGACAGTGAGTGGAGGTCCTGTATGGTCAGTGGAGCTGATACAGTGGTCAGTGAGTGGAGGTCCTGTATGGTCAGTGGAGCTGATACAGTGGACAGTGAGTGGAGGTCCTGTATGGTCAGTGGAGCTGATACAGTGGTCAGTGAGTGGAGGTCCTGTATGGTCAGTGGAGCTGATACAGTGGACAGTGAGTGGAGGTCCTGTATGGTCAGTGGAGCTGATACAGTGGACAGTGAGTGGAGGTCCTGTATGGTCAGTGGAGCTGATACAGTGGTCAGTGAGTGGAGGTCCTGTATGGTCAGTGGAGCTGATACAGTGGACAGTGAGTGGAGGTCCTGTATGGTCAGTGGAGCTGATACAGTGGTCAGTGAGTGGAGGTCCTGTATGGTCAGTGGAGCTGATACAGTGGACAGTGAGTGTAGGTCCTGTATGGTCAGTGGGTGTGGGGTGAAGGTAGCGGCTGAGCTGAGTATGGGACTGGAAGCTACTTTCTCACCTTGGTGCTGACGTCCGTCCAGAAGATTCTGTTCTCGGCCACGTCGAAGTCCAGAGCGGACGCCTCCTTCACCCCGGTCAGCGGGATGGCCACGTCGTTGCTGTTGGTTCCGAGCGAGATGCTGCGGATGTCGGCTCGGTTGGTGAAGAGCAGGAAGGCTTCGGGAACGACGCAGGTGCGCAGATCACTCAGGAGCTCCAGACCCATCGGACACGCGCAGGACACTCCCCTCGGTCCGAAGAAACACAGGTGAGTGCAGCCGCCGTTAGAATCCGCACAGCCGTTAGTACCTAAACATACACACACAGTCAGTCTTACAGACGGCCAACAGCTCAAGGGGAATTCAACCAAATTTGCTAAATTTTATTTCTCTTTAGGGTGATGATGGTGTTTCCAGTGGTGGTGATGATGTTTACAGTGGTGGTGATGGTGTGTACAGTGGTGATGATGTTTACAGTGGTGGTGATGGTGTTTACAGTGGTGGTGATGGTGATGTTTACAGTGGTGGTGGTGATGGTGTTTACAGTGGTGATGATGTTTACAGTGGTGGTGATGGTGTGTACAGTGGTGGTGATGTTTACAGTGGTGGTGATGGTGTTTATAGTGGTGATGGTGTTTACAGTGGTGGTGATGGTGTTTACAGTGGTGATGATGTTTACAGTGGTGGTGATGGTATGTACAGTGGTGGTGGTGTTTACAGTGGTGGTGGTGATGGTGTTTACAGTGGTGGTGGTGGTGGTGTTTACAGTGGTGGTGGTGGTGGTGGTGTTTACAGTGGTGGTGGTGATGATGTTTACAGTGGTGGTGATGGTGTGTACACTGGTGGTGGTGTTTACAGTGGTGGTGGTGATGGTGTTTACAGTGGTGGTGGTGATGGTGTTTACAGTGGTGGTGGTGATGGTGTTTACAGTGGTGGTGGTGGTGATGCTTACAGTGCTGGTGGTGATGTTTACAGTGGTGGTGATGGTGTTTATGGTGATGATGGTGTTTACAGTGGTGGTGATGGTGTTTACAGTGGTGGTGATGGTAACCAGGGGTCTCCATGTCTACCACACTAATCTACACATTGTATTTACTATGAAACCCACCAGTGAAGCTACACGTGTCTTCTGAGTTTATCTGGATGTTGATGGTAAAATGTGGAAGATCTGAAAATACTAGGTTTTCTTTGGGGACTATTTGAACCTCACAGCGTCCTGCATGTATCCCTCCACCACTCTCCACGAGTCCTCCAGTCATCTCTGTTACTTCAGCCAGTTCCAGTGTTTCAGCAGTGTTTTAGCAGTGCGACAGTGTTTTAGCAGTGATTCAGCAGTGTTTCAATGTTTTAGCAGCGATTTAGCAGTGTTTTAGCAGTGATTTAGCAATGTTTCAATGTTTTAGCAGTGATTAAGCAGTGAGTCGGTGTTTTAGCAGTGTTTTAGCAGTGTTTCAATGTTTTAGCAGTGATTTAGCAGTGATTTAGCAGTGTTTCAATGTTTTAGCAATGATTTAGCAGTGTTTTAGCAGTGTTTCAATGTTTTAGCAATGATTTAGCAGTGTTTTAGCAGTGTTTCAATGTTTTAGCAATGATTTAGCAGTGTTTTAGCAGTGTTTCAATGTTTTAGCAGTGATTTAGCAGTGTTTTAGCAGTGTTTTAGCAGTGAGCCAGTGTTTTAGCAGTGTTTTAGCAGTGAGCCAGTGAATTAGCAGTGTTTTAGCAGTGTTTTAGCAGTGAGCCAGTGTTTTAGCAGCGTTTTAGCAGTGAGCCAGTGAATTAGCAGTGTTTTAGCAGTGTTTTAGCAGTGTTTTAGCAGTGTTTTAGCAGTGAGCCAGTGTTTTAGCAGTGTTTTAGCAGTGTTTTAGTAGTGAGCCAGTGTTTTAGCAGTGAGCCAGTGAATTAGGAGTGTTTTAGCAGTGTTTTAGTAGTGAGCCAGTGTTTTAGCAGTGTTTTAGCAGTTTTTCAATGTTTTAGCAGTGATTTAGCAGTGAGCCAGTGTTTTAGCAGTGAGCCAGTGTTTTAGCAGTGCTTTAGCAGTGAGCCAGTGTTTTAGCAGTGATCCAGTGAGCCAGTGTTTTAGCAGTGAGCCAGTGTTTTAGCAGTGAGCCAGTGTTTTGACAGTGAGCCAGTGTTTTGACAGTGAGCCAGTGTTTTGACAGTGAGCCAGTGTTTTAGCAGTGAGCCAGTGTTTTGGCAGTGAGCCAGTGTTTTGACAGTGAGCCAGTGTTTTGACAGTGAGCCAGTGTTTCAGCAGTGTTTTAGCAGTGAGCCAGTGTTTCAGCAGTGTTTTAGCAGTGAGCCAGTGTTTCAGCAGTGTTTCAGCAGTGAGCCAGTGTTTCAGCAGTGTTTTAGCAGTGAGCCAGTGTTTCAGCAGTGTTTCAGCAGTGAGCCAGTGTTTTAGCAGTGAGCCAGTGTTTTGACAGTGAGCCAGTGTTTTAGCAGTGAGCCAGTGTTTTGGCAGTGAGCCAGTGTTTTGACAGTGAGCCAGTGTTTTGACAGTGAGCCAGTGTTTCAGCAGTGTTTTAGCAGTGAGCCAGTGTTTTAGCAGTGAGCCAGTGTTTTGGCAGTGAGCCAGTGTTTTGACAGTGAGCCAGTGTTTTGACAGTGAGCCAGTGTTTCAGCAGTGTTTTAGCAGTGAGCCAGTGAATTAGCAGTGTTTTAGCAGTGTTTTAGCAGTGAGCCAGTGTTTTAGCAGTGCTTTAGTAGTGAGCCAGTGTTTTAGCAGTGATTTAGCAGTGAGCCAGTGTTTTAGCAGTGTTTTAGTAGTGAGCCAGTGTTTTAGCAGTATTTTAGTAGTGAGCCAGTGTTTTAGCAGTGCTTTAGCAGCGAGCCAGTGTTTCAGTGTTTCAGTGCTTTGGCAGTGAGCCAGTGCTAGTGAAAATCTAAGGGATGTGTCCAGCTATGAAAGTAAGACCTGAAACGGGCAGTTTGGAGGACGCCCATCAGAGGATCATGCTCGTCTGCAGTGGTCTGAGACGACTGCTGAAAATGGCCGTACGCTTTAGCGGACGGACAGACGTCCGTCTCCGTGGCACCCTCTAAAAGAGTTCCTCAGTAAACAGGAAACCAGTGGATAATAAGATCCGAGTGTGGTGACTGACGTAGGACATTAGGAATTATTAATAACCAGATTCCTGAATAAAGCCCGGTTCCAGTGGAGTTCAGCTCCAGAGTTTAAACTTTCTTACCAAACGTTTCGGTGACTTTGGTGGCCTTCAGGCCCATGAGGTCAGGCAGCTGCTCTACGATGACCTCCCGCACGGCCTTGCTGGTGTGGACCCTCTCGATGCTGCGGCGCTGCCAGTCACTCCAGTAGATATAGTCGCCCAGCAGAGTGAAGCCGAAGATGTGAGGAAGTTTGTCCTCCAGTAGAACCAGCCTGTTGGACCCGTCCACGTCGATCACCT
>CM038713.1:237881-280381 GCA_021613375.1 Megaleporinus macrocephalus | reverse complement strand
GAAAACACAATCTGCATAACTGCTCCACAAAGAGCGGCTCTCTCCACGCCGGCCGGCACATCAGTCAAACCGGTTATCTTAAGCATCTCCGCGCTGAAAGGGGACTGGGAAGGGGGAGGGGGTCGCCGCGGCAACTTCAGAGGGTTTTTTTCAGGGGGCCGGGGGTCCGCGGGGGCAGGGTGGTCTGCTGAAAAGAAGCAAAAACACACTGAGGCAGGCAGAGGGGCATAAAAGAGCACAATCCGCGCAGTGTTTAAGGAGAAGACCTCCGCGCCGCCAGCAGCCCCCCGCTCCTCTCGGCCGGACGGCCAGAAGATGAAAGAGCGCCGCTTTTGGCCCCGATTCAAAACGCAGAGCTTTCAGCGCCGCACGCTCCGGCACCACGCGCTCCCGACGAGTTCCAGCCGGTTTAACCACAAACACCACCTTTCCCCATGAGGCTGTGCGTAAGTCGCCACGGCAGCACACAGGTTCAGAGCCACTGCTCTACAGATCTTAGAGCAAATAGGTACAACAAACATGCTGCAATTAGTGATGCACAAAGTGAAGAGTTTGAAAAGTAGAGCTGGAAGGGAAACTCCACTACATTTTTTCAAAATTCACCCATAATTTTGTGTGTGGGGTTGAAAGTGTTTTGGTGTGAAATGTTGTTTACAATTCTGGAGGTGATGGTTACAGTGGTGGTGATGGTGTTTACAGTGGTGGTGGTGTTTACAGTGGTGGTGGTGATGGTTACAGTAGTGATGGTGTTTACAGTGGTGGTGGTGATGTTTACAGTGATAATGGTGATGATTACTGTGGTGGTGGTGGTGGTGGTGGTGGTGATGTTTACATCACCACCACTGTAAACAACATCACCACTACTGTAAACACCATCACCACCACTGTAAACATCACCACCACCACCACTGTAAACACCATCACCACCACCACTGTAAACATCATTACCACCACTATAAACACCATCATCACCACTGTAAACACCATCACCACCACTGTAAACATCACTACCACTATAAACACCACCACTGTAAACATCACCACCACCACTGTAAACACCATCACCACCACTGTAAACATCACCACCACCACTGTAAACACCATCACCACCACCACTGTAAACATCATTACCACCACTGTAAACATCACCACCACCACTGTAAACACCATCACCACCACCACTGTAAACATCATTACCACCACTATAAACACCATCATCACCACTGTAAACACCATCACCACCACTGTAAACATCACCACCACTATAAACACCACCACTGTAAACATCACCACCACTACTGTAAACACCATCACCACTGTAAACATCATCACCACCACTATAAACACCACCACTGTAAACAACATCACCACTACTGTAAACACCATCACCACTGTAAACATCACCACCACTGTAAACACCATCACCACTGTAAACATCACCACCACTGTAAACACCATCACCACTGTAAACATCATTATAGTGATTACACTGTAAACATGTTTATAGTGGCGGTGATGATGTTTACAGTAGTGGTGGTGATGTTTACAGTGGTGGTGAAGGTGTTTACAGTGGTGGTGATGGTGTTTACAGTGGTGGTGGTGGTAATGTTTACACTGGTGATGGTGATGTTTACAGTGGTGGTGATGGTGTTTACAGTAGTGGTGGTGATGTTTACAGTGGTGGTGAAGGTGTTTACAGTGGTGGTGGTGGTGATGGTGTTTACAGTGGCGGTGATGGTGTTTACAGTGGTGGTGGTGGTAATGTTTACAGTGGTGGTAGTGATGTTTACAGTGGTGGTGATGGTGTTTACAGTGGTGGTGGTGATGATGATGTTTACAGTGGTGGTGATGGTGTTTACAGTGGTGGTGATGTTTACAGTGGTGGTGGTAATGTTTACAGTGGTGGTGATGATGTTTACAGTGGTGGTAGTGATGTTTACAGTGGTGGTGATGGTGTTTACAGTGGTGGTGATGATGATGTTTACAGTGGTGGTGGTGATGTTTACAATGGTGATGGAGAGAGAGAGAAAGAGGGTAGAGAGAGAGGTAGAGAGTAGAGAGAGAGAAAGAGGGTAGAGAGAGAGAGTAGAGAGAGAGAGAAAGAGGGTAGAGAGAGAGATAGAGAGTAGAGAGAGAGAAAGAGGGTAGAGAGAGAGAGAGTGAGAGAGAGAAAGAGAGAAAGAAAGAGAGGGAGAGAGAGTGAGAAAGAGTAGAGAGAAAGAGAGAGAAAGAGGGTAGAGAGAGGGAGAGAGAGAAAGAGGGTAAGAGAGGGAGAGAGAGAGAGAGAGAGAGAGAGTAGAGAGAGAGAGAAAGAGGGTAGAGAGAGAGGTAGAGAGTAGAGAGAGAGAAAGAGGGTAGAGAGAGAGAGAGTAGAGAGAGAGAAAGAGGGTAGAGAGAGAGAGTAGAGAGAGAGAGAGGGTAGAGAGAGGGAGAGAGAGAGAGAAAGAGGGTAGAGAGAGGGAGAGAGAGAGAGAAAGAGGGTAGAGAGAGGGAGAAAGAGGGTAGAGAGAGGGAGAGAGAGAAAGAGGGTAGAGAGAGGGAGAAAGAGGGTAGAGAGAGAGGTAGAGAGTAGAGAGAGAGAGAAAGAGGGTAGAGAGAGAGGTAGAGAGTAGAGAGAGAGAAAGAGGGTGGAGAGAGAGAGAGAGAGAGAGTAGAGAGAGAGAGAGAGAGAGAGAGAGAGGGAGAGAGAGAAAGAGGGTAGAGAGAGAGGGAGAGAGAGAGGGAGAGAGAGAGGGAGAGAGAGAGGTAGAGAGTAGAGAGAGAGAGAAAGAGGGTAGAGAGAGAGGTAGAGAGTAGAGAGAGAGAAAGAGGGTGGAGAGAGAGAGGGAGAGAGAGTAGAGAGAGAGAGAGAGAGAGGGAGAGAGAGAAAGAGGGTAGAGGGAGAGGGAGAGAGAGAAAGAGGGTAGAGAGAGAGGGAGAGAGAGAGGGAGAGAGAGAAAGAGGGTAGAGAGAGAGGTAGAGAGTAGAGAGAGAGAGAGAAAGAGGGTAGAGAGAGAGGGAGAGAGAGAGGGAGAGAGAGAAAGAGGGTAGAGAGAGAGGTAGAGAGTAGAGAGAGGGAGAAAGAGGGTAGAGAGAGAGGTAGAGAGTAGAGAGAGAGAGAAAGAGGGTAGAGAGAGAGGTAGAGAGTAGAGAGAGAGAAAGAGGGTGGAGAGAGAGAGGGAGAGAGAGTAGAGAGAGAGAGAGAGAGAGGGAGAGAGAGAAAGAGGGGTAGAGGGAGAGGGAGAGAGAGAAAGAGGGTGGAGAGAGAGGGAGAGAGAGAGGGAGAGAGAGAAAGAGGGTAGAGAGAGAGGGTAGAGAGAGAGGTAGAGAGAGAGGGAGAGAGAGAGGGAGAGGGGGGGCAGTCAGTGTGCGGCTACATTCCTCAGACCAGAAGGCACTTTTCAGAACTCCTCATTCAAGACTTATTGTTGTTTTCAACTCCCATAAAAGACCCCTCCATCCCCCTCCCCAAACCCCACCATCCCTCCATCCCCCTCCCCAAACCCCACCATCCCTCCATCCCCCCTCCCAAACCCCACCATCCCCCAATAAACCCCCCACCTCCACCACTGCGAACAGGCAAAAACACCGAGAGAAAAAAGATCAACAGCAACGTATCAGTGAGACCCAGACAGACCAACCACTCAACTACTACCACAGCAGAGAGAGAGAGAGAGAGAGAGAGAGATACAGAGAGAGATACAGAGAGAGAGAGAGAGAGAGAGAGAGATACAGAGAGAGAGAGATACAGAGAGAGAGATACAGAGAGAGATACAGAGAGAGAGATACAGAGAGAGAGAGAGAGAGAGAGAGAGAGAGAGAGAGAGAGAGAGAGAGAGAGATACAGAGAGAGAGAGATACAGAGAGAGATACAGAGAGAGATACAGAGAGAGAGATACAGAGAGAGAGATACAGAGAGAGAGAGATACAGAGAGAGAGAGATACAGAGAGAGAGAGAGATACAGAGAGAGAGAGAGAGAGAGAGATACAGAGAGAGATACAGAGAGAGAGAGAGAGAGAGAGAGATACAGAGAGAGATACAGAGAGAGAGAGAGATACAGAGAGAGAGAGATACAGAGAGAGAGAGAGATACAGAGAGAGAGAGAGAGAGAGAGATACAGAGAGAGATACAGAGAGAGAGAGAGAGAGAGAGAGAGAGATACAGAGAGAGAGAGAGAGAGAGAGAGAGATACAGAGAGAGAGAGATACAGAGAGAGAGAGAGAGAGAGAGAGAGAGATACAGAGAGAGAGAGATACAGAGAGAGAGAGATACAGAGAGAGATACAGAGAGAGATACAGAGAGAGATACAGAGAGAGAGAGATACAGAGAGAGAGAGAGAGAGAGAGAGAGAGATACAGAGAGAGAGAGATACAGAGAGAGAGAGATACAGAGAGAGATACAGAGAGAGAGAGAGAGAGAGAGAGATACAGAGAGAGATACAGAGAGAGAGAGAGAGAGAGAGAGAGAGAGATACAGAGAGAGAGAGAAAGGGGGGGGCAGACGAGGCTTGCTGAATTAACCTGCAGTAGTAATACATTAATAATTAATAATCACATTCAAATTATTCCAGAAATCATACGATCGTAATTCCGACTGTCGTGAAACAGCCAATAAGAACACGAGCCCAGAGGAGATCCTGGAGAACCGCCCCGTACAGGTTCCGCAGCTTTACCTCGATCTTGTCTGTTTTGGCGTCTCCCCAGTAGAGCTTCCCTGCGGCGTGATCCAGCGCCAGTCCGTTCGGCCAGCCCAGAGACGAGTTGACCAGCACCACGCGGCCCGAGCCGTCCAGGTCAGCCCGCTCGATCTTGGGCCTCTCCCCCCAGTCCGTCCAGTACATGTACCTGCAGAGAACATGACAGTTCACCAACACCAGGGTAACCACCTTCTGATGATGCGTACTGAAGGTCCACTGCTGTCAGACGCTAGACGACACATGTAGACTTTAAAAGCACCTAGATCAGAAGGAGGTTTACTGCAGCGCCCCCCACAGACAGAACCGCAGAAGGTTCAGCAACACGGGAGCAGTAAATTAGCATGTTCGATGATATGCAGATAAGCCTTGACCTGTGTGAACTCTATGCTCCACCAGAGGGTGCCGTGAAACTCACACTCAGAAATAAGAATAAAGATCTGATTCTCGTCCCGAGTTTAGTGCAGACACGTCACATTATTATACTTAACGCTACTCTTTTACAATATAATAATAAAGTCCCCGCTACCACGGCAACCACAGTGTGTGATGAAGGTGCGTGTGAAGGACTCTGGGGTTCTGAGTGGTTCTTGAAATGTCACTCGGTTCACTGTGAATTTATTACTGAGTATTAGAAATAGTAATAATTATCATCATTAATGAACATGAGAAACCAACCAGAGACAGATACAAAGTTCCTAAGTGAATGATTGAAGTTATTATTTGTAATAACTCAAATACGCTGCCAACAAATGTAGCTCCTTCACGCTTCGGTATGATAGCTAAGCAGCCAGGAGCCGCTGAGCAAGGAGCAGGACTTTCGGTTACTGTGTATTTGCAGTCATTTAATACATTTTAGCCTTTAGACGTATATAATAATAAACATATAATAAAAACATCACTGTTTACCGTAAAACCACTTTTATCACCACCAAGTCTCGTACAGCACCAATCCAGCTACATCCCTCTTGCCACACTGGGGCTGAATCTCAAACCCCTCCCTGCTTCCTACATAGTGCACTACTCTGAGCAGCCCAGGGATATGGAGGTGTTTGGGACTCAGTCTGGGTTTGATGTATGTATGTATGTACTATGTAGGGATATGGAGGTGTTTGGGACTCAGTCTGGGTTTGATGTATGTATGTATGTACTATGTAGGGATATGGAGGTGTTTGGGACTCAGTCTGGGTTTGATGTATGTATGTACTATGTAGGGATATGGAGGTGTTTAGGACTCAGTCTGGGTTTGATGTATGTACTATGTAGGGATATGGAGGTGTTTGGGACTCAGTCTGGGTTTGATGTATGTATGTACTATGTAGGGATATGAAGGTGTTTGGGACTCAGTCTGGGTTTGATTTATGTACTATGTAGGGATATGGAGGTGTTTGGGACTCAGTCTGGGTTTGATGTATGTATGTACTATGTAGGGATATGAAGGTGTCTGGGTTTGATTTATGGTCGGAGGTGGAGTTGTGAGGGAAGCTCTTTCATTACTGTTCAGTGTAAAAAAATTGGGGTCTTCAGTAAAGTGGCCCGGTGTTGCGTATACCGTGACCTACCCATGAATGGGGTCGAGCACTATGGCCCTGGGCTCGCTGAGGCGCTCCGAAATGAGGATGCGACGGAAGGTGCCGTTGAGACGCGTAACCTCAATGCGGTCCGTGCCGGTGTCGGTCCAGTACAGGTTCCGGGCCACCCAGTCCACAGCGATGCCGTCCGGGTGGTTTATCTCAGTGGTGATGAGCGTCTGGGCATCGCTGCCGTCCAGCCGTGCTCTCCGGATCGCCCTCACCTCGTCGTCCGTCCAGTAAACGAAACCCTCCACAGGATCGTAGTCGATCGCGATGGCGTGCCGGATGTCGCTGACCTGCAGAACGATGTCGGTGAAATCTGGCAAATCCAGAGAGATTCTCCGCAAGTCAGTCCTACGAGCTAGAAGCAGCACCTGCTCTGCTCCTGAGAGAGAGAGAGAGAGAGAGAGAGAGAGAGAGAGAGAGAGAGAGAGAGAGAAAGACAGAGAGAGAGAGAGAGAGAAAGACAGAGAGAGAGAGAGAGAGAGAGAGAGAGAAAGACAGAGAGAGAGAGAGAGAGAGAGAGAGAGAGAAAGACAGAGAGAGAGAGAGAGAGAGAGAGAGAGAGAACGAAAGAGAATTTGAATTTACAAGCACCTTTATTGTGAACAAAAAAAAAATAACGCTCCAAGACAAGCGTTACCTCACATGTACATTTCGAAAAGGAAAAAAGAAAAAAGGAAACCAAAGAAAAAAGAAAAGATTAGAAAAGACAGATAGTTTAGGTTAGATTTCTAAACACAGCATTAAAAAGTAATCAACAAATTATCATCATCTTTAACTACACACAGAACTTCACTGATCGCCCAGTTGATCCGGAACTCAGGCAAGTTCCCCACCAGTTTATAATACGCATGTTCTAGATTCAGTCGCGCAGCCACTAGACCCTTAAACACAGACAAGAAGTTCAACAGTACCAGCACCTGTCTTCTCCTCACTGTGTACTTCAGCCCATAAACAAACAACTGGAGAGAGAACTGTTCACCAAGAGATGAAAACCAACCAGCCAGGAGATCAAACAGAAGATTCAGCCTGGTGCACTGCGCGAACAGGTGGAACACCGTCTCACTCTCAGAGCAGAAAGGGCAGCCACCGGCAACAGCTGGATCAAGGTGCACCCTGGGTCTGTTTGTGGCTATTGCCCCATGTACTATCCTCCACTGGAGGTCAGCTGTCCGTTTTTCAATCGGACGCTTGTACAGGGTCCGCCAGCAGCCTTTAGGGGAGGAACCAGCACCAAAAAACTCAGACCACCTCGTGGATGAAACATCAGTCAAAAATCTTGCCTGAGACACCTTCACGCAGATCAGATACAGAGACCCACGTGCGAGTGTGGTAAAAACACCTAGAGCCGGAGTAAAAGACAGCAATCGCCCCTCATCCTCAGCCCAATCTCCGACAGCAGGAGCGACAGTCAGTGAGGGAAGAACACAGGACCCATCATCCCACTGGGCTCCGGTACGTGGATCAGTCAGAAAGGACCAGTAGTCAGTAGGGAACGACCTCTGCACCTCCGCCACAAGCTGATCCAGCAGATGTCTCGACCTGATACCAGCTTGCTCCATCACAGTTTCCACTGCCGTGGTAATAAGGTGTCCCAGCTTCGAGAAACCAGTGGCAAGCAGGCGTGAGCGCAGACTGTCAGAAGACAAAAGAGGGGACGGCAGAAACAGAGGCTCCTCAAACAGCCAGGTCCCAGCGGACGTCCCAGACAGCCTGGAGACTGAAAAGACTTTCCTCCAGAACAGACGGTAAAATGGAGTGAGGTCTTTAAGTTCAGCGTCCCTTCACTTGCAGGTCCAAACCCGTTCCACCAGCTCGATGTAGGAGCGTAACCGCAACGTCCACCCATGCAGGACGCTCACAGCACAGCAGTCTCTGAGCAGCTTGCAGTCGAAATGCCATGATCCTCGACCTGATGTCCACCAATCCCTGCCCTCCCTCTTAGACTGGAAGGTTCAGGGCAGCCGAACGGATCCAGTGCTGACCCGACCAAAAAAAGCTCACCAGATGTCTTTGCACCTCCTGCACCAGGCCAGTGGGAGGCTGTAAAACACTGAGTCTGTGCCAAAGGGTGGAGGCGATCAGGTTATTGGCAACAAGTACCCTCCCCCTATAGGACAACTGGGGAAGCACCCATTTCCAGCGAGACAACTTGGCGCACACTCTCTCCACTATGCCGTCCCAATTCCGCTTCTGAAATTCATCTGTACCAAGAAAAACACCCAGCACCTTCAGGCCATCCGTGGCCCACCTCAGGCTCCCAGGAGGAGAAGGAAGACCTTCCCTTCATCTCTGACCAGCCCACAGAGCTTCACTCTTATCCCAATTGACCCCAGCTGAGTTAGCCTTCTCATACAGCCCTAAGCTCTCAGACAGAGAACGCACGTCTTCACTGTCCTTTATAAAAATGGTCACATCGTCAGCATAAGCAGATAAAGCCACGCCTACAGTTTGGCCCATTTGTGAACCACGAAACCCCAATATTCTCTGCCTGAGCTGAACAAGCCGTGGTTCAACTGCCAAACTGTACAGTTGGCCAGACAAGGGACATCCTTGCCTAATACCTCGGGTGACAGCAATAGGCCTACTTAAACCACCGCCCACCTTAACCACACAAGAGGCCCCAGAATACAGCAACTGTATCCAACCCAAAAAAACCTCACCAACTCCAAACGCTCTAAGAACATTAAGGAGGTACTGGTGATCAACACGGTCAAATGCTTTTTCTTGATCAAGGAATATCAGCCCAACAGATCCCCAGAAACCTTCCACAAATCCAGAACATCCCGTACTAAAAACAAGTTGTCCATGATCGATCTATCTGGTATACAATAGGATTGATCCCTGTGTACCACCCTAGAGAGATAGTTCTTAAGCCTGTTAGACAGACATTCAGAAAAAATCTTGTAATCAGTGGTTAAAAGTGCAACAGGTCTCCAGTTCTTCAACAAAGACAAATCCCCTTTCTTAGGCAGTAAAGAGAGTATTGCACGGCGACAGGACCCCGGTAAGACCCCCCTATTACATTCACAAATCACTTCATAAAAGTCCCCCCCAATACAGTCCCAAAAGTGCTTATAAAAGTCAGACGGGAGTCCATCAATTCCAGGAGACCGTCCAATATGAAGCTGCCCAACTGCAGCAGTCAGCTCCTGTAAAGTCCAATCAGACTCTAGAGCAGTTCTGGAATCTGAGTCCAGCCTCGGTGGTCCTTCCAGAAGCTGCGTAGTGCAGTCAGCATCACATTGTTCAGCCGTATAGAGGGAGGAGTAGAACTCCACTGCATGTTTACGCATGTCTTTAATGTCCGTAGTCAATCTACCATCAGGAAGACGAAGGCAGACCATTAGCTTATGCGGGGCTGTTGAGCGCTCCAGGTTGAAGAAGAAAGTACTTGGGGGCATCCATGTCTGCAAGAACGCTAAACCGGGATCTGACCAAGGCTCCCTTCACCCTCCCCCCCCCCCCCCCCAATAACGATACACCCATCATCAGCAAACTGCCTTCAAACACCTTGTAGTGTGTTAAAAAAAACAACACGCTCACGCCCCCCACTGGGTGCATAAACATTAATAAAATAGAATAATACACCTTCAATTTCAGCTTTAGTGACCATGAGACCACCCTTCACAACTTCCTCCGTGTGCAAAATCTGAACTCCTAATGACGGAGAAAATACCACGCCTGCACTCAAACTACTACACCCATGACTAAGCACCCCCCCCACCACATCACCCAGTCAGCTTCATTCCCCTCATCACTATGGGTTTCTTGGAGAAAGATGACATGTAGTCTCTTAAGCTATATACTGTCAAAGACTAAAGCACGTCTGTGTCTGTCTCTACCACCGTTCATATTGAGACAGTCTACTCTCAACACTTCCATATGAGAGCTTAAAAGAAAGTCAGAAAGTAGAAAGACAGCAGGAGTAGAGAGAAGTGTGACACAAAGCAGATTAATCAGCAGAAGACTTCCTCTTCACCAGTCTTCCACCTTTCCAAATGGCCGTAACATGCTTCTTCAAGCGAAACCACACTCCTCTGCAGCACCGCAACCGACCTCACAAACTTATCCTCATCAGGAAAATAGTCAGAGATGTTCACCTGTTTACCAAACGCTTCTTCCAGGAAACTGTTTACTTCTCCTAAACCATACAGCCACTGGTTCTCCTGAGCAGCCACCTGAAAAACTCACCAGTTTCACAGGGCTCCACCTGAGAAACCTCAAGCTCACTGAGAGAGATCTGAGGCTCACCTACATCCTCATCAGAAGACACCTCATTCATTCTGCTCTCAGTGGAGGTCAGCTCCTGCTCCTGCAGTAGCAGCACACTCCTCAGTGCAGCTCCGCAGTGAAGCAGTGCTGGTGCTGACTATCACAGGAGACCCAGCCTGAGGCCCGGCTGCAGACACAGTGGGCACCTCCAGCAGCTCTGCCTGCGCTCGTGTCTGTCCTACCTGAGAGATCATGACCTCACCTTCACCTGCCGTGGCACCCTCAGCAGCACTCACTCCAGCACCAGTCTCAGCGTTAGTCTCCTCCTGTCTCTTGTGTGGACAGGTCATACGTTTATGTTCAATGTCTCCACATTCGAAGCACCACAGGCTACCCGTACACCATATACATGCGGCCCTCGAGCTTCACTCGGAATGAAACATCGAGCGTGTTACCAGGAGACTCCAGGGTCACGTAAACAAACCTCCTGAAAGACACCACGTGCCTCAGAGACGGATGTTTACAGCCCAGGAATATGGTTTTGATAGCGGTGGTGAGTTTGCCGAAGCGAGCGAGCTCTTGCTCCAGCGTGTCATTAGATATGAACGGAGGTACGTTAGAGATAGTGACTTTAACTGAGGGCGCGAACAGCGGAGACACCTGTATCAGAAGCTCGTTCACAACCAGACCCTCCTCAACAACGCGAGCAACAAGTTCTTCTGTTTTCAGGAAGACCACCACAGCCTTATTCATCCGGGAAGCAGACCGAATGCTTTCACAGCCCACTAGCTCTCCTACAGCGAGGAGAACGTCCTCCACCGTAGCGTTATCCTCGGGTACACACCTGAATCCATTGCGGAGGGATAAAGGTGACGGCGTCTTCCCCCGAGAGGCCATCCCTCCACTCCCTCCACTCCTTACACTACACTCCACTCAACCAGCTCAGACTACTCACCAGACTCGTGCAGAAAGTAGAAAAAGGTAGCTGTGTGTACAGGGACTCCTAAACTTTTTTTAAAGGGGGTCTGATTGGCCAATAAGAGCCGCTCTCTCTTTCCAGAAGTATTAATCATTAATGATATCCACTAATTATTTATTAAGGATATCTACACTGTAGGTACAGAAGTCTAACCTTAACCATCTCCTCACCTTCACACCATCTCCTCACCTTTACATCTCCTCACCTTCACACCATCTCCTCACCTTTACATCTCATCACCTTCACACCATCTCCTCACCTTTACATCTCCTCACCTTCACACCATCTCCTCACCTTTACATCTCCTCACCTTCACACCATCTCCTCACCTTTACATCTCCTCACCTTCACACCATCTCCTCACCTTCACACCATCTCCTCACCTTTAAACCATCTTCTCACCTTTACATCTCCTCACCTTTACGCCATCTCCTCACCTTTCAACCATCTCCTCACCTTTATGCCATCTTCTCACCTTTACGCCATCTCCTCACCTTTACATCTCTTCACCTTTACGCCATCTCCTCACCTTTACATCTCTTCACCTTTACACCATCTCTTCACCTTTACATCTCTTCACATTTACACCATCTCTTCACTTTTACACCACCTCCTCACCTTTACACCATCTCTTCACCTTTACACCATCTCCTCACCTTTACATCTCTTCACCTTTACACCATCTCTTCACCTTTACATCTCTTCACATTTACACCATCTCTTCACCTTTACATCTCTTCACATTTCGCCATCTCCTCACCTTTACATCTCTTCACATTTACACCATCTCTTCACCTTTACATCTCTTCACATTTACACCATCTCTTCACCTTTACATCTCCTCACCTTTACATCTCTTCACATTTACACCATCTCTTCACCTTTACATCTCTTCACATTTCGCCATCTCTTCACCTTTACATCTCTTCACATTTACACCATCTCTTCACCTTTACATCTCCTCACCTTCACACCATCTCCTCACCTTTACATCTCCTCACCTTCACACCATCTCCTCACCTTCACACCATCTCCTCACCTTCACACCATCTCCTCACCTTTACACCATCTCCTCACCTTTACACCATCTCCTCACCTTTACACCATCTCCTCACCTTTACACCATCTCCTCACCTTTACACCATCTCCTCACCTTTACATCTCTTCACCTTTACACCATCTCTTCACCTTTACATCTCTTCACATTTACACCATCTATTCACCTTTACACCACCTCCTCACATTTACACCATCTCTTCACCTTTACACCATCTCCTCACCTTTACATCTCTTCACCTTTACACCATCTCTTCACCTTTACATCTCTTCACATTTACACCATCTCTTCACCTTTACATCTCTTCACATTTACACCATCTCTTCACCTTTACACCACCTCCTCACATTTACACCATCTCTTCACCTTTACACCATCTCCTCACCTTTACATCTCTTCACCTTTACACCATCTCTTCACCTTTACATCTCTTCACATTTACACCATCTCTTCACCTTTACATCTCTTCACATTTACACCATCTCCTCACCTTTACATCTCTTCACATTTACACCATCTCTTCACCTTTACATCTCTTCACATTTACACCATCTCTTCACCTTTACATCTCTTCACATTTACACCATCTCCTCACCTTTACATCTCTTCACATTTACACCATCTCTTCACCTTTACATCTCTTCACATTTACACCATCTCCTCACCTTTACATCACTTCACATTTACACCATCTCTTCACCTTTACATCTCTTCACATTTACACCATCTCCTCACCTTTACATCTCTTCACCTTTACATCTCTTCACATTTACACCATCTCCTCACCTTTACATCTCTTCACCTTTACATCTCTTCACATTTACACCATCTCTTCACCTTTACATCTCTTCACATTTACACCATCTCCTCACCTTTACATCTCTTCACTCTCTTCACATTTACACCATCTCCTCACCTTTACATCTCTTCACCTTTACATCTCTTCACATTTACACCATCTCCTCACCTTTATATCTCTTCACATTTACACCATCTCCTCACCTTTACATCTCTTCACATTTACACCATCTCCTCACCTTTACATCTCTTCACCTTTACATCTCTTCACATTTACACCATCTCTTCACCTTTACATCTCTTCACATTTACACCATCTCTTCACCTTTACATCTCTTCACATTTACACCATCTCTTCACCTTTACATCTCTTCACATTTACACCATCTCCTCACCTTTACATCTCTTCACATTTACACCATCTCCTCACCTTTATATCTCTTCACATTTACACCATCTCTTCACCTTTACATCTCTTCACATTTACACCATCTCTTCACCTTTACATCTCTTCACATTTACACCATCTCTTCACCTTTACATCTCTTCACATTTACACCATCTCTTCACCTTTACATCTCTTCACATTTACACCATCTCCTCACCTTTACATCTCTTCACCTTTACATCTCTTCACATTTACACCATCTCTTCACCTTTACATCTCTTCACATTTACACCATCTCCTCACCTTTATATCTCTTCACATTTACACCATCTCTTCACCTTTACATCTCTTCACATTTACACCATCTCTTCACCTTTACATCTCTTCACATTTACATCATCTCCTCACCTTTACATCTCTTCACCTTTACATCTCTTCACATTTACACCATCTCTTCACATTTACACCATCTCTTCACCTTTACATCTCTTCACATTTACACCATCTCTTCACATTTACACCATCTCCTCACCTTTACATCTCTTCACATTTACACCATCTCCTCACCTTTACATCTCTTCACCTTTACATCTCTTCACATTTACACCATCTCCTCACCTTTATATCTTTTCACATTTACACCATCTCTTCACCTTTACATCTCTTCACATTTACACCATCTCTTCACCTTTACATCTCTTCACATTTACACCATCTTCTCACCTTTACATCTCTTCACATTTACACCATCTCTTCACCTTTACATGTCTTCACCTTTACATCTCCTCACATTTACACCATCTCCTCACCTTTACATCTCTTCACATTTACACCATCTCCTCACCTTTATATCTCTTCACATTTACACCATCTCCTCACCTTTACATCTCTTCACATTTACACCATCTCTTCACCTTTACATCTCTTCACATTTACACCATCTCCTCACCTTTATATCTCTTCACATTTACACCATCTCTTCACCTTTACATCTCTTCACATTTACACCATCTCTTCACCTTTACATGTCTTCACATTTACACCATGTCTTCACCTTTACACCATCTCCTCACCTTTACATCTCTTCACATTTACGCCATCTCTTCACCTTTACATCTCTTCACATTTACACCATCTCTTCACCTTTACATCTCTTCACATTTACATCTCTTCACATTTACACCATCTCTTCACATTTACACCATCTCCTCACCTTTACATCTCTTCACATTTACACCATCTCTTCACATTTACACCATCTCCTCACCTTTACATGTCTTCACATTTACACCATCTCTTCACCTTTACATCTCTTCACATTTACACCATCTCCTCACCTTTACATCTCTTCACATTTACACCATCTCTTCACCTTTACATGTCTTCACATTTACACCATCTCTTCACATTTACACCATCTCTTCACCTTAACATCTCTTCACATTTACACCATCTCTTCACCTTTACATCTCTTCACATTTACATCATCTCTTCACATTTACACCATCTCTTCACCTTTACATCTCTTCACCTTTACATCTCTTCACATTTACACCATGTCTTCACATTTACACCATCTCTTCACCTTTACATGTCTTCACATTTACACCATCTCTTCACATTTACACCATCTCTTCACCTTTACATCTCTTCACATTTACACCATCTCTTCACCTTTACATCTCTTCACATTTACACCATCTCTTCACCTTTACATCTCTTCACCTTTACATCTCTTCACATTTACACCATCTCCTCACCTTTATATCTCTTCACATTTACACCATCTCCTCACCTTTACATCTCTTCACATTTACACCATCTCCTCACCTTTACATCTCTTCACCTTTACATCTCTTCACATTTACACCATCTCTTCACCTTTACATCTCTTCACATTTACACCATCTCTTCACCTTTACATCTCTTCACATTTACACCATCTCTTCACCTTTACATCTCTTCACATTTACACCATCTCCTCACCTTTACATCTCTTCACATTTACACCATCTCCTCACCTTTATATCTCTTCACATTTACACCATCTCTTCACCTTTACATCTCTTCACATTTACACCATCTCTTCACCTTTACATCTCTTCACATTTACACCATCTCTTCACCTTTACATCTCTTCACATTTACACCATCTCTTCACCTTTACATCTCTTCACATTTACACCATCTCCTCACCTTTACATCTCTTCACCTTTACATCTCTTCACATTTACACCATCTCTTCACCTTTACATCTCTTCACATTTACACCATCTCCTCACCTTTATATCTCTTCACATTTACACCATCTCTTCACCTTTACATCTCTTCACATTTACACCATCTCTTCACCTTTACATCTCTTCACATTTACATCATCTCCTCACCTTTACATCTCTTCACCTTTACATCTCTTCACATTTACACCATCTCTTCACATTTACACCATCTCTTCACCTTTACATCTCTTCACATTTACACCATCTCTTCACATTTACACCATCTCCTCACCTTTACATCTCTTCACATTTACACCATCTCCTCACCTTTACATCTCTTCACCTTTACATCTCTTCACATTTACACCATCTCCTCACCTTTATATCTTTTCACATTTACACCATCTCTTCACCTTTACATCTCTTCACATTTACACCATCTCTTCACCTTTACATCTCTTCACATTTACACCATCTTCTCACCTTTACATCTCTTCACATTTACACCATCTCTTCACCTTTACATGTCTTCACCTTTACATCTCCTCACATTTACACCATCTCCTCACCTTTACATCTCTTCACATTTACACCATCTCCTCACCTTTATATCTCTTCACATTTACACCATCTCCTCACCTTTACATCTCTTCACATTTACACCATCTCTTCACCTTTACATCTCTTCACATTTACACCATCTCCTCACCTTTATATCTCTTCACATTTACACCATCTCTTCACCTTTACATCTCTTCACATTTACACCATCTCTTCACCTTTACATGTCTTCACATTTACACCATGTCTTCACCTTTACACCATCTCCTCACCTTTACATCTCTTCACATTTACGCCATCTCTTCACCTTTACATCTCTTCACATTTACACCATCTCTTCACCTTTACATCTCTTCACATTTACATCTCTTCACATTTACACCATCTCTTCACATTTACACCATCTCCTCACCTTTACATCTCTTCACATTTACACCATCTCTTCACATTTACACCATCTCCTCACCTTTACATGTCTTCACATTTACACCATCTCTTCACCTTTACATCTCTTCACATTTACACCATCTCCTCACCTTTACATCTCTTCACATTTACACCATCTCTTCACCTTTACATGTCTTCACATTTACACCATCTCTTCACATTTACACCATCTCTTCACCTTAACATCTCTTCACATTTACACCATCTCTTCACCTTTACATCTCTTCACATTTACATCATCTCTTCACATTTACACCATCTCTTCACCTTTACATCTCTTCACCTTTACATCTCTTCACATTTACACCATGTCTTCACATTTACACCATCTCTTCACCTTTACATGTCTTCACATTTACACCATCTCTTCACATTTACACCATCTCTTCACCTTTACATCTCTTCACATTTACACCATCTCTTCACCTTTACATCTCTTCACATTTACACCATCTCTTCACCTTTACATGTCTTCACATTTCGCCATCTCTTCACCTTTACACCATTTGTGAGTTTGGGGGGTTTGTGAGTTTGGGGGGTTTGGGGGGTTTGGGGGATTGTGAGGTTTGGGGGGGTTGAGAGGTTTGGGGGGTTTGGGGGGTTTGGGGGATTGTGAGGTTTGGGGGGGGTTGAGAGGTTTGGGGTTTTAGGGGGTTTGGGGGGGACAATACACATCTATACTGTACCGTACACCATACCATCTCCCCCAAGCACCCCAAACCATTCTATTCTATTCCACTCACTCTTCTGTTTCACTCTATTCCAGTCAGGGGTGAATACTCTGGGCATGTGCTGCAAAGAGTGATCGTTGTTTATTAATTAAGTTCCACTTCAGTTATTCCAGCCAACAAAACCAAATATGCACCTTCTCTTTGTTTTATCCCGCCTGCGAGCTAGTTGTGGTTGGAGGGGGGTTGGGGGATGGGATCGGGGGGGTCAATTAGGCTGAGAGTCGCTGCCTTATTTAAAGAGCGTGTTCAGTGGAGCACTGCAGCTCCGACACCAATCAGAGGTGACAGAGGAGAAACAGCCGCTCCGCTCCTTCATTTAGCCGCCAGCCCGCAATTCGTCCTCCGCTCCGCGTCCCGCTTCTTCAAAGGGAGGCGCGTCTCCAATTTAACCAGCCAAGCTAAACGAACAGAGCGCTGTGCGCGTTTACTGATGTTAATCCCCCCTCGCTTCAGGGGGGAGTTCAGGCTGACCGCGGTCACCGCTGGCCACCGCTCCTCTCGGCCCTCGCTCGGAGCAAGTGTGTGAAGAATAAACCGCCTCTGATGTGGGAGAGTCAGAAACTCAAGTCGGGAGGCTGTGCATCTTGGGCGGGTCCAGCTGAGCGAACGAGTGAGTGACTAAGTGAGGTGATGAGTAAGTGGAGTGAGCGAGTGACTGAATGAGATGATGAGTAAGTGGAGTGAGCAAGTGACTGAATGAGGTGATGAGTAAGGTGGTGAGTAAATGAGGTGGTGAGTGAATGAGGTGGTGAGTGAGTGAATGAGGTGGTGAGTGAGTGAATGAAGTGGTGAGTGAATGAATGAGGTGGTGAGTGAGTGAATGAGGTGGTGAGTGAGTGAATGAGGTGGTGAGTGAGTGAATGCAGTGGTGAGTGAATGAATGAGGTGGTGTGTGGGTGAATGAGGTGGTGAGTGAGTGAATGAGGTGGTGAGTGAGTGAATGAAGTGGTGAGTGAATGAATGAGGTGGTGAGTGAATGAATGAGGTGGTGAGAATTATTTTTTTTTTTTTGGGTGAAAAATTCCAATCTGGTTTTAGACCCCACCACAGCACAGAAACAGCTTTAGCTAAGATAACAAATGATCTTCTTCTTGCCTCTGATCAGGGCCACGTACCTCTACTGGTTGGGGAGCTTTTTCCTACAAAGCCCGCAAATTTTGGAATAATCTCCCAGTTAATGTTCAGGACTCTGACACAGTCTCAATATTTGTCTCAACATACTTGTTTAGTAGCTTCTGGTAATTAATCTTCTCTTTTAGATGAAGGCAGGAGATCTGGGGGTTCTTGGACACAGAGGTTTATGGTAAACTGAGATGTTGGTGCTGTTGTTCCACCACTTCACGCGATCACACAGGTTTGTTGATGGTGGAGTGGGGGGATCCCAGTGTCTCAGGGTGGTCTCATGTCCATGTTACCTTCTGGTTCTCTCCTTTTAGTTTAGGCTGTTATAGTTAGATCTGCCGGAGTCTCCAGCCACACTCTAAAATTCTGAAAATTCATATTCTCTACAGTCTCACTCCCGAGCCCAACTCACTCTCTCTCTTTACTCCTCCTGAGGAAATGACTGTCCTCCTGTCTGTTAAACGCTGTTGAAGGACTGATCATCGGGCCATCACCCCACCATCACCAGCCAGCTCACCTCCTCACCATCACCAGCCAGCTAACCTCCTCACCATCACCAGCCAGCTCACCTCCTCACCATCACCAGCCAGCTCACCTCACCACCATCACCAGCCAGCTCACCTCCTCACCATCACCAGCCAGCTAACCTCCTCACCATCACCAGCCAGCTCACCTCCCCACCATCACCAGCCAGCTCACCTCCTCACCATCACCAGCCAGCTCTCCTGTCCATCTGTGTTACACCCTCAGTTACATCACTGTACCATCCAGATACACCAGCATTGAGATAGGATGGGACTGTTTCAGCTCCGCCCACTTTACATAAAGACTCAGTCAAGTGAGGTGGTGAGTAAGTGAGGTGGTGAGTGAGTCAAGTCAAGTTTATTTGTATAGCACTTTTTACAACGATGTTGTCACAAAGCAGCTTTACAGGAATTTTAAAACATGAAAAACATGAAATCACACACTTTATCCCTTGTGAGTGAGCCAGAGGCAACGGTGGCAACACCTCCCTCAACTGGACGAAGAAACCTTGGGAGGAACCAGACTCACAAGGGGGGACCCATCCTACTTTGAAATGTTTCGCAGGTGAAGAAACGCTGTTCTTGTAATGTTACCTATGTGTTGATTAAATGTCAGATCTGAGTCAATTGTTACACCAAGATTTATAACTACTGAACCAGGAACTACAGAGAAGTCAGCAAGATTTAACATTAAATCTGAACATTTAATCCGAGCAGCCTTTGGGTCGAGGAGGAGAACTTCCGTTTTATCTGGGTTTAAAAGAAGTAAGTTCTGCAGCTTCCAAAGTCTAATATCTCTTACACAATCTTCTATCTTATCTAATCTGGATTTATCATCTGGTCTGATATGTACAGTTGTGTATCATCGGCATAACAGTGGAAACTAATTCCATGTCTATTTATAACTGAGCCTAATGGTAGCATATATAGTGTAAATAACAGAGGACCTAAAACAGAACCTTGTGGAACTCCATATTTCACTCTTGTAGTGTTAGACGATACATTATTTATCTTTACAAACTGAAAACGATCCCTAAGGTAAGATGTGAACCAGGATAACGCTGTTCCTGTGATTCCAACTATATTTTCTAATCTGTCTGAGAGAATATCTGATCTATAGTGTCAAAAGCTGCACTTAGATCTAGTAACACCAGTAGAGATACGTGGCCCTGATCAGAGGCAAGAAGAAGATCATTTGTTATCTTAACTAAAGCTGTCTCTGTGCTGTGGCTTAAAACCAGATTGGAATATTTCACATATGTTGTTCTTATGTAGATGAGAACAGAGTTGTCTAGCTACAGGCTTTTCTAAAATTGTATAAATAAATGGTAAGTGGAGTGAGTGAGGTGGTGAGTGAGGTGGTGAGTGAGATGGTGAGTGAGTGAGGTGGTGAGTGAGATGGTAAGTGAGTGAGGTGGTGAGTGAGATGGTAAGTGAGTGAGGTGGTGAGTGAGTGAATGAGTGAGGTGGTGAGAGAGTGAGGTGGTGAGTGAGTGAGGTGATAGTGAGTGAGGTGGTGAGTGAGTGTGGTGGTGAGTGAGTGAATGAGGTGGTGACTGAGTGAGATGGTGAGAGAGTGAGGTGGTGAGAGAGTGAGGTGGTGAGGTTTCTTTTTTGCTGTTAACTGAAGGAGCAGCTTGTGGTCGCGGGCCGCTGCACAGAAACAATGTGGCGTTTTGTTCTGGAAAAAGTGCTGGACGCTGATTTCATGACAGCCCTGGATATTTGTTGGTGGGGGTGCACATCTCTCCCACCAAACCCCCCTCACCGCCCCCACTCCCACCCAATCCCTGCTCCCACCCACTCCCTGCTCCCCCCCCCAGCAGAGACAGACAAGGAGAAGAACAATAACTCATTTAGCATTCAGGAGAACACTGAACGCTGACGAATCCTCAAACACTAGACGTTCCTTCTCCCACTTTCTGAGAGACATTAAATACAAACACAGCTCTGGAGAAGAAGAAAGACCCTCAGACAGACGAAATTTTTGGCTAACTTGATTTACGGAGGTGAAATCTAGGATAACTTAGGTTAGCCTAGGTTTTAGCTCAGTAAATCAGATTTAGTGAGGCGAAACTTGATTTACAGAGGTGAAATCTAGACTCATTTTTATTTGCTGAGGTGAAATCTAGACTAGCTTTTTTACTGATGTGAAATCTAGACTAACAGTCTTATTGAACAAAAACCTAGGATAACTTAGTTTTATTGAACTAAAATCTAGGCAAACATTGATTTACTGAGGTGAAATCTAGGCTAATTTTGATTTACTGAGGTGAAATCTAGGCTAACTTTGTTTTACTGTGGTGAAATCTAGGTTAACTTGATTTACTGAGGTGAAATCGACTCTAACTTGATTTACTAAGGTGAAATCTAGGCTAAATTTGATTTCCTAAGGTAAAATCTAGGCTAACTTTGATTTACTGAGGTAAAATCTAGGCTAACTTTAATTTACTGAGGTAAAATCTAGGCTAACTTTGATTTACTGCAGAGAAATCTAGGCTAACTTTGATTTACTGAGGTAAAATCTAGGCGAACTTTGATTTACTAAGGTAAAATCTAGGCTAACTTTGATTTACTGAGGTAAAATCTAGGCGAACTTTGTTTTAATGTGGTGAAATATAGGCGAACGCTGTTTAACTGTGGTTAAATATAGGCGAACTTTGTTTTAATGTGGTAAAATCTAGGCTAACTTTGATTTACTGAGGTGAAATCTTGGCAAACTTTGATTTACTGAGGTGAAATCTAGGCTAACTTTGATTTACTGAGGTAAAAATCTAGGCTAACTGATTTACTCAGGTAAAATCTAGGCTAACTTTGATTTACTGAGGTAAAACCTCGGCTAACTTTGATTTACTGAGGTGAAATCTAGGCTAACTTTGACATACTAAGGTAAAATCTAGGCTGACGTTGACTTACTGAGGTAAAATCTAGGCTAACTTTGATTTACTGAGGTAAAAATCTAGGCTAACTGATTTACTCAGGTAAAATCTAGCCTTACTTTGATTTACTAGGGCAAAATCTAGGTTAACTTGATTTACTGAGGTGAAATCTACGCTAAATTGATTTACTGAGGTGAAATCTACGATAAATTTGGTTTACTAAGGTGAAATCTACGATAACTGATTTACTGAGGTGAAATCTAGGCTAACTTTGATTAACTCAGGTAAAATCTAGACTAACTTTGATTTACTGAGGTGAAATCTCAGCTAACTATGATTTACTGAGGTGAAATCTCGGCTAACTTTGACTTACTGAGGTAAAATCTCGGCTGACTGATTTACTGAGGTAAAATCTCAGCTATCTTTAATTTACTGAGGTGAAATCTAGGCTAACTTTGATTTACTGAGGTAAAATCTCGGCTAACTTTGACTTACTGAGGTAAAATCTCGGCTAACTTTGATTTACTAAGGCGAAATCTAGGTTAACTTGATTTACTGAGGTGAAATCTACGCTAACTTGATTTACTGAGGTGAAATCTATGCTAATTTTGATTTACTGAGGTGAAACCTAGGCTAACTTTTATTTACTGAGGTAAAATATAGGATAACTGATTTTCTGAGGTAAAATCTAGGCTAACTTTGATTTACTAAGGCGAAATCTAGTTTAACTTGATTTACTGAGGTAAAATCTACGCTAACTTGATTTACTGAGGTGAAATTTACGATAACTTTGATTTACTGAGGTGAAATCTAGGCCAATTTTAATTTACTGCACAGAAATCTAGGCTAACTTTAATTTACTGAGGTAAAGTCTAGGCTAACTTTGATTTAATGAGGTGAAATATCAGTTAACTTTGATTTACTGAGGTGAAATATCGGTTAACTTTGATTTACTGAGGTGAAATCTCGGTTAACTTTGATTTACTGAGAAAAAATCTCAGCTAACTTTGATTTACTGAGGCAAAACCTCAGCTAACTTTGATTTACTGAGGTAAAATCTCGGCTAACTTTGATTTACTGAGGTGAAGTCTAGGCTAACTTTGATTTACTGAGGTGAAATCTCGGTTAACTTTGGATTACTGAGATAAAATCTCGGCTATCTTTAATTTACTGAGGTAAAATCTCAGCTAAATTGGATTTACTGAGGCAAAATCTCTGCTAACATGGATTTACTGAGGTAAAATCTAGGCTAACTTGATTTACTGAGGTTAAATCTACGCTAAATTTGATTTACTGAGGTAATATCTAGGCTAACTTTGATTTACTAAGGCGAAATCTAGGTTAACTTGATTTACTGAGGTGAAATCTACGCCAACTTGATTTACTGAGGTGAAATCTATGTTAACTAGATTTACTGAGGTGAAATCTAGGTTAACTTTGATTTACTGAGGTAAAACCTCGGCTAACTTTGACTTACTGAGGTAAAATCTAGGCTAACTTTGATTTACTGAGGTGAAATCTTGGCTAACTTTGATTTACTGAGGTAAAATCTAGGCTAACTGATTTACTGAGGTGAAATCTAGGCTAACATTGATTTACTAAGGTGAAATCTAGGCTAACTTTGATTTACTAAGGTGAAATCTAGGCTAACTTTGATTTACTGAGGTAAAATCTAGGCTAACTTTGATTTACTGAGGTAAAATCTAGGCTAACTTTGATTTACTAAGGTAAAACCTAGGCGAACTTTGTTTTACTGTGGTGAAATATAGGCGAACTTTGATTTACTGTGGTTAAATATAGGCAAACTCTGTTTTAATCTGGTGAAATCTAGGCTAACTTTGATTTACTGAGGTGAAGTCCTGGCTAGCTTTGATTTACTGAGGTGAAATCTAGGCTAACTTTGATTTACTGAGGTAAAATCTCAGCCAACTTTGATTCACTGATGTGAAATCTAGGCTAAGTTTGATTTACTGAGGGAAAACCTCGGCTAGCTTTGATTTACTGAGGTGAAATCTCGGCTGACTTTGATTTACTGAGGTGAAATCTAGGCTGACTGATTTACTAAGGTAAAATCTAGGCTAATTTTGATTAACTGAGCTGAAATCTAGGCTAACTTTGATTTACTAAGGTAAAATCTAGGCTAACTGATTTACTAAGGTAAAATCTAGGCTAACTGATTTACTGAGGTGAAATCTAGGCTAACTGATTTACTGAGGTAAAATCTCGGCTAACTTTGATTTACTGAGATAAAATCTCAGCTATCTTTAATTTACTGAGGTAAAATCTCGGCTAAATTGGATTTACTGAGGTGAAATCTAGGCTGACTTTGATTTACTGAGGTAAAATCTAGGCTAATTTTGATTTACTGAGGCAAAACCTCGGCTAACTTTAATTTTCTAAGATGAAATCTAGGCTAACTTTGATTTACTAAGGCAAAATCTAGTTTAACTTGATTTACTGAGGTAAAATCTACGCTAACGTGATTTACTGAGGTGAAATCTATGATAACTTTGATTTACTGAGGTGAAATATAGGCGAACTTTGATTTACTGTGGTTAAATATAGGCAAACTCTGTTTTAATCTGGTGAAATCTAGGCTAACTTTGATTTACTGAGGTGAAGTCCTGGCTAGCTTTGATTTACTGAGGTGAAATCTAGGCTAACTTTGATTTACTGAGGTAAAATCTCAGCCAACTTTGATTCACTGATGTGAAATCTAGGCTAAGTTTGATTTACTGAGGGAAAACCTCGGCTAGCTTTGATTTACTGAGGTGAAATCTCGGCTGACTTTGATTTACTGAGGTGAAATCTAGGCTGACTGATTTACTAAGGTAAAATCTAGGCTAATTTTGATTAACTGAGCTGAAATCTAGGCTAACTTTGATTTACTAAGGTAAAATCTAGGCTAACTGATTTACTAAGGTAAAATCTAGGCTAACTGATTTACTGAGGTGAAATCTAGGCTAACTGATTTACTGAGGTAAAATCTCGGCTAACTTTGATTTACTGAGATAAAATCTCAGCTATCTTTAATTTACTGAGGTAAAATCTCGGCTAAATTGGATTTACTGAGGTGAAATCTAGGCTGACTTTGATTTACTGAGGTAAAATCTAGGCTAATTTTGATTTACTGAGGCAAAACCTCGGCTAACTTTAATTTTCTAAGATGAAATCTAGGCTAACTTTGATTTACTAAGGCAAAATCTAGTTTAACTTGATTTACTGAGGTAAAATCTACGCTAACGTGATTTACTGAGGTGAAATCTATGATAACTTTGATTTACTGAGGTGAAATCTAGGCCAATTTTAATTTACTGCACAGAAATCTAGGCTAACTTTAATTTACTGAGGTAAAGTCTAGGCTAACTTTGATTTACTGAGGTGAAATCTCGGTTAACTTTGATTTCCTGAGAAAAAATCAGCTAACTTTGATTTACTGAGGCAAAACCTCGTCTAACTTTGATTTACTGAGGTAAAATCTCGGCTAACTTTGGAGTACTGAGATAAAATCTCGGCTATCTTTAATTTACTGAGGTAAAATCTCGGCTAAATTGGATTTACTGAGGCAAAATCTCTGCTAACATGGATTTACTGAGGTAAAATCTAGGCTAACTTGATTTACTGAGGTGAAATCTACGCTAATTTTGATTTACTGAGGTAATATCTAGGCTAACTTTGATTTACTAAGACGAAATCTAGGTTAACTTGATTTACTAAGGTGAAATCTAAGCTAACTTGATTTACTGAGGTGAAATCTACGCTAACTTTGATTTACTGCAGAGAAATCTAGGCCAACTTTGATTTACTGAGGTAAAATCTAGGCTAATTTTGGTTTACTGAGGTAAAATCTAGGCTAACTTTGATTTAGTGAGGTAAAATCTCGGCTAACTTTGATTTACTGAGGTAAAACCTTGGCTAACTTTGATTTACTAAGGCGAAATCTAGGTTAACTTGATTTACTGAGGTAAAACCTCGGCTAACTTTGATTTAGTTAGGTAAAATCTAGGCTAACTTTGATTTCCTGAGGTAAAATCTTGGATAACTTTGATTTACTAAGGTAAAACCTAGGCTAACTTTGACTTACTGAGGTAAAATCTAGGTTAACGTTGATTTACTGAGGTAAAACCTCGGCTGACTTTGATTTACTGAGGTGAAATCTAGGCTAACTTTGACTTACTGAGGTAAAATCTAGGCTAATTTTGATTGACTGAGGTAAAATCTAGGCTTACTTTGATTTACTAAGGCAAAATCTAGGTTAACTTGATTTACTGAGGTGAAATCTACGCTAACTTGATTTACTGAGGTGAAATCTATGATAAATTTGGTAAATTTGGTAAATTTGGTAACTTTGATTTAATCTGAGGGAAAACCTCGGCTAGCTTTGATTTACTGAGGTGAAATCTAGGCTAACTTTGACTTACTGAGGTAAAATCTAGGCTAACTTTGATTTACTAAGGTAAAATCTAGGCGAACTTTGTTTTAATGTGGTGAAATCTAGGCTAGCATTCATTTACTGAGGTGAAATCCTGGCTAACTTTGATGTACTGAGGTGAAATCTTGGCTAACTTTGATTTACTGAGGTAAAATCTAGGCTAACTGACTTACTGAGGTAAAATCTTGGCTGACTGATTTACTAAGGCGAAATCCAGGCTAACTTTAATTTACTGCAGAGAAATCTAGGCTAACTTTGATTTACTGAGGTAACATCTAGACTAACTTTGACTTACTGAGGTAAAATCTAGACTAACTTTGATTTACTAAGGTAAAATCTAGGCGAACTTTGTTTTAATGTGGTGAAATCTAGGCTAGCATTCATTTACTGAGGTGAAATCCTGGCTAACTTTGATGTACTGAGGTGAAATCTTGGCTAACTTTGATTTACTGAGGTAAAATCTAGGCTAACTGATTTACTGAGGTGAAATCTAGGCTAACTTTGATTTACTAAGGTGAAATCTAGGCTAACTTTGATTTACTAAGGTGAAATCTAGGCTAACTGATTTACTGAGGTGAAATCTCGGCTAACTTTGATTTACTGAGGTAAAATCTCAGCCAACTTTGATTTACTGAAGGAAAACCTCGGCTAGCTTTGATTTACTGAGGTAAAATCTAGGCTAACTTTGATTTACTGAGGTAAAATCTAGGCTAATTTTGATTGACTGAGGTAAAATCTAGGCTTACTTTGATTTACTAAGGCCAAATCTAGGTTAACTTGATTTACTGAGGTGAAATCTATGCTAACTTGATTTACTGAGGTGAAATCTATGATAAATTTGGTTTACTGAGGTAAAATCTCCGATAACTGATTTACTGAGGTGTAATCTAGGCTAATTTTGATTTACTGAGGTGAAATCTAGGCTAATTTTGATTTACTGCAGATAACTCTAGGCTAACTTGGATTTACTAAGGGTAAAATCTAGGCTAACTTTGATTTACTGAGGTAAAATCTAGGCTTACTTTAATTTACTTAGGTAAATCTAGGCTAACTTTGATTTACTGAGGTGAAATCTCGGCTAACTGATTTACTGAGGTGAAATCTAGGCTAACTGATTTACTGAGGTGAAATCTCGGCTAACTGATTTACTGAGGTGAAATCTCGGCTAACTTTGACTTACTGAGGTAAAATCTCAGCTGACTTTGATTTACTGAGGTAAACTCTCGGCTGACTTTGATTTACTGAGGTGAAATCTAGGCTGACTAATTTACTAAGGCGAAATCTAGGTTAACTTGATTTACTGAGGTGAAATCTACGCTAACTTGATTTACTGAGGTGAAATCCAGGCTAACTTTGATTTAATGAGGTAAAATCTAGGCTAACTTTGATTTACTGAGGTGAAATCCAGGCTAACTTTGATTTAATGAGGTAAAATCTAGGCTAACTTTGATTTACTGAGGTAAAATCTAGGCTAACTTTGATTTACTGAGGTAAAATCTAGGCTAACTTTGATTCACTGAGGTAAAATCTAGGCTAACTTTGATTTACTAAGGTAAAATCTAGGCGAACTTTGTTTTACTGTGGTAAAATATAGCCGAACGTTGTTTTACTGTGGTTAAATATAGGCGAACTGTGTTTTAATGTGGTGAAATCTACGCTAACTTTGATTTACTGAGGTGAAATCTAGGCTAACTTTGATTTACTGAGGTGATATCTAGGCTAACTTTGATTTACTGAGGTGATATCTAGGCTAACTTTGATTTACTGAGGTGATATCTAGGCTAACTTTGATTTACTGAGGTGATATCTAGGCTAACTTTGATTTACTGAGGTGATATCTAGGCTATCTTTGATTTACTGAGGTGAAATCCTGGCTAACTTTGATTTATTGAGGTGAAATCTTGGCTAACTTTGATTTACTGAGGTGAAATCTAGGCTAACTTTGATTTACTGAGGTGAAATCAGGGCTAACTGATTTACTGAGGTAAAATCTCGGCCAACTTTGATTTACTGATGTAAAATCTCGGCCAACTTTGATTTACTGAGGTAAAATCTAGGCTAACTTTGATTTACTGAGGGAAAACCTCGGCTAGCTTTGATTTACTGAGGTGAAATCTAGGCTAATTTTGATTGACTGAGGTAAAATCTAGGCTTACTTTGATTTACTAAGGTAAAATCTAGGTTAACTTGATTTACTGATGTGAAATTTACGCTTAGATGCCTGGGCTGGACCTTTCGGGGGTGGGGCTGGTGGGGGTTGTCTCCGGGTTTGTGGTGATTGAAATTAGCAGGACCCGGGCAGCTAAATTGTGCATTCAGAGTTAAAAAGCGTGGAGCAGCCATCTGTCAAAGATTAGGCATCTGTCACGGCCCTGTGAGCGCCACCGCATGCTAATGCACTCCGGCATGCCGACAGTGTGAACGAGAGAAGTGACTCTGTGAATGAACTTCATTAATAAACTTCTACATCACTTTTTATGCTTAACTGCAAAAGAAATCACCATAAAATGAATAGAATTTAAACTCAACCTCTCCAAAGGACGTGGTTCCTGACGTGTGGGTCACCAGCACATCACCTTTCATGACAGATCTGCAAGTGGTTCCTTTAAACTACGAGCAGGAACCGAAAATTCCACTTACATCACAGATATGTGGCTCGGCTCGAACCCTGTCAACGCTGCCGCCTTATCACCTGTACTCCCACCTGTACTCCATGTTACACCTTGCTTCCTCATGAGTTCACGGTTTCTTTTTGCTTTCCTTTTCTGTTAAACGGCACTCGCTCGGCTTTCCACACAGTCAGCCATGCGTTCTTCACTCCCATCTCTCCTCCAACAGCATTCCTGATATATAATTTCACATCACTTTCCATACAGCCTCTACTGCCTCCGTTAGACAGGTGTGCCTCTGGGGTTGGTCTCCAGCCTCCTACGTTTCATTTATATGTTCACAGTTACAAAAATACTGATCGTGTACACTCCTGGATAAACAAATGTGTTCGAGCTCTGCTTTGTAGACGTTGAGTTACATAAAACAAGGTTCCACATGTTCCTCTACGTTCCACAACGTGTAATGATCATTACTCTGCTGCTCTGTGATGAAAGAGAGACTGTATGTCTTCACCTTTACCTGCAGGAGGTACGGAAAGACGTTCAGGTTGAGATTATTGGTGCACTGTTTACCCCTTGTCTGGTTATCTAGGTTTTGAGTTACAACCTGGGTTTTAAAGAGGTATCTAATTTGGGTTACCTGGCTTTTGAGGCATAACATGGGTTTTGCATAAAACCTCATTGCGTCATTACCTGTGTTTTGAAGTGCTACCTGTGTTTTGGGGGTAATACCTGGTCTGGGGTGTTGCCTGGGTTTAAATATTGTGCCAGAGTTCTAGGTCTTTACCTGGGTTTTAGTATAGTACCTGGGTTCTGGGGTGTAACCTGGGTTTTAGAATAGTACCTGGGTTCTGAGGTGTAACCTGGGTTTTAGAATAGTACCTGTGTTCTGAGATGTAAACTGGGTTCTAGGATAGTAGAATAGGATTTAGAATATTGTGAGCTGGGGACCAGGGGAGAACCAGTTCTGGGGTGCGACTCTGATTTGGGGTATTACCTGGTCTGCAAGTTTTGCCGTCCTCGCGGAGTTTGACGCCGGTGGGGCAGGCGCAGCTGTAGAAGGGCGGAAACGGGGAGAGCAGACACAGGTGAGAACATCCACCATTACCGTCACTGCAGGGCGTGTGAACTGAGGACACAGAGAACAGAACAGTATGAATGGAGCGCCACCACAGGCGGGACTCCCGGCGCACTACACAGTTACAAACACTTGTCTTACTGAGAAACTGAGAACCGAGCAGTGCTCTGTTCCAGTGAGAACCAGCGAGGTACTCCACGGTACTGTACTGAAGAACGAGCTCATGAACACCAATAATACTACTTCAGAACCTGCCAGGTTAACAATGGGGTTCCTGTACCGCCCACTGTCAGGACACGCTCTCTCCACTCGACCTTCAGACCTCCAGATCCACTAGTGTCCCGTGGGTCCTGCACCTGGCAACGGATTATAGCTCGATCCGTTAATACCGGTTTTAAGAGACGCAGAAGGAGGAACCTAATGGACCTGCACTGCGTAGAAAGAGAAGAGTTTGATGTGAACAGGCTGTTCACTTTAAGCCCAGCTCTAAAACAGAGCGTGCTGATTTGAGTGCATTTGTGACATCACAAATACCAACACATCTACAAATATCAACACATTCAGCCTACAGCCGTTTAGCCCCGCCCATGAAGAGGGGATTACTCCCACACGGACACACCCAGTAGAAGACGGAGCAGTACCGCCAGACGGGACCACTCCCACACGGTGATGTAGCGTCGCTGTGGCGCAGAGACACACCGGCGTAATTCATCGTTTATCAGGCAAATACAGAACACAAGCTCCTCCCCCGCTGCCATGTCTGATTTACTCCGTACTGCCCTCTACTGGACGTGTTGCTCAGAGCGGTACGTGGCAGTGACAGTTATATAGATGCTCGTAGAGTTTAAACCAGTCTTTAAAGAGCAGTAACGTAAATAGTCTGAGTGAAACAGCTGCTGGACAGGAAGTGACTATGGAAACGATTTCATTCCTCATATTTTTGACATACAGGGTGAGTCAAAAGTCTTAGGAGAGCCTTTTATTTCAGAAGTGAAGGGAAAATGTTGTATCTGAATTCTCCAGCTAGTAACGGGTGAGGGAGTCGTATCTTTTAGGCTATGTCCCGAACATGGCAGCCATCTTGAAAGCCACCATATTGGATACAGGGTGAGTTTCTCCAATGTGAAGGTGGTTGTGTAGCAGATCAACGAAGACCAGAACTGATCAGAAATTGATTGATGTAATCAGATTAGTAATATCTCTTGTGGTTCAAACGTTATCAACACAGAAAGTTACAACAACAACTACATTGAACATGTCCAGTACGCTGTCCCTGGAGCTGAACTCAGATCTGAAGGTTCAGAACTAACTCATCGTTAATGTGTACATGGGGTTTCAGCATAAACCAGCAGATTGTTTCCAACCGCTCCGAACTCACACACAGCCGGGAAAGAGAAAAGCGTCTGCTGACGTATGTGCCGCTGAGAGCGGAGCTGATGATGACGGAGCTCTCGCTGATAGTAGGTCAGGTTGGTGGAGGAAGAACTCGCTGAGATGTTATTGGGTGATACATGCCAATGGTACCACCACAGAAATCAGCACAAAGACAGAGGAACTAGAGTTCAGCCTTTAAATAAAGTGAGGCAGTGAGTCATGAGCAAGGACAAAAGTTGACTTTCAGGTAAAGACAGGTGAGAAACCTCACACACACTCACACGTTTGTCTTACTATATTAGTGGGGTCATCCATAAGTTTCTATTGAACCTTGTTTTACTATAATTAATAATACTACTCCTAAACCTAACCTTAACCTCAGTACCTTATATAATACTATACCTACACCTAACCCTAACCTCAGTACCTTATATAATACTATACCTACACCAAAACCTAACCTTAACCTTAGTACCTTATATAATACTACACCTACACCTAAACCTAACCTTAACCTCAGTACCTTATATAATACTACACCTAAACCTAACCTTAACCTCAGTACCTTAAATAATACTACACCTACACCTAACCATAACCTTATATAATACCTTATATAACACTACACCTACACCTAACCCTAATCTTAACCTCAGTACCTTAAATAATACTACACCTACACCTAACCATAACCTTATATAATACCTTATATAACACTACACCTACACCTAACCCTAATCTTAACCTCAGTACCTTATATAATACTATACCTACACCTAACCCTAACCTCAGTACCTTATATAATACTATACCTACACCAAAACCTAACCTTAACCTTAGTACCTTATATAATACTACACCTACACCTAAACCTAACCTTAACCTCAGTACCTTATATAATACTACACCTAAACCTAACCTTAACCTCAGTACCTTAAATAATACTACACCTACACCTAACCATAACCTTATATAATACCTTATATAACACTACACCTACACCTAACCCTAATCTTAACCTCAGTACCTTATATAATACTACACCTACACCAAAACCTTACATTAACACCAGTACCTTATATAATACTACACCTAACCTAACCCTAACCTTAACCTCAGTACCTTTTATAATACTACACCTACACCTAACCGTAATGTTAACCTCAGTACCTTACATAATACTACACCTACACCTAACCTCAGTACCTTATATAATACTACACCTACACCTAACCTTAACCTCAGTACCTTATATAATACTATACCTACACCAAAACCTAACCTTAACCTTAGTACCTTATATAATACTACACCTACACCTAACCCTAACCTCAGTACCTTATATAATACTATACCTACACCAAAACCTAACCTTAACCTTAGTACCTTATAAAATACTACACCTAAACCTAAACCTAACCTTAACCTTAGTACCTTATATAATACTACACCTAAACCTAACCCTAACCTTAACCTCAGTACCTTTTATAATACACCTACACCTAAACCTAACCTTAACCTCAGTACCTTATATAATACTACACCTACACCTAACCTTAACCTCAGTACCTTATATACTACACCTAAACCTAACCTTAACCTCAGTACCTTATATAATACTACACCTACACCTAACCCTAACACTAATCTTAACCTCAGTACCTTATATAATACTACACCTACACCTAACCCTAACCTTAACCTCAGTACCTTATATAATACTACACCTACACCTAAACTTAACCCTAACCTTAAACTCAGTACTTTATATAATACTCCACCTACACCTAAACCTAACCCTAATCTTAACCTCAGTACCTTATATAATACTACACCTAAACCTAAACCTAACCTTAACCTCAGTACCTTATATAATACCACACCTACACCCAAACCTAACCCTAAACTTAACCTTAGTACCCCAAAGACTAATTTTTTTAAACGTGATTTTTGGAGAAAATTACGTGTCCTAAAGTGAGGACAAACAACAGACTGTACTATACTAGTGAGGACATGTGGTCGTCACAACTATACCTCTACAAGAACACACACAGACACAGACACACACACACTCACACGTTCACACACACACACACACACACAAATACTAAATTATAACAAAACTAAACCTAAACTAGAACTAAACTAAACTAAAAACTAAATTAAACTAATGTAAAACTAAACTAAACCAAACAAAAATAATTTTAAACTAAACCCAGAATTGAACTAAAACTAAATTAAATTAATCTAAACAAAATTAAACTAAACCCAGAATTAAACTCAAACTAAATTAAACTAAACTAAACTAAAATTAACCTAAAACTAAACTAAAATTAACCTAAAACTAAATTAATCTAAACTAAACTAAAATAAAACAAAACCCAAACCAAACCTAAAACTAAACTGAATTAAACCTAAAACTAAACTGAACTAAACCCAATCTAAACTAAACCTAAAAGTAAACTAAAACTAAACTGAACTAAAACTAAACCAAAACTAAACTAAACCTGAACTTAAACTAAACTAAAACTAGACCAAAACTAAACTACACCTAATCTAAACCTAAAAGTAAACTACAACTAAACTGAACTAAAAATGAAACTAATCCAAACCTAAACTAAAACGAAACTGTACTAAACCTAAACTAAACTAAAACTAACCTAAACCTAACTAAACTAAAACTAAACCTAACTAAACTAAACAGAACTAAACCTAAAAGTAAACTAAACAGAACTAAACCTAAAAGTAAACTAAAACTAAACTGAACTAAAACAAAACTTTTAATACACCTCCATGTTTAACCCGATGTGGTTCTAAAGAGAACTGGTGGGTTTACTGGAGAACCCTTGGAGAACCGTGTTGTGTAGGCGTGTAGGGGGAACATGGAGTCCGTCAGGCTGGACCGGTGCTGGGGCTGCAGCGTGGTTAGAACTGACCGGCTCGGACTGTGTTTATGAGGCGAGCGAACTGCGGAGAACTGACTCTGTGAGAAACGACAGACTCCCCCCGCAACACAACACAGCCCACCTGCAGAAAGACCCGGAACGGATCAGCAGGCGGAACCGAACACATATTTCACCCTCAGCGCACCGGAGAGCAATAAATACCCCCAAAACAAACACCTCCTCACAGCTCCGGCCCACTGTGGAGAACCCCGACACAGCAACCCCCTAAATCTCCGCAGCGCTTTGTTAAAGTGGGAGGGGGGGGCGTGGTGGTGGGGAGGTGGTCGTTGTGGGTTGGGGGGCTGCGGTTGCGGATCCATGTCAGATCGTGGGGGGTTGGGGGGCGATGGGGGCTCATAAGGGGGCTGAGCTTCCCGGCAAACACGCAACACTGTCTCAGCTTCTACTTTCCTACAACGTTAGGCTGATTACGTTGTCTAAATAACGTTGCTACAACACCGCTACTCAGTTACGCTGTCATGCGGTATATACGTCTATCTGTCGGCTGATAGACTACCAGGCAGATACGGTGGAACGTATGAAGGACTCTCAGTGGTTGTGACAATGTACTTACAACGTTACCACTATGTTCTCACAACTTTCTGAGGAATTACATTTCAATGCTGTGACGACAAAACAGCTGATTCTCAGAGCGTGGCTGTCCGACTCCTGCTCTCTGGTCAACAAGCTAACAGGAAATAAACTAATTAACACTAATCATTAGCTGAAAACAATCTCACTGTTTTATACTGGTAAATTAACAATAGCAATAATGGTAATAATAGTAATGACAGTAATAATAGACATAATAGTAAGAAGAGCAATTCTAGGAAAAATATTAATAACAGTAATAATAGTAAACGAATCAGAGCGTGTATAACTGACTTTTACAACACTCACTGATGGTGTCTGTTATGCTGCAGAACGATTTGATGAAATTACAAAATAAAAGTTTTAAAAGACTTTAATAAATAAAAAAAAAATCGGTAAATTCAATGTGTATACTTGAGTTGTAGACGTGGAGACCACTGGTTACCATCACCACCACTGTAAACACCATCACCACCACTGTGAACACCACCACCACTGTAAACATTATCACCACCACTGTAAACACCATCACCACCACTGTAAACACCATCACCACTGTAAACACCATCACCACCAGTGTAAACACCATCACCACCACTGTGAACACCATCACCACCAGAGTAAACACCATCACCACCACTGTAAACACCATCACCACCAGTGTAAACACCATCACCACCACTGTAAACACCACCACCACCACTGTAAACACCATCACCACCACTGTAAACACCATCACCACCACTGTAAACACCATCATCACCACCACTGTAAACACCATCACCCCAGTGTAAACACCATCACCACCAGAGTAAACACCATCACCACCACTGTAAACACCATCATCACCACTGTGAACATCACCACCACCACTAAAAATTATCACCACCACAGTAAACATCATCACCACCACTGTAAACACCATTACCACCACTGTAAACATCATCACCCCTACTGTAAAGACCATCACCACCACTGTAAACACCATCACCACCACCACTGTAAACACCATCACCACCACCACTGTGAACATCATCACCACCACTGTGAACATCACCACCACCACCACAGTGAACAACATCATCACCAGTGTAAACACCATCACCACCACTGTAAACATCACCCCACCACAGTAAACATCATCACCACCAGTGTAAACACCATCACCACCACAACTGTAAACACCATCACCACCACAACTGTAAACACCATCACCACCACAACTGTAAACACTGTAAACACCATCACCACCACTGTGAACACCATCACCACCACCACTGTAAACACCATCACCACCATTGTAAACACCATCACCACTGTACACACCATCACCACCACCACTGTAAACACCATCACCACCACTGTAAACACCATCACCACCATTGTAAACACCATCACCACTGTACACACCATCACCACCACCACCACTGTAAACACCATCACCACCACAACTATAAACACCATTACCACCACCACCACTGTAAACACCATCACCACCACTGTGAACATCACCACCACCACTGTAAACATCAACACCACCACTGTAAACACCATCACCACCACTGTACACACCATCACCACCACAACTGTAAACACCATCACCACCACTGTAAACATCACCACCACTGTACACACCATCACCACCACTGTAAACATTATCACCAGCACTGTAAACACCATCACCACCACTGTAAACACCATCACCACCACCACTGTACACACCATCACCACCACCACTGTACACACCACCACCACCACTGTGAACATCACCACCACCACTGTACACACCACCACCACCACTGTGAACATCACCACCACCACTGTACACACCACCACCACCACTGTGAACATCACCACCACAACTGTACACACCACCACCACCACTGCTCTAAACAACATCTGAACCATTTCACTCAAGATCTCTGTGTTTACACCTAAAGCTCTGACTCGTGTTGGGTACTGAAGGGTGGACTTCCTCTTTAAGCTCTGTCTCTGAGCTGGCGTTCTTTGGGAGACTGAAGGAATCAGAAGATACGTCAGCTGCATCTTCTGATTCCTCACAAGTCAAGAATGTGTTTCTCAGCCGCAACTGCAGCGTCTTCTAAACCAGCTGGGCCTTCAGAGACGGGGGGCAAACGAGGCTGACTCACTGTAGGGCTGCCGCTCCTGACCCAACACCTGGATGTCCATGGGCGAGTAGATGGCGTTGAGGATCTCTCTCCGGTTGTCTCCGGTGTGTTTGTTACAGGCGTGTATGGAGCGTGTCTGCCAGTCCGTCCAGTACAGCGTCTCCTCATACAGGGTCAGCGCGAACGGGTGGGTCAGCGTTCCCTCCACCACCGTCTCCCTGAGGAGCAGAACACAAACACACCACTCGTTCATCAAGTTCATCACACGTTCAGCAAATCACACGCAAACACGCACACGTCTGGGTCTGTTTACCCGCCGTCCACCCCGCCTCACGCAGCAGGACAAGTACCAGCAATCTGATTGGCTGCTGCTCAGCTCATTTGCATACAATCAGTCCAGAATGGTTTAATTTTTTACAAATTCCCGTATTATATCTCCTCCAAGTTAAAGGAAAACTCCACCTGATTATTCTAAATTTCTGCCTACAGATGGCTGAGATGAGAGACATTCAGAGAGGTTCTAGATACAGTTAGCACCATCCACTGGGACGAGCTCCTCAAACACCAAACGCTCTGAGAGATCTAAATTGGGAGAACTTGCATGCGTCTGAGCAGAACCGGCGCTCAGTGCAGACGCGGTGTCTGTATTTAGAGCTCTCGTTTGTTTATTCGCTCTGATGAGCTGCAGCACTTCACCGGCACGCAGACCCACAGCGGAGGAAACACACTGGGCGGGGGGCGGGGGTGGGGGGGGGGCACAGGAACTAAACCCTGAACCCTCAGACGCCCGCCACAGCGCCAGCCAACGGGGAAATTAAACAACTCTGCTTGTCAGCACTGCATCTGCTGTGGTCATTAGTGGCCAGTGTCGGCACAGCCAGGGTCATTCAGTCAATTCATTACTGTCATTACACAGACTGAACTCCACAGCGCCACCACCCTGCGGACTCCAGCAACTCAAACTAACACACAGCTCTGACAACGTAGACCTTAAGATTAAACCGGGTCTAACATTTGAACTAAAACCAGCAGCGAGTTCACTGTACACTTACAGTAAACCACTCTTAGTGTCACTACTGAACTCACGCTCACAGTCTGAGCAGCCAATGATCACTCCTTCTATCAGTATATACTTAATAAATATACTTCAGTACTCCATACTAAACAAACTTACATACATTCAGATAAGTAAATAAATATAACATTACAATTATAATACTTCATAAAACATTACTACACCAAGCGCCCGACAGAGGAACCAGTACATACTATAAAATACTACATATTCTTTAATACTATACGATATATTCGTTAATACTATACAATACTAATTATTCTTTTATACTATATATATATATATATTGCACAATACTGCATATTATAAAGTATATTTACACTACACAATATTACATATTCCTTAATATATATGTACACTCCACAATACTGCATATTATTTGGAATATATACTGCACAATACAACATGTTTTTTTACTATTATATAAATATAATATAATAAATATAATATTATAATATATATATATATAATACTACAAATTATTTAGTATATACACTATAACACTACATGTTCTTTAAATAAAAACTTTTTACTTTAATAAATTACATACAATAAAATAACACAATAATGAAATGTTAACAAATCATTTACACATTTTTGTTATATATTTGTTATATATTATATATATGTAATGGTATAAAAAATGGCATCTGCACCACATACTCATGTTAAATACATTAAAGTACCACAAAAAATAATTAAATATTTTATTATAAACAATCCTAAATAAAACATTATACACATTCTATACAGTACACACTAGATATAATAAAACTATACGCTCAGATATGTTTATTTATTTTATTGGACTTAAATATGCACTAAGAGAAATTTCAAGAACAGGATTCTGAAATGATTACAAATCATAAAACCTATAATCAATAATCGGCTGTATCAGGTCTGATAATCCGCTGTATGGGCGGTTTGTGGTGTTTATGTTTGTTGTTGGCATATATTTGTCTCGTAGAGGAACGACGTGTGTATTTTAACTGACTGTTTATTTCTGTGGCGTTCTCAGAGAGGCCGGCAAATCCGAACGTCGTTAAGATCAGACGCGGTTCTGATCTGACGAGCGCCGTGTTACTCAGCGATGAGGCCTCGGCCTCCTGGCTCGGCGGGTGCGGTGGGGGTGACGGGGTGCGTGTGAGGAACAGAGTGATGCAGAAGGGAAATGTAATTACATCCAGATTTCTCGTAGCCGTTGACGTAGGTGGGTTGCTTGGCGGCGGCGGCGGCGGCGACTGTTTGAAGCACCGTAAACTCCACCATTAATCAGAGGTGTGCAGAACTCAGACATCAAACAGCCGCTGCGCCTCAAGAACAACAGAAGGTAAGTGCTCACAGAGGAGCGCCGACTCTCTGAGAGGAGACAGAACACGCCGTACGCTCCTCATCCACAGCGCCTAATCCTCCTGCAGCTTTCCAGCATCCAGACATTACACACTCCGAACAGTCCGACGCACTCGAAATAATATAGTTTACTGACACTCTTCAGTCCAACTGCAGCTACAAGACTAACGAAGGACATACAGAGGGAGAGACAGTGTGACTGAGGGAGTGGTTGAGGGGGTGACTGAGGGAGTGACTGAGGGAGTGACTGGGGTGTTGCTGATCAGTAAGGATTTGGGGTCAGTACAGAAAAGACGCCTCTCGGCTATGAAGTGTCTATTAAACCACATAAACAGTAGGAGATGCCTCTGCCCCGGGGCCCAAACACTACCCACAATGCCTAGCAGTGTCAGGTGACAGCAGTATATGACATGCAGGTAAACTCCAATTTAGAGAGAGAGAGAGAAAGAGATCCAGAGAGAGAGATCCAGAGAGAGAGAGAGACATCAAGAGAGAGAGAGAGATCCAGAGAGAGAGGGAGAGATCTAGAGAGAGAGGGAGAGATCTAGAGAGAGAGAGATCCAGAGAGAGAGAGAGAGAGAGACATCAAGAGAGAGAGAGAGATCCAGAGAGAGAGGGAGAGATCTAGAGAGAGAGATCCAGAGAAAGAGAGAGAGAGAGAGAGACATCAAGAGAGAGAGAGAGATCCAGAGAGAGAGGGAGAGATCTAGAGAGAGATCCAGAGAAAGAGAGAGAGAGAGACATCAAGAGAGAGAGAGATCCAGAGAGAGAGGGAGAGATCTAGAGAGAGAGAGATCCAGAGAAAGAGAGAGAGAGAGAGACATCAAGAGAGAGAGAGAGATCCAGAGAGAGAGGGAGAGATCCAGAGAGAGAGGGAGAGATCTAGAGAGAGAGAGATCCAGAGAGAGATCCAGAGAGAGAGCGAGAGATCAAGAGAGAGAGAGAGATCCAGAGAGAGAGAGAGATCCAGAGAGAGAGAGAGAGATCCAGAGAGAGAGGGTGAGAGAGGGTAGTGACTGAGGGAGTGACTGAGGGAGTGAGCGAGTGTGACTCACCGCGCCGTGCCGTCCAGGTTAGCTCTGTGGATGAAGCTGAGTTTGGCGTCGGCCCAGTACAGTTTCTGCTCCTGCAGGTCGATGGTCAGTCCGTTCGGCCAGTAGATCTCCTCCTCCACGATAACCCTCCTACTGCTCCCATCCATCCCCGCTCGCTCTATCCGCGGCTCCTCTCCCCAGTCAGTCCAGTACATATACCTAAACACACACACACACACATTCTAAGCAGCACGTCCTGAAGGAGAACATCACCAACTCATAATCAAACGGTCGCATGTTTGAACACTGTGATTAGAGACACTTCAGTAGAATTCACTGTTAATCCCTTTAACTGGAACAGTCGCATATACCCAGGAGGAGGTGCAGAGGAGGCGCAGGAGTCAGTACAGCAGGTTGGATTAGTTACAGCGGTTGAGAAATTCTTTGCACGCGCGGGTTTAACAGTCGCTTCAGCCAAAAACTCCAGCCGTCGCTGTTTTACTCGTTAGCGCTAACAGAGGAGCTGGGGGGCAACCCGTCGGTGGTCCTTCTGCACAGACCTATAGAAGTCATTTCCACATCACCAAAATAGGAATTGCAGGGAGCTGCCCGGAGGGGGTTCTCCTCTTCCTGGATAAAACACTATAAACACCATCACCACCACCACTGTAAACACCATCACCACCACTGTAAACACCATCACCACCACCACTGTAAACACCATCACCACTGTAAACACCATCATCACCACCACTGTAAACACCATCACCACTGTAAACACCACCACCACTGTAAACACCATCACCACCACCACTGTAAACACCATCACCACTGTAAACACCACCACCACCACCACCACTGTAAACACCACCACCACTGTAAACACCATCACCACCACCACCACTGTAAACACCATCACCACCACCACTGTAAACACCATCACCACTGTAAACACCACCACCACTGTAAACACCATCACCACTGTAAACACCATCACCACCACCACTGTAAACACCATCACCACCACCACTGTAAACACCATCACTGTAAACATCAACACCACCACTGTAAACACCATCACCACCACTGTAAACACCATCACCACCACCACTGTAAACACCATCACCACCACCACTGTAAACACCATCACCACCACTGTAAACATCAACACCACCACTGTAAACACCATCACCACTGTAAACACCATCACCACCACCACTGTAAACACCATCACCACTGTAAACACCACCACCACTGTAAACACCATCACCACCACCACTGTAAACACCATCACCACTGTAAACACCATCACCACCACCACCACTGTAAACACCACCACCACCACCACTGTAAACACCATCACCACTGTAAACACCATCACCACCACCACTGTAAACACCATCACCACTGTAAACACCATCACCACCACCACTGTAAACACCATCACTACTGTAAACACCATCACCACCACCACTGTAAACACCACCACCACTGTAAACACCATCACCACTGTAAACACCATCACCACCATTATTAGTATTAGTATTAATTATTATTAATTATTAATAATATTAATTATTAATCTCAGTTCATTTAATTAAACGTGTGAAACGTTGTTCTGTAATAAAACTGCAGAGGAAAATAACACCTCCAGAGCTTCCAGAGCTTCTCCTGAACTGAAGGTGTTGATGTGGAGTAACAGCCTCTACTCTT
>CM038713.1:207881-235381 GCA_021613375.1 Megaleporinus macrocephalus | reverse complement strand
ACACATATATATATATACACACTACACATATATATATACACATCTACACACACACTACACATACTTTATGTATACACATATATACACACACTACACACTATATATATATCTATATACACACATACTATACATATATATACACACACACACACTATACATACATACATACATATATATATATATATATATATATATATATATATATATATATATATATAGTCGAAATGAGGAGGAGAGAACAGAAGAGGGTAGAAAGGAAGAGGAGAGAAAGGAGGAGGAAGGAACAAAGGAGAGAAAGGAGGAGAGAACAGAGGAGGAGAGAAAGGAGAAGAGAACAAACAGAGGAAGAGAACAGAGGAAGAGAGAAAGGAGGAGGAGAAAAAGGAGGAGAAAAGAAAGAAGGAGCAGAGAACAGAGGAGGGGAGAAAGGAGGAGGAGAAAACAGAGCAGGACAGAAAGGAGGGGAAGAGAACAGAAGAAGAGATAACAGAGGAGGAGAGAAAGGAGGAGGAGATATATTAAGGTGAATGTGTGTGTAACGTAAAGCCAGTGCTCAGTGAGTGAGTGTGTGTGAGTGTAATCGGACCCTCTCGCCCCTGAAACGGCCCCCGCGCCCCCCCTCCTCCCCCGACTCCTCCCCAGCACTCCAGAGGAACACGCTCCCTTCACCCAACAGCAGCGCTCGCTTAGGAAAACAGCGCGGCAGGATGTGTTTCTTTAGGCTGCAGGCCAGGAAAGAGTGTGGCTCCTCCTGTTAATGCCTTTATCATACGCTGTGAGGAGAAACACACTTCCAGCACAGTCCGCCCCGCACCTCTCCACCTTCACAGACAGCCACCGCTCCTCGGCCTCCTGCGCTCCTACAGCGGCGGCTCTCAGACGCTCACCGTCAGGCTGAAACAACTTGACTTAAACTCCTCCACTGAGCTGAGGAGACATCTCCAGACCTTAAACTCCTCCACAGAGCCAGCTTTACACTCCACCAAGAGTCCAGCACCAAGTCTCAGAGCACCTCCTGCAGGAGGAACTGTGTGTGTGTGTGTGTGTGTGTGTGTGTGTGTGTGTGTGTGTGTGTGTGTGTGTGTGTGTGTGTTCTGGGGTGATGTTGATCAAACACATTGATTAAGCTGCTGTTTAGAGAGAGAGACAGACAGACAGACACAGAGAGAGAGACAGACAGAGAGGGAAAGACAGAGAGACACAGACAAAGAGAGAGACAGAGAGAGAGAGACAGAGACAGACAGAGAGAGAGAGAAAGAGAGAGACAGAAAGAGAGAGAAAGAGACAGAGAGAGAGACAGAGACAGAGAGAGACAGAGCCAGAGGGAGAAAGAGACACAGAGAGAGAGACAGAGACAGACAGACACAGAGAGAGAGAGAGAGAGAGAGAGAGAGAGAGAGAGAGAGAGAGAGACAGAGTCAGAGAGACAGAGACACAGAGAGAAACAGACAGAGAGACACAGAGAGAGACAGACAGAAACAGAGAGAGAGACAGAGGTAGAGAGACACACACAGAGAGAGAGAGAGAGAGAGAGGGTGTGTTCTGACCTTTGCTGTGGGTTCAGTGCGATGGCCCTTGGTTGGTCCAGATCCTGCCAGAACAGGACCTTCCGTGAGGTTCCGTCCAGATTAGCCACTTCAATACGATTTGTCTCCGAGTCCGTCCAATACAACTTCCGACCGAGCCAATCACAGGCCAGACCGTCTGGTGAGTCCAGCCCCGACACCACCACCGTCTGACCACAGCCCAGCGTCGCCTCCTTCACCGCTACAGCAGAATTACAATCCATAATCGATCATTCATAATCAATTCTTTATCATCTCCTATCAATTTTAACAGACTGCAGCATCAGCGAAAAACAAGAATGTTATAACACTGTCATTACTATTACTGGACTACATAACAGCATTATTACTATTCACATTACTACAATACCACTAGTACTATTACTGTATATTATAACACTGTTATTACTATTACTGGACTACATAACAGCATTAGTACTATATACACTACTACAATACCACTAGTACTATTGCTGTATATTATAACACTGTTATTACTATTACTGGACTACATAACAGCATTAGTACTATATACACTACTACAATACCACTAGTACTATTGCTGTATATTATAACACTGTTATTACTATTACTGGACTACATAACAGCATTAGTACTATATACACTACTACAATACCACTAGTACTATTGCTGTATATTATAACACTGTTATTACTATTACTGGACTATATAACAGCATTAGTACTATATACACTACTACAATACCACTGTTACTGTATATTATAACACTGTTATTACTATCACTGGACTACATAACAGCATTAGTACTATATACACTACTACAATACCACTAGTACTGTTACTGTATATTATAACACTGTTATTACTATTACTGGACTACATAACAGCATTAGTACTATATACACTACTACAATACCACTAGTACTATTGCTGTATATTATAACACTGTTATTACTATTACTGGACTACATAACAGCATTAGTACTATTAACGCTACTACAATACCACTAGTACTATTACTGTATATTATAACACTGTTATTACTATTACTGGACTACATAACAGCATTATTACTATTCACATTACTACAATACCACTAGTACTATTACTGTATATTATAACACTGTTATTACTATTACTGGACTACATAACAGCATTAGTACTATTTACACTACTACAATACCACTAGTACTACTGCTGTATATTATAACACTGTTATTACTATTACTGGACTACATAACAGCATTAGTACTATATACACTACTACAATACCACTAGAACGACTGCTGTATATTATAACATTGTTATTACTATTACTGGACTACATAACAGCATTAGTACTATATACACTACTACAATACCACTAGTACTATTACTGTATGTTATAACACTGTTATTACTATTACTGGACTACATAACAGCATTAGTACTATTAGTACTAGTACTATTGCTGTATATTATAACACTGTTATTACTATTACTGAACTACATAACAGCATTATTACTATTCACATTACTACAATACCACTAGTACTACTGCTGTATATTATAACACGGTTATTACTATTACTGGACTACATAACAGCATTAGAACTATATACACTACTACAATACCACTAGTACTATTGCTGTATAACACTGTTATTACTATTACTGGACTACATAACAGCATAAGTACTATTCACACTACTACAATACCACTAGTACTATTGCTGTATATTATAACACTGTTATTACTATTACTGGACTACATAACAGCATTAGAACTATATACACTACTACAATACCACTAGTACTATTGCTGTATATTATAACACTGTTATTACTATTACTGGACTACATAACAGCATTAGTACTATATACACTACTACAATACCACTAGTACTATTGCTGTATATTATAACACTGTTATTACTATTACTGGACTATATAACAGCATTAGTACTATATACACTACTACAATACCACTATTACTGTTACTGTATATTATAACACTGTTATTACTATCACTGGACTACATAACAGCATTAGTACTATATACACTACTACAATACCACTAGTACTGTTACTGTATATTATAACACTGTTATTACTATTACTGGACTACATAACAGCATTAGTACTATATACACTACTACAATACCACTAGTACTATTGCTGTATATTATAACACTGTTATTACTATTACTGGACTACATAACAGCATTAGTACTATTAACGCTACTACAATACCACTAGTACTATTACTGTATATTATAACACTGTTATTACTATTACTGGACTACATAACAGCATTATTACTATTCACATTACTACAATACCACTAGTACTATTACTGTATATTATAACACTGTTATTACTATTACTGGACTACATAACAGCATTAGTACTATTTACACTACTACAATACCACTAGTACTACTGCTGTATATTATAACACTGTTATTACTATTACTGGACTACATAACAGCATTAGTACTATATACACTACTACAATACCACTAGAACGACTGCTGTATATTATAACATTGTTATTACTATTACTGGACTACATAACAGCATTAGTACTATATACACTACTACAATACCACTAGTACTATTACTGTATGTTATAACACTGTTATTACTATTACTGGACTACATAACAGCATTAGTACTATTAGTACTAGTACTATTGCTGTATATTATAACACTGTTATTACTATTACTGAACTACATAACAGCATTATTACTATTCACATTACTACAATACCACTAGTACTATTGCTGTATATTATAACACGGTTATTACTATTACTGGACTACATAACAGCATTAGAACTATATACACTACTACAATACCACTAGTACTATTGCTGTATAACACTGTTATTACTATTACTGGACTACATAACAGCATAAGTACTATTCACACTACTACAATACCACTAGTACTATTGCTGTATATTATAACACTGTTATTACTATTACTGGACTACATAACAGCATTAGAACTATATACACTACTACAATACCACTAGTACTATTGCTGTATATTATAACACTGTTATTACTATTACTGGACTACATAACAGCATAAGTACTATTCACACTACTACAATACCACTAGTACTATTGCTGTATATTATAACACTGTTATTACTATTACTGGACTACATAACAGCATTAGTACTATTCAAACTACTGCAATACCACTAGTACTATTACTGTATATTATAACACTGTTATTACTATTACTGGACTACATAACAGCATTAGTACTATATGCACTACTACAATACCATCAGTACTGTTACTGTATATTATAACACTGTTATTACTATTACTGGACTACATAACAGCATTAGTACTATATACACTACTACAATACCACTAGTACTGTTACTGTATATTATAACACTGTTATTACTATCACTGGACTACATAACAGCAATAGTACTATATACACTACTACAATACCACTAGTACTATTACTGTATATTATAACACTGTTATTACTATTACTGGACTACATAACAGCATTAGTACTATATACACTACTACAATACCACTAGTACTGTTACTGTATATTATAACACTGTTATTACTATCACTAGACTACATAACAGCAATAGTACTATATACACTACTACAATACCACTAGTACTTTTACTGTATATTAACACTTATTACTATTACTGGATTACATAACAGCATTAGTACTATATACACTACTACAATACCACTAGTACTTTTACTGTATATTATAACACTGTTATTACTATTACTGGACTACATAACAGCATTAGTACTATATACACTACTACAATACCACTAGTACTTTTACTGTATATTATAACACTGTTATTACTATTACTGGACTACATAACAGCATTAGTACTATATACACTACTACAATACCACTAGTACTTTTACTGTATATTATAACACTGTTATTACTATTACTGGACTACATAACAGCATTAGTACTATATACACTACTACAATACCACTAGTACTTTTACTGTATATTATAACACTGTTATTACTATTACTGGACTACATAACAGCATTAGTACTATATACACTACTACAATACCACTAGTACTATTGCTGTATATTATAACACTGTTATTACTATTACTGGACTACATAACAGCATTATTACTATTCACACTACTACAATACCACTAGTACTATTGCTGTGTCTGCTTTTAGCTACAGTGCACCAGCGAGCTGGACTTCTCTGCAGGAAACTCTGAAGCTCAGCTCGCTGGAGCACTGAACCATTTTAAACTTTTAGTTTCTCGTCACCATCTGAAAGCTGTGATTGTTTTAAATGAGCATATCTTTCTATTAGGATTTCACTTGTATCTTATTTATTTTTATGTACCTTAGTTTATTTTATTGATATCATTATCTATTTTTTATCATGAGTATATTTTTATTAGTATTTTAACTTTATCTTGTATGTATTTTTATATTCTTTTATTAATTTTTTCTAAAAAAAATTTACTTTATATTTTATGCATCTATATTAAATGTTTATTTAAAATTTGTATTTTATTTATTATTATTTTTGCTCATTTTGCTTTCAATCCCTTAAAATGTATATGCTCGGCTGTATTGAAAATGAAGGTTTTTATAACAGTGTTATAAAAGTGTTATAACAGTGTTATTACTATTACCGGACTACATCACAGCATTAGTACTATTCACACTACAATACCACTAGTACTATTACTTTAAAACACAAACACCGCTCACTGTGCTGCTGTCACTCTTACGCTGGTATACTCTGATATACTTTGGTGTACTCTGGTATACTGTGGTGTACTTTGGTATACTGTGTGTACTCAAGTTTACTCTGGCATACTGTGTGTACTCAGGTATACTGTGGTGTACTCATGTATACTCTAGTATACTCTGGTATACTGTGTGTACTCTGGTATACTGTGTGTACTCTGGTATACTGTGCGTACTCAGGTATACTCAGGTATATGTGCACAGTTACAGCATTTAGTCCTAAAGAATAAGCTCGAGTCACGTGACAGGAGAGTTCAGGATGCACACAGAACACACTCCTGTTCACTCCTGTTCACCACTGTTCACCACTGAAACACAAGCAGTCCATTCAGCTCCGCCGCTCGGTTATCAGCTCCAACATTCCTCAGATGTTTCTTTCTCCCTCAAGATCCTGATATACAGCTCCAGCTATGCTGCACAGGGAGCACGATTCCAGCACTGTCCTAAATAAAGTGAGACGGGGGGGGGGGACGCGCTCACTCCGCTCGTCTCCACCGAACCTACACGCCCTCACACTCTCCTGACCGCCAGCAGCGAGACTCACACTCACACACTGACTCACACAGTGAACGAGAAACTGTTTCCTCAGCGCACGTCTAGAACGCGGAGCACCAGCAGACCTGAACGCAACCGCGTCCCCGAACCAGGACCCAGCGCTGAGCTCGCTACCGCCGAGAAACTCCACAGGGCTCAGAGTCGCCGCCCACAGTCTAATCAGCGTATCAGATCATCAGCGTATCAGATCATCAGCGTATCCGCTCGTCCGACTGCAGAGGTCACTAATAGGCGGACCGGGTTCGGACCCAGATGTTGTCCAATGCGGACCCGAACTGATAAACTATTGATAGTGATTTAATTTTGAAAGTGTTTTTTTGTTTTAAGAGTTAAAATTATTTTGAGGGGCGGAGCTTTTCTAGTCCTTACGGTATACAGGCTTTGCGACGTAGTAACCTCACAGACCAATCACGTGCGCTGTAAGATTACCAAAGGCTCCTCAGCCAATCAGATCTGTGCATATTGGGGAGTGCGACGCGCACACAGGTGAGGTACGTAGGGAGAAGCAGCAGTCAGAGAGGAGAGAGAGTCGGAGAAAGAATAACGAGCTCTGAAAAAGGAGAGCTGACGGAGAAACTCGACTGATTAACCGGTAACGAACCCAGACTGTTTATTCTTCACAGCAGGTCCAGCTGAGAAACTGACTAAACCAGAAAACACTTATTTACTGCTTCTATAAATAAACACTAAGATTCTCTTTTTTAAAAGCCTTTTGTTTGTTTAATAAAGCCCTTGTGTTTACTTCAAGTAAGTAAAAACATTTATTATTAGTTTATAAATAATTAATTCAGTTCAGTATTTAAACAGTAAATATACTAAAATATACTGAACGGTATGTGTGGTGTGTTGGTGTTTCAGTAGCTGATGGTATGAGATGTTGATACTAAACTACTTCAGTAAACAAGATACACCACTGGACCGTACTGACTCTAATTAAACACCCCTGCTCTAACTGGACCGTACTGACTCTAATTAAACACCCCTGCTTTAACTGGACCGTACTGACTCTAATTAAACACCCCTGCTTTAACTGGACCGTACTGACTCTAATTAAACACCCCTGCACTAACTGGACCGTACTGACTCTAATTAAACACCCCTGCTCTAACTGGACCTTGCTGACTCTAATTAAACACCCCTGCTCTAACTGGACCTTACAGACTCTAATTAAACACCTCTGCTCTAACTGGACCGTACTGACTCTAATTAAACACCCCTGCTCTTACTGGACCGTACTGACTCTAATTAAACACCCCTGCTCTAACTGGACCGTACTGACTCTAATTAAACACCCCTGCTCTAACTGGACCGTACTGACTCTAATTAAACACCCCTGCTCTAACTGGACCGTACTGACTCTAATTAAACACCCCTGCTCTAACTGGACCGTACTGACTCTAATTAAACACCCCTGCTTTAACTGGACCGTACTGACTCTAATTAAACACCCCTGCTCTAACTGGACCGTAATGACTCTAATTAAACACACCTGCTCTAACTGGACCGTACTGACTCTAATTAAACACCCCTGCTTTAACTGGACCGTACTGACTCTAATTAAACACCCCTGCTCTAACTGGACCATACTGAGTCTAATTAAACACCCCTGCTTTAACTGGACCGTACTGACTCTAATTAAACACCCCTGCACTAACTGGACCGTACTGACTCTAATTAAACACCCCTGCTCTAACTGGACCTTGCTGACTCTAATTAAACACCCCTGCTCTAACTGGACCTTGCTGACTCTAATTAAACAACCCTGCTCTAACTGGACCTTACTGACTCTAATTAAACACCTCTGCTCTAACTGGACCGTACTGACTCTAATTAAACACCCCTGCTTTAACTGGACCGTACTGACTCTAATTAAACACCCCTGCTCTAACTGGACCGTACTGACTCTAATTAAACACCCCTGCTCTAACTGGACCGTACTGACTCTAATTAAACACCCCTGCTCTAACTGGACCTTACTGACTGTAATTAAAAAACCCTGCAGTAGTGTGTGCAGTAAAGTGCATAGTAGAGTGTGTGTAGTAGAGTGTGAGTAGTAGTGTGCAATAGAGTGTGTAGTAGAGTGTGTGTAGTAGTGTGTGCAGTAGAGTGTGCAATAGTGCGTAGTAGAGTGTGTGTAGTAGTGTGTAGTACAGTGTGTAGTAGAGTGTGCAGTAGTGTGTGTAGTAAAGTGTGTAGTAGAGTGTGTAGTAGTGTGTAGTAGAGTGTGCAGTAAAGTGTGCAGTAGAGTGAGAACCAGAGTGAGAACCTGTAGACACACACAACCAAAGTGAGAACCTGTACACACACAACCAGAGTGAGAACCTGTAGACGCACACAACCAAAGTGAGAACCTGTACACACACAACCAGAGTGAGAACCTGTACACACACAACCAGAGTGAGAACCTGTACATACACAACCAGAGTGAGAACCTGTACACACACAACCAGAGTGAGAACCTGTACACACACAACCAGAGTGAGAACCTGTACACACACAACCAGAGTGTGTAGTAGAGTGTGTGTAGTAGTGTGTGCAGTAGAGTGTGCAATAGTGCGTAGTAGAGTGTGTGTAGTACAGTGTGTAGTACAGTGTGTGTAGTAGAGTGTGCAGTAGTGTGTGTAGTAAAGTGTGTAGTAGAGTGTGTAGTAGTGTGTAGTAGAGTGTGCAGTAAAGTGTGTAGTAGAGTGTGTAGTAGTGTGTACTAGTAGAGTGTGTAGTAGAGTGTGTGTAGTAAAGTGTGCAGTAGAGTGTGTGTAGTGTAGTAGAGTGTGTGTGTAGAGTGTGCAATGTAGTGTGTAGTAAAGTGTGTAGTAATGTGTGTAGTAGTGTGTAGTAGAGTGTGCAGAAGAGTGTACAGTAGAGTGTGTAGTAGAGTGTGTAGTATAGAGTGTGCAGTATGGTGTGTGTAGTGTAGTGTGTGTAGTAGAGTGTGTGTAGTAGTAGTGTGTGTAGTAGTAGAGTGTGTGGTGTAGTGTGCAGTAGAGTGTATAGTAGAGTGTGCAGTAGAGTGTGTGTAGTGTAGTGTGTAGTAGAGTGTGTGTAGTAGTGTGTGTAGTAATGTGTGCAGTAGAGTGTATAGTAGAGTGTGCAGTAGAGTGTGTGTAGTGTAGTGTGTAGTAGAGTGTGTGTAGTAGTGTGTGTAGTAATGTGTGCAGTAGAGTGTGTAGTAGAGTGTGTGTAGTGTGTAGTTGAGTGTGCAGTAGAGTGTGCAGTAGAGTGTGTGCAGCGTAGTGTGTAGTAGAGTGTGTGTAGTAGTAGTGTGCAGTAGTGTGTAGTGTGCAGTAGAGTGTGTGTAGTAGAGTGTGCAGTAGAGTGCAGAAGAGTTTGTGTAGTGTAGTGTGCAGTAGAGTGTGTAGTAGTGTGTGTAGTAGAGTGTGCAGTAGCGTGTGTGTAGTGTGTACAGTAGAGTGTGCAGTAGATTGTATAGTAGAGTGTGCAGTAGTGTGTAGAGTGTGCAATATAGTGAGCAGTAGAGTGTGCTGCACAGTGTGCATTAGAGTGAGCAGTAGAGTGAGCAGTAGAGTGTGCTGCACAGTGTGCAGTAGAGTGTGCAGTAGAGGGTGCAGTAGAGGGTGCTGCACAGTGTGCAGTAGAGTGAGCAGTAGAGTGAGCAGTAGAGTGTGCAGTAGAGTGTGCAGTAGAGTGTGCAGTAGAGTGTGTGTAGTGCTTACAGTTGGTAGTTTGGTTGTAGTGGGTCTGTTTGATGGCCTCCTCACTCACGTCCGTCCAGAAGATCAGCCCCTCGGCGTACAGGAAGTCCACGGCAGCCGCGTCCTCCAGATCACCGACCACCACCGCCGACTCAGCCCGGCCCACTTCAGCGTCCACCAGCCGCACGTCCCGCCGGTTAGCAAACAGCAGCAGAGGAGAACCTGTACACACACAACCAGAGTGAGAACCTGTACACACACAACCAGAGTGAGAACCTGTACACACACACAACCAGAGTGAGAACCTGTACACACACAACCAGAGTGAGAACCTGTACACACACACAACCAGAGTGAGAACCTGTACACACACAACCAGAGTGAGAACCTGTACACACACAACCAGAGTGAGAACCTGTAGACACACACACACACGACCACAACAGCTTGGTTAGTGGAAGCGCTGCCTCTGAACTGTAGAGCAGCAGGTAAGTGGATAAGACCGTAACGGTGGTGTTTACTGGTGAGCAGAGACCGTAATGGTGGTGTTTACTGGTGAGCAGAGACCGTAACGGTGGTGTTTACTGGTGAGCAGAGACCGTAACGGTGGTGTTTACTGGTGAGCAGAGACCGTAACGGTGGTGTTAACTGGTGAGCAGAGACCGTAACGGTGGTGTTTACTGGTAAGCAGAGACCGTAACGGCGGTGTTAACTGGTGAGCAGAGACCGTAATGGTGGTGTTTACTGGTGAGCAGAGAGCGTAACCGTGGTGTTTACTGGTGAGCAGAGAGCGTAACTGTGGTGTTTACTGGTGAGCAGACAGCGTAACCGTGGTGTTTACTGGTGAGCAGAGACCATAACGGTGGTGTTTACTGGTGAGCAGAGACCGTAACGGTGGTGTTTACTTGTGAGCAGAGGCCGTAACGGTAGTGTTTACTGGTGAGCAGAGACCGTAAAGGTGGTGTTTACTGGTGAGCAGAGACCGTAACCTTGGTGTTTCCTGGTGAGCAGAGACCGTAACGGTGGTGTTTACTGGTGAGCAGAGACCGTAACCTTGGTGTTTACTGGTGAGCAGAGACCGTAACGGTGGTGTGTACTGGTGAGCAGAGACCATAACCGTGGTGTTTACTGGTGAGCAGAGACTGTAACGGTGGTGTTAACTGGTGAGCAGAGACCGTAACGGTGGTGTTTACTGGTGAGCAGAGACCGTAACGGTGGTGTTAACTGGTGAGCAGAGACCGTAACCGTGGTGTTTACTGGTGAGCAGAGACCGTAACGGTGGTGTTAACTGGTGAGCAGAGACTGTAACGGTGGTGTTTACTGGTGAGCAGAGACCGTAACGGTGGTGTTTACTGTAAATACGGCGGACCTGAAGGACGAAGCACGACCCGGAGAGGCTCCAACCGCTGATTAATCTGAAGATAATTAGCTGTCACTCCTCTGGAGTGTGATTAGCCAGCGTGTTCTAAAGGTGCTCCTGCGGTTCCACTGCCGGAGAACCGGAGACGGTGAGGAATCTGCAGTTCTGCTCATTAGCTCATTAATCAGGGCATAATAACACTTCCAATCACTAATACACAGTTATAACGCATTACTAACAGGGCACTCTCCATCAGTCTGGAGAACCTGTCCATCCTGTAAAGAACCACTTAACGTTCACAGTTCTATACAGAGAAAACTTGAGGAACCATCTATTTTTAGGAACGTAGCAGTGGAGGAACCTTTGCTGGTATTATACACATTGAAAACGTTCTACTGAGAACACTTTCACCATGAGCATGACACGGTTCCTTATCTCTGACAGAACCCGTTCTGCAGCCACACAGAACCATGTCTAGTCTAAAGTGTTCTTTTCAAGCTGAACAGTTCTATATAAACACCAAACAGGGTTCCGATGTCTGACCTGTAACAACAGTGAAACCTTCTACATCCTTATGGGACCGTTTTCAAAAAGGTTCTACACAGAACCGAACACAGCAGGATCTCCGTCAACCTGAAGAACCAGTTAACACAGAAGCCTGAAGAGGTTCTGTATGTAACTCACTGTTCTGAACAGAACCCGTGCCTTAACTGAAGAACCCTCTGAAGAACCCAGTACTGCTGGGACGTTCTACCTCTCTACAGAACCAGATGCTGTGATTACCAGCGTATTAATAATCAATAATCAATAATCAGTAAAGCCTGGTGTTTAATCTCTGCTCATTTCCGGCCCGTGTCGGAACAGATCCTGGACCAGTGGAGCTCTGCTCCGTCCAGAGGTTTCCAGAGGTTTCTCTCTTTTAGCAGATAAAACTGGTCAAATTCTGGTATTTGGGTGGGGGATCACTTCCGAGTCCTGGCTGTTGTGTCCAGTGGGCTTCAATCTGTCGTGCTCTCCGGCACCGGACCGTCCAGTCTCACTATCACTACAGTAACCGAACACCTTCCGACTGACTGCGCTCGCGCTGCTGTGAATCTGAGATCCTCCTGAAAGCAGCTAAACCCGGTTTAAACAGCCCGAGCAGCGCGAGCGCCGTGACCCGCCTTACCGGCCCGTCCCGCAGCGGCACGTCGGGAAACTTTCCCACATGTATTTAGAGCGGGAGTCCAGCGCGAGCGGGGTTCGTGTTCCGGGAGTGTTTGTAAGTAAAACCGAACCGAACTGGATCTCTTACACCCCGTTAGAGCTTCTCCTCCCGATCCAGATCCAGATCCAGGTTTTCCTGGACGCCAGTGACGTGTGTGGAGGGTCTGCGTGTTTATAGTGAGTCTGTTTGAAAAAATGAACCAGTCCGAGTTTTAACGGAGATCCGAACCGCAAACCCACCGAGCACCGAGCACCGGGCGCGCGGACATACGGGGCTTACAGGCGCCTGAAAGCCACCACGAGCGAATCTGAATGTAGAAAAGTGAACAAAGTCCTAGATACACACACTTACACACTCACACACTAACACAGACACTCTCACTAACACACACTCACACTCTTACTAACACACACACTCACACTCTTACTAACACACAATCACACACATACACTAACACACACACAAACACTAACACACTCACACTAATAAACACACACACACACTCTTACTAACACACAATCACACACATACACTAACACACACACACACACTAATAAACACACACACACACACTAACCCACACTAACACACTCTCTGTCTGTGTGTGTGTCTCTTTCTCTCTCTCTCTCTGTCTCTGTCTCTATCTCTCTCTCACTCTCTCTCTCTCTCTCTCTCTCTCTCACTCTCACTCTCTCTCTCTCTCTCTCTCTCTCTCACTCACTCACTCACCGAGCAGGACGGAGACTCCGCAGCTCAGCAGCAGCTGCACGAATAAAATCTCCATCTCCGCTTCAGCCTCGCAGCTCCGACTCCATGTTTCCGGTGGACTGAGGGGTAAAAACGGTCTCGAGGAACTTTTCGGCGCCTCTTTTCTCCTAAAAAGAACTTTTATTCCGTTCGACAGAGAAACGCTCCGCCGCGGCCGCCTCGCGCTGTGTGGCTCCGACTGGGAATGACAGCGGAAACGGCCTCTGACGTCAGCGCCCGGGATCCGACGAACTGTTTCTTTCACGCCCGAATTCGCGACAAAGCCCCGCCCATCCGCGCTGTGATTGGCCGCGGCGCTCTAGGACGGCGTGGCCCTGCCGCGAGTGCGAACCGTGGGCCAATCGCGACGCGGGACGGTGGGCGACACTGGCCAATCGGAGGGCAGAGGAGGCGGAGCCTGTACGAGTACGGGTGAGAAACGAGAAAAACAGCCTGAGCTAAATAGAGTTTCCTCGTAAAACTTAAACGCGGCAAGTTAATAATAATCGAGTCGAGTTAATCATAATACTACTAATAATACTACTAATAATAATACTAATAATAATATTACTAATAATACTACTAATAATAATACTACAAATACTACTACTAATACTACTAATAATAATACTAATAATACTACTTATACTACTAATAATAATACTAATAATACTACTTATACTACTAATAATAATAAAGACAGGACAACAGAGAGACTCAAAACTTCCCTGTATTTATAAGATCATTTAAAATATGATAACTTTTATTGTAGAGACGATATAAAAGATATTAAAACAAAAAATCACTAATAAAACATTATTTATAAATAATTACATTAACTTAAAAAGATCACATTAAATCCGGTGTTCTGCATTTTTCTTACTTATGACTCTGATGATGTTTTTGTGATTTTAAATACCAAATAAAAAAAAAATCCAACCTGACTTTAATGTTCACAGCACTGAGACTTTAAAGGTTTGGGGTACGGTTTTTATTAAGATTTTTAAAACAGTTCTACATATACGGTATGTACAGTAGATGTGGTTCTACACCCACCTAGAACCAGAACTGTTTGCTCTGGAATAAAACTCAGTTTCTCTTTTATGTTGATCATGAATAATTAATGAGCTCTGCTCTGATTGGCTGGCAGTGATGATCACCCAAAATAAAATGAGTCTCTGTGTAACTAAGCCCCGCCCACATACTATTTGCTTAGCTATGCTAGTTATTCTGAGCTGCTAGTCGCTAACGTTACCTGTACTAGCTACTCTCTTTGATCTGGACATCAAACACAAAGTAGATTAAAGGTGTCTCTGTGAAACTTCCAGTTGAAGATGATCTGCTTCAACCAGCACACAGTGATCCACTCACACAGCATGGCTGCTACTTCCAGTCACTGTTGGGGATGTGGTGCTAATAAAGGTGGAGCTGATTGTTGCTGGTTGGTGTTGTGGTTGTGTGTAAATGTTCTGGTTGGAGTTGTGGTTGTGTGTAAATGTTCTGGTTGCTGGTTGGTGTTGTGGTTGTGTGTAAATGTTCTGGTTGCTGTTTGGTGTTGTGGTTGTGTGTAAATGTTCTGGTTGCTGGTTGGTGTTGTGGTTGTGTGTAAATGTTCTGGTTGCTGGTTGGTGTTGTGGTTGTGTGTAAATGTTCTGGTTGCTGGTTGGTGTTGTGGTTGTGTGTAAATGTTCTGGTTGCTGGTTGGTGTTGTGGTTGTGTGTAAATGTTTTGGTTGCTGGTTGGTGTTGTGGTTGTGTGTAAATGTTCTGGTTGCTGGTTGGTGTTGTGGTTGTGTGTAAATGTTGTGGTTGCTGGTTGGTGTTGTGGTTGTGTGTAAATGTCCTGGTTGCTGGTTGGTGTTGTGGTTGTGTGTAAATGTTCTGGTTGCTGGTTGGTGTTGTGGTTGTGTGTAAATGTTCTGGTTGCTGGTTGGTGTTGTGGTTGTGTGTAAATGTTGTGGTTGCTGGTTGGTGTTGTGGTTGTGTGTAAATGTCCTGGTTGCTGGTTGGTGTTGTGGTTGTGTGTAAATGTTCTGGTTGCTGGTTGGTGTTGTGGTTGTGTGTAAATGTTCTGGTTGCTGGTTGGTGTTGTGGTTGTGTGTAAATGTTCTGGTTGCTGGTTGGTGTTGTGGTTGTGTGTAAATGTGCTGGTTGGTGTTGTGGTTGTGTGTAAATGTTCTGGTTGGTGTTGTGGTGGTGTGTAAATGTTCTGGTTGGTGGTTGGTGTTGTGGTTGTGTGTAAATGTTCTGGTTGCTGGTTGGTGTTGTGGTTGTGTGTAAATGTTCTGGTTACTGGTTGGTGTTGTGGTTGTGTGTAAATGTTGTGGTTGCTGGTTGGTGTTGTGGTTGTGTGTAAATGTCCTGGTTGCTGGTTGGTGTTGTGGTTGTGTGTAAATGTTCTGGTTGCTGGTTGGTGTTGTGGTTGTGTGTAAATGTTGTGGTTGCTGGTTGGTGTTGTGGTTGTGTGTAAATGTTGTGGTTGCTGGTTGGTGTTGTGGTTGTGTGTAAATGTCCTGGTTGCTGGTTGGTGTTGTGGTTGTGTGTAAATGTTCTGGTTGCTGGTTGGTGTTGTGGTTGTGTGTAAATGTTCTGGTTGCTGGTTGGTGTTGTGGTTGTGTGTAAATGTTCTGGTTGCTGGTTGGTGTTGTGGTTGTGTGTAAATGTGCTGGTTGGTGTTGTGGTTGTGTGTAAATGTTCTGGTTGGTGTTGTGGTTGTGTGTAAATGTTCTGGTTGCTGGTTGGTGTTGTGGTGGTGTGTAAATGTTCTGGTTGGTGTTGTGGTTGTGTGTAAATGTTCTGGTTGTTGTTGTGGTGGTGTGTAAATGTTCTGGTTGCTGGTTGGTGTTGTGGTGGTGTGTAAATGTTCTGGTTGGTGTTGTGGTGGTGTGTAAATGTTCTGGTTGCTGGTTGGTGTTGTGGTGGTGTGTAAATGTTCTGGTTGGTGTTGTGGTGGTGTGTAAATGTTCTGGTTGCTGGTTGGTGTTGTGGTTGTTTGTAAATGTTCTGGTTGCTGGTTGGTGTTGTGGTGGTGTGTAAATGTTCTGGTTGGTGTTGTGGTTGTGTGTAAAGGTTCTGGTTGGTGTTGTGGTGGTGTGTAAATGTTCTGGTTGCTGGTTGGTGTTGTGGTTGTGTGTAAATGTTCTGGTTGGTGTTGTGGTGGTGTGTAAATGTTCTGGTTGCTGGTTGGTGTTGTGGTGGTGTGTAAATGTTCTGGTTGCTGGTTGGTGTTGTGGTTGTGTGTAAATGTTCTGGTTGCTGGTTGGTGTTGTGGTTGTGTGTAAATGTTGTGGTTGCTGGTTGGTGTTGTGGTTGTGTGTAAATGTTCTGGTTGCTGGTTGGTGTTGTGGTTGTTTGTAAATGTTCTGGTTGCTGGTTGGTGTTGTGGTTGTGTGTAAATGTTCTGGTTGCTGGTTGGTGTTGTGGTTGTGTGTAAATGTTCTGGTTGGTGTTGTGGTGGTGTGTAAATGTTCTGGTTGCTGGTTGGTGTTGTGGTGGTGTGTAAATGTTGGGGGTGTAAATATTAACCAGTCTGTTGTGTAACAGTGTAGTATTTGGAGCTCGGCCCGTTTATCCTACCTCTTCTGTAAAAGCAGGATTTGTATCTGAAGAAAGAGTTTGAGGTTTAGGGTATGTAAAGTTCTGTTAGCTCTGTTCTGAGGTCTGATAATGACATCACAAATCAGTGAATTCCAGGGAAATTCTGAATTGGGTTCTTTAAAAGACCAGGTTTCAGTAATATTAGTGTGTAACTATTGGATTGTAATTAGGCTCTTATTAAATTAGTATGAGCTCTAACGGAGCTGTTAATGTTAGGAGGGCATATTTCAGTTAGACTGAGCTGCGGTGCAGATGGTCAGTGCCGTTAGCCCCCAGTACAGCCCCGGCAGAGCGGTCAAGAGGTGGTAAAGGAGCTGCTGACATTTTGAAGAGACAGTTTTGGAGGGAGTTCTGTGCAGGAGTGCAGGAGGAGTGGCTGGAAAATCTCGGGATGGTCTGGAGTTCAGCTCTGTTCTCGGCCGTTTACTGAGGTTAAAGTACAACTTTACTCATAGTTAACAAGAAGCTAGTCTGACTCACAGACTCAGACTTCACAAACACAAACATCTCTCATTACTACTTAAGAAAACTATAACTCTAAATAATAATAATAATAATATTATTATTATTATTATTATTATTATTATTATTATTATTATTATTATTATTATTTTAACTCTAAATATAGGTATTGTGATATAAAGTGAGTGACAGTTTCTCATTAGGTTGAATGTCTAACCCTAAATGTAGGTATTGTATTTAAACTGAGTTACAGTTTCTTATTAGGTTGAATGTATAACTCTAAATGTAGGTATTGTATATAAACTGAGTACAGTTTCTCATTAGGTTGAATGTATAACTCTAAATGTAGGTGTTGTGATATAAACTGAGTTACAGTTTCTCATTAGGTTGAATGTATAACTCTAAATGTAGGTATTGTATATAAACTGAGTACAGTTTCTTATTAGGTTGAATGTATAACTCTAACTGTAGGTATTGTATATAAACTGAGTACAGTTTCTCATTAGGTCAAATGTAAAAACTCTAACTGTAGGTATTGTATATAAAGTGAGTTACAGTTTCTCATTATGGTTTAATGTATAACTCTGAATGTAGGTATTGTATATAAAGTGAGTTACAGTTTCTCATAAGGTTGAATGTATAACTATAAATGTAGGAATTTTGATATAAACTGCGTTACAGATTTTCATTAGGTTGAAAGTATAACTCTAAATGTAGGTATTGTGATGTAAACTGAGTTACAGTTTCTCATTAGTTTCAAGGTATAACTCTAAATGTAGGTATTGTGATATAAACTGAGTACAGTTTCACATTATGGTTGAATATATAACTAAATGTAGGTATTGTGATATAAACTGAGTTACAGTTTCTCATTAGGTTGAATGTATAATTCTGATTGTAAGTATTGTATATAAAGTGAGTTGTAGTTTCTCATAAGGTTGAATGTATAACTAAATGTATGTACTGTGATATAAACTGAGTTACAGTTTATTATTAGATTGAATGTGTAACTCTAAATGTAGTTACTGTATACAAAATGAGTACAGTTTCTTATTAGGTTGAATGTATAACTCTAAATGTAGGTATTGTGATATGAACTGAGTTACAGTTTCTCATTAGGTTGAATGTGTAACTCTAAATGTAGGTATTGTATATAAACTGAGTTACAGTTTCTCATAAGGTTGAATGTGTAACTAAATGTAGGTATTGTATATAAACTGAGTTACAGTTTCTCATTAGGTTGAATGTATAACTCTAAATGTAGGTATTGTATATAAACTGAGTTACAGTTTCTCATTAGGTTGAATGTATAACTCTAAATGTAGGTATTGTATATAAACTGAGTTACAGTTTCTCATTAGGTTGAGTGTGTAACTCTAAATGTAGGTATTGTATATAAACTGAGTTACAGTTTCTCATTAGGTTGAGGGTGTAACTCTAAATGTAGGTATTGTGATATGAACTGAGTTACAGTTTCTCATTAGGTTGAGTGTATAACTCTAAATGTAGGTATTGTGATATAAACTGAGTACAGATTTTCATTAGGTTGAAAGTATAACTCTAAATGTAGGAATCTCTGATTTGCAGTCCTTCAGCCTGACATACTGAGGTCTGCCAGTGAGGTAGTCTACTGGATCACTGACTATCTCACTGGCAGACCTTAATATATCAGGCTGAAGGACTGCAAATCAGAGACTGTGGTCAGCAGCACAGGAGCACCACAGGGTACTGTACTCTCCCCATTCCTCCTTACACTCTACACCTCAGACTTCCAGTACAACTCTGAGTCGTGCCACATGCAGAAGTTCTTGGACGATACTGCCATTGTGGCCTGTGTACGGGGAGGGCAGGAGGAAGAGTACAGACATCTTGTGGACGACTTTGTGTTGTGGTGCCGTAGGAACAACCTGCTGCTGAACACCTCCAAGACCAAGGAGATGGTGGTGGACTTCCGCAGTGCCAGGCCACTCACACAGCCTGTCTCTATTGAGGGGGTTGACGTGGAGATGGTTAGGACCTACAGGTATCTCGGTTTGCACCTGGATGAGAGATTGGACTGGTCAGCCAACACAGACACCCTGTACAGAAAGGGGCGGAGGCGGCTTTACTTTCTGAGGAAGCTGGGATCCTTTAACATCTGTAGGAAGCTCATGCGGATGTTCTATCAGACTGTGGTGTCCAGCTGTCTGGGAGGAGCATGAAAAAGAGAGACGAGATGCGTCTGGACAAGCTGGTCAGACGTGCGGGCTCCGTGGTTGGTGTGGAGCTAGAGTCTGTGGCTACGGTAGCAGAGAGGAGGACACTGCACAAACTGCTCTCCATCATGGATGATGATGGTCACCCACTGCACACCATCATCATGGAACAAAGGAGCAAGTTCAGTGGCAGGTTCCTGTCACAGAGCTGCTCTACAGACAGACTCAGGAGATCCTTTGTCCCGAGAGCCATCAGACTCTTCAACTCCTCCCAGTGGAGCCGGAAGAGGAAGGAGGACAGATGAGGAAGAAGTCCCTAAATTCACATTACAGTTTATTTTTATTTGTACTGTAATCACATTACTGTACATCTGCACTCCCGGACACTCTCCACACTTTACTGGACATCTTATATCAGCACTCATAGACACTATTGACACTTTGCTGTACATCCTGTACATTTGCACTCCTGGACACTATTTAAACACTATTTAACTTTTATATACCTCATTGTTTTTTTGTACTGTGTGTGTAACTGCTACTGGCTGCTAAATTTCCTTCGGGATCAATAAAGTATCTATCTATCTATCTTGTGATATAAACCAAGCTACAGTTTCTCATTAGGTTCAATGTATAACTCTAAATGTAGGTATTGTGATATAAACTGAGTACAGTTTCTCTTTAGTTTGAATTTATAACTCTAAATGTAGGTATTGTATATAAACTGAATTACAGTTTCTCATTATTGTTGAATGTATAACTCTAAATGTGGGTATTGTATAGAAACTGAGTACAGTTTCACATTATAGTTGAATGTATAACACTAAATGTAGGTATTGTGATATAAACTGAGTACAGTTTCTCATTATGGTTGAATGTATAACTCTAAATGTAGGAATTTTGATATAAACTGCGTTACAGATTTTCATTAGGTTGAATGTATAACTCTAAATGTAGGTATTGTGATGTAAACTGAGTTACAGTTTCTCATTAGTTTCAAGGTATAACTCTAAATGTAGGTATTGTGATATAAACTGAGTACAGTTTCACATTATGGTTGAATATATAACTAAATGTAGGTATTGTGATATAAACTGAGTTACAGTTTCTCATTAGGTTGAATGTATAATTCTGATTGTAAGTATTGTATATAAAGTGAGTTGTAGTTTCTCATAAGGTTGAATGTATAACTAAATGTATGTACTGTGATATAAACTGAGTTACAGTTTATCATTAGATTGAATGTGTAACTCTAAATGTAGTTACTGTATACAAAATGAGTACAGTTTCTTATTAGGTTGAATGTATAACTCTAAATGTAGGTATTGTGATATGAACTGAGTTACAGTTTCTCATTAGGTTGAATGTGTAACTCTAAATGTAGGTATTGTATATAAACTGAGTTACAGTTTCTCATTAGGTTGAATGTGTAACTCTAAATGTAGGTATTGTATATAAACTGAGTTACAGTTTCTCATTAGGTTGAATGTATAACTCTAAATGTAGGTATTGTATATAAACTGAGTTACAGTTTCTCATAAGGTTGAATGTGTAACTCTAAATGTAGGTATTGTATATAAACTGAGTTACAGTTTCTCGTTAGGTTGAATGTATAACTCTAAATGTAGGTATTGTATATAAACTGAGTTACAGTTTCTCATTAGGTTGAATGTATAACTCTAAATGTAGGTATTGTATATAAACTGAGTTACAGTTTCTCATTAGGTTGAGTGTGTAACTCTAAATGTAGGTATTGTATATAAACTGAGTTACAGTTTCTCATTAGGTTGAGGGTGTAACTCTAAATGTAGGTATTGTGATATGAACTGAGTTACAGTTTCTCATTAGGTTGAGTGTATAACTCTAAATGTAGGTATTGTATATAAACTGAATTACAGTTTCTCATTATTGTTGAATGTATAACTCTAAATGTGGGTATTGTATAGAAACTGAGTACAGTTTCACATTATAGTTGAATGTATAACACTAAATGTAGGTATTGTGATATAAACTGAGTACAGTTTCTCATTATGGTTTAATGTATAACTCTAAATGTAGGAATTTTATATAAACTGAGTTAGAGTTTGTCATTAGGTTCAATGTATAACTCTTAATGTAGGTATTGTGATATAAACTGAGTACAGTTTCTCTTTAGTTTGAATATATAACTCTAAATGTAGGTATTGTGATATAAACTGAGTACAGTTTCTCATTATTGTTGAACGTATAACTCTAAATGTGGGTATTGTATATAAACTGAGTACAGTTTCACACTGAGGTTGAATGTATAACTCTAAATGTAGGTATTGTATATAAACTAAGTTACAGTTTCTCATTAGGTTGAATGTATAACTCTAAATGTAGGTATTGTGAGATAAGCTGAGTTACAGTTTCTCATTAGGTTGAATGTATAACTCTAAATGTAGGTATTGTGATATAAACTGAGTACAGTTTCTCATTATGGTTCAATGTATAACCATAAATGTAGGTATTATATATAAACTGAGTTACAGTTTCTCATTAGGTTGAATGTATAACTCTAAATGTAGGTATTGTATATAAACTGAGTTACAGTTTCTCATTAGGTTGAATGTATAACTCTAAATGTAGGTATTATATATAAACTGAGTTACAGTTTCTCATTAGGTTGAATGTATAACTCTAAATGTAGGTATTGTGTTATCAACTGAGTACAGTTTCTCATTATGGTTCAATGTATAACAATAAATGTAGCTATTGTATATAAACTGAGTCACAGTTTCTCTTTATAGTTAAATGTATAACACTAAATGTAGGTATTGTGATGTAAACTGAGTCACAGTTTCTCATTAGGTTAAATGTATAACTCTAACTGTAGGTATTGTATATAAACTGAGTACGGTTTCTCATTAGGTTGAATGTATAACTCTAAATGTAGGTATTGTATATAAACTGAGTTACAGTTTCTCATTAGGCTGAATGTATAACTCTAAATGTAGGTATTGTATATGAACTGAGTTACAGTTTCTCATTATGGTTGAATGTATAACTCTAAATGTAGGTATTGTATATGAACTGAGTACAGTTTCTTATTAGGTTTAATGTATAACTCTAATTGAAAGTATTGTATACAAAATGAGTTACAGGTTCTCATTGTGGTTTAATGTATAATTTTAAATGTAGGTATTGTGATATAAGCTGGGTTACAGTTTCCCATTAGGTTGAATGTATAATGGTACATTTAGGTATTGTGCTATAAACTGAGTACAGTTTCTCATTATGGTTTAATGTATATCTCTAAATGTAGTTATTGTATATGAACTGAGTACAGGTTCACATTATGGTTGAATGTATAACACTAAATGTGGGTATTGTATATAAACTGAGTACAGTTTCACACTGAGGTTGAATGTATAATTCTAAATGTAGGTATTGTATATAAAGTGTCTTGTAGTTTCTCATTAGATTGAATGTAGAACTCTAAATGTAGGTATTGTATATAAAATAAGTTACAGGTTCTCATTATGGTTTAATGTATAATTATAAATGTATGTATTGTATATAAACTGAGTACAGTTTCTCATTAGGTTGAATGTATAACTCTAAATGTAGGTATTGTGATAAAAACTGAGATACAGTTTCTCATTAGGTAAAATGTATAATTTTAAATGTAGGTATTTTGATATAAACTGAGTTACAGTTTATAATTTGGTTGAGTGTATAACCCTAAATGTATGCATTGCATATAAACTGAGTTAGGGTTTCTCATTAGGTTGAATGTATAACTCTACATGTAGGTATTGTATTTAAACTGAGTTACAGTTTCTCATTAGATTGAGTGTATAACTCTAAATGTAGGTATTGTGTTATAAGCTGAGTTACAGTTTGTCATAATGTTGAATGTATAACTCTAAATGTAGGCATTGTAAATAAACTGAGTACAGTTTCTCATTAGGTTGAATACATAACTCTAAATGTAGGTATTGTATATAAACTGAGTTACAGTTTCTCATTAGGTTGAATATATAACTCTAAATGTAGGTATTGTATATAAACTGAGTTACAGTTTCTCTCTAGGTTGAATGTATACCTCTAATGTAGGTACTGTATATAAACTGAGTTACAGTTTCTCATTAGGTTGAGTGTATAACTCTAAATGTAGGTATTGTTAATCATTTGTATTGATCAGATGTTGAATCTGATCAGGTGTAAATATCTGTTTAAGGCTGGACCTGGACTGAAGCGTATGTTTTGTTGGGATTCCTGACTCAGAGTCCACTTCATTCCTGGCCTTAAACGTGTGTCCAGACTGGCGCTGTGCCGATCGGCGTTAGTGTGTTGTGTTAAGTGATCTGGTTGTGGTGCTGATGGTTACTCGGTGCCTTTAAACACTGGAGTCATTAAACACCAGCACAAAACCAGAAACCCAGCCGTGAGAACTTCACCATGTTCTCACAAATATATCAGTTCTGTGAACAACCACACACGGCAGAGCTGAGAAGAGAAATCAGATAGAGAGAGAGATGAAGAAACAGAGAGAGAGAGAGAGAGATACAGACAGATACAGAGAGACAGACAGAGACAGAGAGAGAGAGAGAGAGAGAGATACAGAGAGATACAGAGAGACAGAGAGATACAGAGAGACAGAGACAGAGAGAGAGAGAGAGAGATACAGAGAGAGATACAGAGAGATACAGAGAGACAGAGAGAGATACAGAGAGATACAGACAGAGAGAGATACAGAGAGAGATACAGAGAGAGAGATACAGAGAGAGAGAGAGAGAGAGAGATACAGAGAGAGAGATACAGAGAGATACAGACAGAGAGATACAGAGAGAGAGAGAGACAGATACAGAGAGAGAGATACAGAGAGAGATACAGACAGAGAGAGATACAGGGAGAGAGAGAGAGAGATACAGAGAGAGAGATACAGAGAGAGATACAGACAGAGAAAGATACAGAGAGAGATACAGAGAGAGACAGAGAGAGATACAGACAGAGATACAGAGAGAGATACAGAGAGATACAGACAGAGAGAGATACAGAGAGAGATACAGAGAGAGACAGAGAGAGATACAGACAGAGATACAGAGAGAGAGACAGAGAGAGACAGAGAGAGATACAGACAGAGATACAGAGAGAGAGACAGAGAGAGACAGAGAGAGATACAGACAGAGATACAGAGAGAGATACAGAGAGATACAGACAGAGAGAGATACAGAGAGAGAGAGATACAGACAGAGATACAGACAGAGAGAGATACAGAGAGAGAGAGAGATACAGACAGAGATACAGACAGAGAGAGATACAGAGAGAGAGAGAGAGAGAGAGATACAGAGAGAGAGATACAGAGAGATACAGACAGAGAGAGGTACAGAGAGAGAGACAGATACAGAGAGAGAGATACAGAGAGAGATACAGAGAGATACAGAGAAAGAGAGAGAGAGATACAGAGAGAGAGATACAGAGAGAGATACAGACAGAGAGAGAGAGAGATACAGAGAGAGATACAGAGAGAGATACAGACAGAGAGAGATACAGACAGAGAGAGATACAGAGAGAGATACAGAGAGAGAGAGATACAGACAGATACAGAGAGACAGAGAGAGATACAGAGAGATACAGACAGAGAGATACAGAGAGACAGAGAGATACAGAGAGACAGAGACAGAGAGAGAGAGTGAGAGAGAGATACAGAGAGAGATACAGAGAGATACAGAGAGACAGAGAGAGATACAGAGAGATACAGACAGAGAGAGATACAGAGAGAGATACAGAGAGAGAGAGAGAGAGAGAGAGATACAGAGAGAGAGATACAGAGAGATACAGACAGAGAGATACAGAGAGAGAGAGAGACAGATACAGAGAGAGAGATACAGAGAGAGATACAGACAGAGAAAGATACAGGGAGAGAGAGAGAGAGAGATACAGAGAGAGAGATACAGAGAGAGATACAGACAGAGAAAGATACAGAGAGAGATACAGAGAGATACAGACAGAGAGAGATACAGAGAGAGATACAGACAGAGATACAGACAGAGAGAGATACAGAGAGAGAGAGAGATACAGACAGAGATACAGAGAGAGAGAGAGATACAGAGAGAGATACAGAGAGATACAGACAGAGAGAGGTACAGAGAGAGAGACAGATACAGAGAGAGAGAGATACAGAGAGAGATACAGAGAGAGAGAGATACAGAGAGAGAGAGATACAGAGAGAGATACAGAGAGAGAGATACAGAGAGAGAGAGATACAGAGAGAGAGATACAGATAGAGATACACACAGAGAGAGATACAGAGAGAGAGAGAGGGAGAGAGAGAGAGAGAGATACAGAGAGAGAGAGAGAGAGAGAGAGAGAGAGGGGGAGAGAGAGAGAGAGAGAGAGAGAGAGGGAGAGGTGGGGTCAGAGACTCTGTCCAGCTGGCCGGAGCTTCGCTCTGAAGCAGAAGCAGATGTGTAGTGGAGCGTGTGAGCGGTGGGGCTGAAATTCCGAGTCCAGAAAAAATTCCTGTAATAAAACCTGCTTTACCCTCACCTGCACAGAACCCCCCCTCCACCCCACCCCGCCGGCTCTCGCTTTGATCCACCAGACCCGTCCACAAATAAAACTCTCTCTCTCTCCCTCTCACTCTTTCCACTAGTCTTTGTTTTAAAACGCTCGGTTCTGGAACTCGCCAGCCGACACATCCAAGACCCGAATATGAGAAATACTCGTCTAATAAACACCATCTGGACCAGGTTCTCCAGAAACACGGGCCCCGCTCCGGAACCCTGTCAGCCCCCCACCTACCACTACCCAGAACTCATAACTCCAGCTTTACAGCCGCATAACCTGAACGCCTGATCTCCTGCTGAGCTCCTCCACCGGAGAACCAGGAACATCACTGTCTCCAGATCAGTCAGTCCAATCTCCAGCTTCTCTCCAGACACGTTGGAACCTCTTCAGCCTCAGTGCAGCAGAACCACATCGGAGAAATACAGTGGAGATACAGTGGGTGGAGATACAGTGGACAGTTGGTGTAGATACAGTGGGTGTACATACAGTGGACAGTGGGTGGAGATACAGTGGACAGTGGGTGGAGATACAGTGGACAGTGGGTGGAGATACAGTGGACAGTGGGTGGAGATACAGTGAACAGTGGGTGGAGATACAGTGGAAAGTGGGTGGAGATACAGTGAACAGTTGGTGGAGATACATTAGGTGGAGATATAGTGGACAGTGGGTGGACATACAGTGGGTGGAGATACAGTGGACAGTGGGTGGAGATACAAGTCAAGTTCAAGTCAAGTTCAAGTCAAGTTTCTTTATAGAGCTTTTTATAACGATGTTGTCTCAAAGCAGCTTTACAGAGTTTTGAAAACAGACAGTTACCACATACACCCCCCAGTGAGCAAGAACACCTCCCTCAGAC
>CM038713.1:191203-206881 GCA_021613375.1 Megaleporinus macrocephalus | reverse complement strand
GCCTGTTAGCCTGTTAGATAAGACTATGTACCTCCTAGAAACATTCTTACTCAGAACACACTCAAGGTACTAGTCAGTAGATACTGGATTAGAGTCAGTACGTACTGCTCGAGCGGAAGACTAGTAGGTAATTGCAGTAGGTGAGGTTTAGTAGCCACACAATCTCGGACGTACTATGTCCACCATATTACCAGCATCCTGTAACGCAAGACGTCAGACCACCACCGTCTAAATACTTTTAGTGACTTTGATCTGTGTTTTTGTCTGATTATGTATCAGACGGTGTGGAGCTGTAGATCAGAGAACATGAAACGGGAGGAACATAATCAGTGTTTATCTCAGCAGTAGTGCTAACTCCTGTAGCGACAGTTCAGTAGTTTAGCTACGTAGCTACTCAATACCTACTGAGTATTTAGACATACTAGCCACGCTCACCTACTGATTTACTACTGAGAATTCAGACATACTAGCCACACTCGCCTACTGATTTACTACTGAGTATTTAGACATACTAGCCACACTCGCCTACGGATTTACTACTGAGTATTTAGACATACTAGCCGCGCTCACCTACTGATTTACTACTGAGTATTCAGACATACTAGCCACACTCGCCTACTGATTTACTACTGAGTATTCAGACATATTAGCCACACTCGCCTACTGATTTACTACTGAGTATTCAGACATACTAGCCACGCTTGTCTACTGATTTACTACTGAGTATTCAGACATACTAGCCACGCTCGCCTACTGATTTACTACTGAGTATTCAGACATACTAGCCACACTCACTACTAATTTACTACTGAGTATTCAGACATACTAGCCACGCTCGCCTACTGATTTACTACTGAGTATTCAGACATACTAGCCACACTCACTACTGATTTACTACTGAGTATTCAGACATACTAGCCACGCTCGCCTACTGATTTACTACTGAGTATTCAGACATACTAGCCACGCTTGCCTACTGATTTACTACTGAGTATTCAGACATACTAGCCACGCTTGTCTACTGATTTACTACTGAGTATTCAGACATACTAGCCACGCTTGTCTACTGATTTACTACTGAGTATTCAGACATACTAGCCACGCTCGCCTACTGATTTACTACTGAGTATTCAGACATACTAGCCACGCTTGTCTACTGATTTACTACTGAGTATTCAGACATACTAGCCACGCTTGTCTACTGATTTACTACTGAGTATTCAGACATACTAGCCACGCTCGCCTACTGATTTACTACTGAGTATTCAGACATACTAGCCACGCTCGTCTACTGATTTACTACTGAGTATTCAGACATACTAGCCACGCTCGCCTACTGATTTACTACTGAGTATTCAGACATACTAGCCACGCTCGCCTACTGATTTACTACTGAGTATTCAGACATACTAGCCACGCTTGTCTACTGATTTACTACTGAGTATTCAGACATACTAGCCACGCTCGCCTACTGATTTACTACTGAGTATTCAGACATACTAGCCACGCTCGTCTACTGATTTACTACTGAGTATTCAGACATACTAGCCACGCTCGCCTACTGATTTACTACTGAGTATTCAGACATACTAGCCACACTCGCCTACTGATTTACTACTGAGTATTTAGACATACTAGCCACGCTCGCCTACTGATTTACTACTGAGTATTCAAACATACTAGCCACGCTTGCCTACTGATTTACTACTGAGTATTTAGACATACTAGCCACACTCGCCTACTGATTTACTACTGAGTATTCAAACATACTAGCCACGCTTGCCTACTGATTTACTACTGAGTATTCAGACATACTAGCCACGCTCGTCTACTGATTTACTACTGAGTATTCAGACATACTAGCCACGCTTGTCTACTGATTTACTACTGAGTATTCAGACATACTAGCCACGCTCGCCTACTGATTTACTACTGAGTATTCAGACATACTAGCCACGCTCGTCTACTGATTTACTACTGAGTATTTAGACATACTAGCCACACTCGCCTACTGATTTACTACTGAGTATTCAGACATACTAGCCACGCTCGCCTACTGATTTACTACTGAGTATTCAAACATACTAGCCACGCTTGCCTACTGATTTACTACTGAGTATTTAGACATACTAGCCACACTCGCCTACTGATTTACTACTGAGTATTCAAACATACTAGCCACGCTTGCCTACTGATTTACTACTGAGTATTCAGACATACTAGCCACACTCGCCTACTGATTTACTACTGAGTATTTAGACATACTAGCCACACTCGCCTACTGATTTACTACTGAGTATTCAAATATACTAGCCACGCTTGCCTACTGATTTACTACTGAGTATTCAGACATACTAGCCACGCTCGTCTACTGATTTACTACTGAGTATTCAGACATACTAGCCACGCTTGTCTACTGATTTACTACTGAGTATTCAGACATACTAGCCACGCTCGCCTACTGATTTACTACTGAGTATTCAGACATACTAGCCACGCTCGTCTACTGATTTACTACTGAGTATTCAGACATACTAGCCACGCTTGCCTACTGATTTACTACTGAGTATTCAGACATACTAGCCACGCTCGCCTACTGATTTACTACTGAGTATTCAGACATACTAGCCACACTCGCCTACTGATTTACTACTGAGTATTTAGACATACTAGCCACACTCGTCTACTGATTTACTACTGAGTATTCAGACATACTAGCCACGCTCGCCTACTGATTTACTACTGAGTATTCAGACATACTAGCCACGCTCGTCTACTGATTTACTACTGAGTATTCAGACATACTAGCCGCGCTCGCCTACTGATTTACTACTGAGTATTCAGACATACTAGCCACGCTCGTCTACTGATTTACTACTGAGTATTCAGACATACTAGCCACGCTCGCCTACTGATTTACTACTGAGTATTCAGACATACTAGCCACACTCGCCTACTGATTTACTACTGAGTATTTAGACATACTAGCCACACTCGCCTACTGATTTACTACTGAGTATTCAGACATACTAGCTACACTCGTCTACTGATTTACTACTGAGTATTCAGACATACTAGCCACGCTCGTCTACTGATTTACTACTGAGTATTCAGACATACTAGCCGCGCTCGCCTACTGATTTACTACTGAGTATTCAGACATACTAGCCACGCTCGTCTACTGATTTACTACTGAGTATTCAGACATACTAGCCACGCTCACCTACTGATTCACTACTGAGTATTAAGACATACTAGCCACGCTCGCCTACTGATTTACTACTGAGTATTCAGACATACTAGTCACACTCGCCTACTGATTCACTACTGAGTATTCAGACATACTAGCCACGCTTGTCTACTGATTTACTACTGAGTATTCAGACATACTAGCCACGCTCGTCTACTGATTTACTACTGAGTATTCAGACATACTAGCCACGCTCGTCTACTGATTTACTACTGAGTATTCAAACATACTAGCCACGCTTGCCTACTGATTTACTACTGAGTATTCAGACATACTAGCCACGCTCGTCTACTGATTTACTACTGAGTATTCAGACATACTAGCCACGCTCGCCTACTGATTTACTACTGAGTATTCAGACATACTAGCCACGCTCGTCTACTGATTTACTACTGAGTATTCAAACATACTAGCCACGCTTGCCTACTGATTTACTACTGAGTATTCAGACATACTAGCCACGCTCGCCTACTGATTTACTACTGAGTATTCAAACATACTAGCGACGCTCACCTACTGATTTACTACTGAGTATTCAGACATACTAGCCACGCTCGTCTACTGATTTACTACTGAGTATTCAGACATACTAGCCACGCTCGTCTACTGATTTACTACTGAGTATTCAGACATACTAGCTACACTCGCCTACTGATTTACTACTGAGTATTCAGACATACTAGCCACGCTCGTCTACTGATTTACTACTGAGTATTCAGACATACTAGCCACGCTCGCCTACTGATTTACTACTGAATTCAGTCATACTAGCCACACTCGCCTACTGATTCACTACTGAGTATTCAGACATACTAGCCACGCTCGTCTACTGATTTACTACTGAGTATTCAGACATACTAGCCACGCTCACCTACTGATTTACTACTGAGTATTCAAACATACTAGCCACGCTTGCCTACTGATTTATCACTGAGTATTCAGACATACTAGCCACGCTCGTCTACTGATTTACTACTGAGTATTCAGACATACTAGCCACGCTCGCCTACTGATTTACTACTGAGTATTCAGACATACTAGCCACGCTCGTCTACTGATTTACTACTGAGTATTCAAACATACTAGCCACGCTTGCCTACTGATTTACTACTGAGTATTCAGACATACTAGCCACGCTCGCCTACTGATTTACTACTGAGTATTCAAACATACTAGCGACGCTCACCTACTGATTTACTACTGAGTATTCAGACATACTAGCCACGCTCGCCTACTGATTCACTACTGAGTATTCAGACATACTAGCCACGCTCGTCTACTGATTTACTACTGAGTATTCAGACATACTAGCCACGCTCGTCTACTGATTTACTACTGAGTATTCAGACATACTAGCCACGCTCGTCTACTGATTTACTACTGAGTATTCAGACATACTAGCTACACTCGCCTACTGATTTACTACTGAGTATTCAGACATACTAGCCACGCTCGTCTACTGATTTACTACTGAGTATTCAGACATACTAGCCACGCTCGCCTACTGATTTACTACTGAATTCAGTCATACTAGCCACACTCGCCTACTGATTCACTACTGAGTATTCAGACATACTAGCCACACTCGCCTACTGATTCACTACTGAGTATTCAGACATACTAGCCACACTCGCCTACTGATTCACTACTGAGTATTCAGACATACTAGCCACGCTCGCCTACTGATTCACTACTGAGTATTCAGACATACTAGCCGCGCTCACCTACTGATTTACTACTGAGTATTTAGACATACTAGCCACGCTCGCCTACTGATTTACTACTGAGTATTCAAACATACTAGCCACGCTCGCCTACTGATTCACTACTGAGTATTCAGACATACTAGCCGCGCTCACCTACTGATTTACTACTGAGTATTTAGACATACTAACCACGCTCACCTACTGATTTACTACTGAATTCAGACCTACTAGACATGCTCGCCTACTGATTTACTACTGAGTATTCAGACATACTAGCCACGCTCGTCTACTAATTTACTACTGAGTATTCAGACATACTAGCCACACTCGTCTACTGATTTACTACTGAATTCAGACCTACTAGACATGCTCGCCTACTGATTTACTACTGAGTATTCAGACATACTAGCCACGCTCGTCTACTGATTTACTACTGAGTATTCAGACATACTAACCACGCTCACCTACTGATTTACTACAGAATTCAGACCTACTAGCCACGCTTGTCTACTGATTTACTACTGAGTATTCAGACATACTAGCCACGCTCGTCTACTGATTTACTACTGAGTATTCAGACATACTAGCCGCGCTCGTCTACTGATTTACTACTGAGTATTCAGACATACTAGCCACGCTCGCCTACAGATTTACAACTGAGTATTCAGACTTACTAGCCACGCTCGCCTACTGATTTACTACTGAGTATTCAGACATACTAGCCGCGCTCGCCTACTGATTCACTACTGAATTCAGACATACTAGCGACGCTCACCTACTGATTTACTACTGAGTATTCAGACATACTAGCCGCGCTCACCTACTGATTCACTACTGAATTCAGACTAGTAGGAGATTTCAGACGCCTGCTGCGGTTTACTGTTACCGGCGGTTACTGAGTGAATCACTGAAATCTGCTTCTTTATTTCAGAGACGTTTAAAAGCTATTTTCTGGAACAGCTGGTGAGTTAGGAGCCAGTTTCTATCACGATTTACACGCATTTACACCAATTATTTTACATTTTACACATTTAAACTGCTGAAGTTTAAGATTAATCTTTGTTTGCTCAGTAAACCCAATATTCTAATGCTAACGTGTGAAAGTGAACAAACAGACTTTTAAAATAATCTCAAAGTCCAGAAGATTTTTTCTCTTTTAAATCTCCATAATTGATCAGCAGCATTTCTAAAATTAAAATGGACATTAATTTAGTGAGTGGGCAGTGAACGTGTGGTGAGTGTGTAGTGAACATGTGGTGAGCGTGTGGTGGGTGGGGACATACAGTAGTGTGCTGAGCGTGTGTTGAGCGTGTAGTGAGCGTGTGGTGGATGTACAGTAGTGAGCTGAGCCTGTGGTGAGCGTGTAGTGAACGTGTAGTGAGCGTGTGGTGAGTGTGCAGTAGTGAGCTGAGCGTGTGGTTAGCGGGTAGTGAACGTGTAGCTGAGCATGTGGTGGATGTGGACATACAGTAGTGTGCTGAGCGTGTGGTGAGCATGTAGTGAACATGTAGTGAGCGTGTAGTGACTGTGTAGTGAGGGTGTGGTGAGCGTGTAGTGACTGTGTAGTGAGTGTGTAGTGACTGTGTGGTGAGCGTGTGGTGACTGTGTAGTGAGCGTGTGGTGACTATGTAGTGAGTGTGTGGTGAGCGTGTAGTGACTGTGTAGTGAGCGTGTGGTAAGCGTGTTGTGAGCGTGTGGTAGATGTTGACGTACAGTAGTGAGCTAAGCGTGTAGTGAGCGTGTGGTGGTGTGGACGTACAGTAGTGAGCTGAGCGTGTGGTGAGTTAGTAGTGAGCGTGTGGTGGATATGGTGGAGGTACAGTAGTGAGCTGAGCATGTGGTGGATGTGTAGTGAGCGTGTGGTGAGCATGTAGTGAGCATGTAGTGAGCATGTAGTGGATGTGGACGTACAGTAGTGAGCTGAGCGTGTGGTGAGTGTGTAGTGAGCGTGTGGTGGATGTGGACGTACAGTAGTGAGCTGAGCGTGTAGTGAGCGTGTGGTGGACGTGTGGTGAGCGTGTAGTGAGTGTGTGGTGGATGTACAGTAGTGAGCTGAGCCTGTGGTGAGCGTGTAGTGAGCGTGTAGTAAGCATGTGGTGGATGTACAGTAGTGAGCTGAGCGTGTGGTGAGCATGTAGTGAATATGTAGTGAGCGTGTAGTGACTGTGTAGTGAGGGTGTGGTGAGCGTGTAGTGACTGTGTAGTGAGCGTGTGGTGAGCGTGTAGTGACTGTGTGGTGAGCGTGTAGTGACTGTGTGGTGAGCGTGTGGTGACTGTGTAGTGAGCGTGTGGTGACTATGTAGTGAGTGTGTGGTGAGCGTGTAGTGACTGTGTAGTGAGCGTGTGGTAAGCGTGTTGTGAGCGTGTGGTAGATGTTGACGTACAGTAGTGAGCTAAGCGTGTAGTGAGCGTGTGGTGGTGTGGACGTACAGTAGTGAGCTGAGCGTGTGGTGAGTTAGTAGTGAGCGTGTGGTGGATATGGTGGAGGTACAGTAGTGAGCTGAGCGTGTGGTGGATGTGTAGTGAGCGTGTGGTGAGCATGTAGTGAGCATTTAGTGAGCATGTAGTGGATGTGGACGCACAGTAGTGAGCTGAGCGTGTGGTGAGTGTGTAGTGAGCGTGTGGTGGATGTGGACGTACAGTAGTGAGCTGAGCGTGTAGTGAGCGTGTGGTGGACGTGTGGTGAGCGTGTAGTGAGTGTGTGGTGTTGTGGACGTACAGTAGTGAACTGAGCAAGTGGTGGATGTGGACGTACAGTAGTGAGCTGAGTGTGTAGTGAGCGTGTGGTGGATGTGGACGTACAGTAGTGAGCTGAGCGTGTTGTGAGCGTGTGGTGGATGTGGACTTACAGTAGTGAGCTGAGCGTGTGATGAGCGTGTGGTGAGCGTGTAGTGAGCGTGTGGTGGATGTGGATGACAGTAGTGAGCTGAACGTGTGGTGAGTGTGTGGTGAGCATGTAGTGAGCGTGTGGTGGATGTGGACATACAGTAGTGAGCTGAGCGTGTATTGAGCGTGAGCTGGATGTGGACGTACAGTAGTGAGCTGAGTGTGAGCCGGTACTGCACTGTGGTGAGTGTACGGCTCTGATACGGTCAGTGTTACGGGCAGTTCTCTGTTTCTACTCTACTGAAGGAGGAAGTGCATTGGTCTCATTCCTGTCCAATCACAGGCCTGCTGTAGCAGTAACCATGGTGACGGTGATTTTCACCATTCTTTAAAAGTGTGTCTTGTTTACATTTCCCTCAGCCTGGGGGGTGTTAGTGTGGGTGGGTGTTGCATCCTCACACTGAGGGCTCTCTCTCTCACTCCATCTGTCTCTCTGTATCTCTCTCACTCTGTCTCTGTGTATTTCTCTCTCACTCAGTCTGTCTCTCTGTATCTCTCTCACTCTGTCTCTCTGTGTCTCTCTCTCACTCAGTCTGTCTCTCTGTATCTCTCTCTCACTCCGTCTGTCTCTCTCTCACTGTCTGTCTCGCTGTATATATAGTGCAGTGGTGTGTATATAGTGCAGTGGTGTGTATAGAGTGTATACAGTGCAGTGGTGTATATATAGTGTATATAGTGCAGTGGTGTGTATATAGTGTATATAGTTCAGTGGCGTATATATAGTGTATATAGTGCAGTGGTGAATGTATAGTGTATATAGTGCCGTGGTGTATGTATAGTGCAGTGGCGTGTATATAGTGCAGTGGTGTGTATATAGTGTATACAGTGCAGTGGTGTATATATAGTCTATATAGTGCAGTGGTGTATATATAGTGTATATAGTGCAGTGGCATATATATAGTGTATATAGTGCAGTGGTGTATGTATAGTGCAGTGGCGTGTATATAGTGCAGTGGTGTGTATAAATAGTGTATATAGTTCAGTGGTGTGTATATAGTGTATATAGTGCAGTGGTGTGTATATAGTGTATATAGTGCAGTGGTGTATATATTGTGTATATAGTGCAGTGGTGTGTATATAGTGTATATAGTGCAGTGGTGCGTATATAGTGCACTGGTGTGTATATATAGTGAATATAGTGCAGTGGTGTTTATATAGTGTATATAGTGCAGTGGCGTGTATATAGTGCAGCGGTGTGTATATAGTGTATACAGTGCAGTGGTGTATATATAGTGTATATAGTGCAGTGGTGTGTATATAGTGTATATAGTGCAGTGGTGTATATATAGTGTATATAGTGCAGTGGTGTGTATATAGTGTATATAGTGCAGTGGTGTGTATAAAGTGTATATAGTTCAGTGGCATATATATATAGTGTATATAGTGCAGTGGTGTATGTATAGTGCAGTGGCGTGTACATAATGTATATAGTGCAGTGGTGTGTATATAGTATATATAGTTCAGTGGTGTGTATGTAGTGTATATAGTGCAGTGGTGTGTATATAGTGTATATAGTGCAGTGGTGTCTATATAGTGAATATAGTGCAGTGTTGTATATATAGTGTATATAGTGCAGTGTTGTGTATATAGTGTATATAGTGCAGTGGTGTGTATATAGTGTATATAGTGTAGTGGTGTGTATATAGTGTATATAGTGCAGTGGTGTGCCTTCCTGACCAGGCTGGAAGTGTTGTTGCACCTCACCTGGAGCAACAACACTTCCAGCCTGGTCAGGAAGGCACATCAGCGGCTCTACTTCCTCAGGCGGTTGAGGCGAGCTGGGCTCGGGAGCTCGGTCCTCACCTCCTTCTACAGATGTGTGGTGGAGAGCGTTCTATGCTCCAGCATCAACGTGTGGCACGGAAGCTGCTCTGCTGCAGACAGGAAAGCTCTGCAGAGGGTGGTGAAGGCTGCACAGAGGTCTGTCGGAGTCAGCCTCCCCACCACCACGGACATATACACCTCCAGATGCAGGAAGAGGGCCACCTGCATCATGAAGGACCCCACTCATCCAGCACACTCACTGTTTGTCCCGCTCCCCTCAGGCAGGAGGCTGCGGAGCGTTAAGTGTAGAACGAACAGACTGAGGAACAGCTTCATTCCGGAAGCTGTAAGACTTTTAAACGCCACTTAGTGGAACCACTGCACTGACACTTTTACTGCACTGACACTTTTACGACACCAGTCACTTTAATACACTCTGCTGCTACCTTCTCCATTCCTGTTTATTTTATTTTCATATATTTTATATATTTATGTTTATTTTATTTATTTAAGTACTGCTGTCTGGGTAAAACTGGGTCCTTGGGTACCACAATTTCGTTCCACCCCATGTACCACATGTGATGCGAATGACAATAAAGTCTCCTTGAATCCTTGAATCCTTGAATCCTTGAATATAGTGTATATAGTGTAGTGGTGTGTATATAGTGTATATAGTTCAGTGGTGTGTATGTAGTGTATATAGTGCAGGGGTGTATATATAGTGTATATAGTGCAGTGGTGTCTATATAGTGAATATAGTGCAGTGGTACATATATAGTGTATATAGTGCAGTGGTGTGTATATAGTGTATATAGTGCAGTGTTGTGTATATAGTGTATATAGTGTAGTGGTGTGTATATAGTGCAGTGGTGCGTATATATAGTGTATATAGTGCAGTGGTGTGTATATAGTGTATATAGTTCAGTGTTGTGTATATAGTGCAGTGGTGTATATATAGTGTATATAGTGCAGTGGTGTGAATATATAGTGAATATATTGCAGTGGTGTGTATATAGTGCAGTGGTGTTTATATAGTGCAGTGGTGTATGTATAGTGCAGTGGTGTATATATAGTGTACATAGTGCAGTGATGTATATATATAGTGTATATAGTGCAGTGGTGAGTATATAGTGCATATAGTGCAGTGGTGTGTATATAGTGCAGTGGTGTGTGTATATATAGTGTATATAGTGCAGTGGTGTGTGTATATAGTGCAGTGGTGTGTATATAGTGCAGTGGTGTGTGTATATAGTGTATATAGTGCAGTGGTGTGTGTATATATAGTGTATATAGTGCAGTGGTGTGTATATAGTGCATTGGTGTGTATATAAAGTGTATATAGTGCAGTGGTGTGTATATAGTGTATATAGTGCAGTGGTGCATATATAGTGTATATAGTGCAGTGGTGTGTGTATATATATAGTGAATATAGTGCAGTGGTGTTTATATAGTGTATATAGTGTAGTGGTGTGTATATAGTGCAGTGGTGTGTATATAGTGCAGTGGTGTATGTATAGTGTATATAGTGCAGTGGTGTGTATATAGTGCAGTGGTGTATGTATAATGTATATAGTGCAGTGGTTTGTACATAGTGCAGTGGTGTATATATAGTGTATATAGTGCTGTGGTGTGTATATAGTGCAGTGGTGTATTGTATAAATATGGTATGTATATAGTGTATATAGTGCAGTTGTGTGTATATAGTGTATATAGTGCAGTGGTGTGTATAAAGTGCAGTGGTGTGTATATAGTGCAGTGGTGTGTTTATAGTGTATATAGTGCAGTGGTGTGTATGTATAGTGTATATAGTGCTGTGGTGTGTATATAGTGCTGTGTTGTGTATATAGTGCAGTGGTGTATGTATAGTGCAGTTGTGTATATAGTGTATATAGTGCAGTGGTGTGTGTATATATAGTGTATATAGTGCAGTGGTGTGTGTATATAGTGTATATAGTGCAGTGGTGTATATATAGTCTATATAGTGCAGTGGTGTATATATAGTGTATATAGTGCAGTGGCATATATATAGTGTATATAGTGCAGTGGTGTGTACATAGTGTATACAGTGCAGTGGTGTATATATAGTCTATATAGTGCAGTGGTGTATATATAGTGTATATAGTGCAGTGGCATATATATAGTGTATATAGTGCAGTGGTGTATGTATAGTGCAGTGGTGTGTATATAGTGCAGTGGTGTGTATAAATAGTGTATATAGTTCAGTGGTGTGTATATAGTGTATATAGTGCAGTGGTGTGTATATAGTGTATATAGTGCAGTGGTGTATATATTGTGTATATAGTGCAGTGGTGTGTATATAGTGTATATAGTGCAGTGCTGTGTATATAGTGCAGTGGTGTATATATATATATATATATATATATATATATATATATATATATATATATATATATATATATATATATATATATATATAGTGCATATAGTTCAGTAGTGTGTATATAGTGTATATAGTGCAGTGGTGTGTATATAGTTCAATGGTGTGTATATAGTGTATATAGTGCAGTGGTGTGTATATAGTGTATATAGTTCAGTGGCGTATATATAGTGTATATAGTGCAGTGGTGAATGTATAGTGTATATAGTGCCGTGGTGTATGTATAGTGCAGTGGCATGTATATAGTGCAGTGGTGTGTATATAGTGTATACAGTGCAGTGGTGTATATATAGTCTATATAGTGCAGTGGTGTATATATAGTGTATATAGTGCAGTGGCATATATATAGTGTATATAGTGCAGTGGTGTATGTATAGTGCAGTGGTGTGTATATAGTGCAGTGGTGTGTATAAATAGTGTATATAGTTCAGTGGTGTGTATATAGTGTATATAGTGCAGTGGTGTGTATATAGTTCAATGGTGTGTACATAGTGTATATAGTGCAGTGGTGTGTATATAGTGTATATAGTTCAGTGGCGTATATATAGTGTATATAGTGCAGTGGTGAATGTATAGTGTATATAGTGCCGTGGTGTATGTATAGTGCAGTGGCATGTATATAGTGCAGTGGTGTGTATATAGTGTATACAGTGCAGTGGTGTATATATAGTCTATATAGTGCAGTGGTGTATATATAGTGTATATAGTGCAGTGGCATATATATAGTGTATATAGTGCAGTGGTGTATGTATAGTGCAGTGGTGTGTATATAGTGCAGTGGTGTGTATAAATAGTGTATATAGTTCAGTGGTGTGTATATAGTGTATATAGTGCAGTGGTGTATATATTGTGTATATAGTGCAGTGGTGTGTATATAGTGTATATAGTGCAGTGGTGTGTATATTGTGCACTTGTGTGTATATATAGTGAATATAGTGCAGTGGTGTTTATATAGTGTATATAGTGCAGTGGCGTGTATATAGTGCAGCGGTGTGTATATAGTGTATACAGTGCAGTGGTGTATATATAGTGTATATAGTGCAGTGGTGTGTATATAGTGCAGTGGTGTGTGTATATATAGTGTATATAGTGCAGTGGTGTGTATATAGTGCAGTGGTGTGTATATAAAGTGTATATAGTGCAGTGGTGTGTATATAGTGTATATAGTACAGTGGTGTGTATATAGTGTATATAGTGCAGTGGTGTGTGTATATAGTGTATATAGTGCAGTGGTGTGTATAAAGTGCAGAGGTGTGTATATAGTGCAGTGGAGTGTATATAGTGTATATAGTGCAGTGGTGTGTATGTATAGTGTATATAGTGCTGTGGTGTGTATATAGTGCTGTGGTGTGTATATAGTGCAGTGGTGTATGTATAGTGCAGTTGTGTATATAGTGTATATAGTGCAGTGGTGTGTGTATATATATAGTGTATATAGTGCAGTGGTGTGTATATAGTGTATATAGTGCAGTGCTGTGTATATAGTGCAGTGGTGTATATATATATATATATATATATATATATATATATATATATATATATATATATATATATATAGTGCATATAGTTCAGTAGTGTGTATATAGTGTATATAGTGCAGTGGTGTGTATATAGTTCAATGGTGTGTACATAGTGTATATAGTGCAGTGGTGTGTATATAGTGTATATAGTTCAGTGGCGTATATATAGTGTATATAGTGCAGTGGTGAATGTATAGTGTATATAGTGCCGTGGTGTATGTATAGTGCAGTGGCGTGTATATAATGCAGTGGTGTGTACATAGTGTATACAGTGCAGTGGTGTATATATAGTCTATATATGCAGTGGTGTATATATAGTGTATATAGTGCAGTGGCATATATATAGTGTATATAGTGCAGTGGTGTATGTATAGTGCAGTGGCGTGTATATAGTGCAGTGGTGTGTATAAATAGTGTATATAGTTCAGTGGTGTGTATATAGTGTATATAGTGCAGTGGTGTGTATATAGTGTATATAGTGCAGTGGTGTATATATTGTGTATATAGTGCAGTGGTGTGTATATAGTGTATATAGTGCAGTGGTGTGTATATTGTGCACTGGTGTGTATATATAGTGAATATAGTGCAGTGGTGTTTATATAGTGTATATAGTGCAGTGGCGTGTATATAGTGCAGCGGTGTGTATATAGTGTATACAGTGCAGTGGTGTATATATAGTGTATATAGTGCAGTGGTGTGTATATAGTGCAGTGGTGTGTGTATATATAGTGTATATAGTGCAGTGGTGTGTATATAGTGCAGTGGTGTGTATATAAAGTGTATATAGTGCAGTGGTGTGTATAAAGTGTATATAGTGCAGTGGTGTGTATATAGTGTATATAGTGCAGTGGTGTGTGTATATAGTGTATATAGTGCAGTGGTGTGTATATAGTGCATTGGTGTGTATATAGTGTATATAGTGCAGTGGTGTATATATAGTGTATATAGTGCAGTGGTGTGTGTATATAGTGTATATAGTGCAGTGGTGTATATATAGTGTATATAGTGCAGTGGTGTGTATATAGTGTATATAGTGCAGTGGTGTGTATATAGTGCAGTGGTGTATATATAGTGTATATATTGCATTGGTGGGTATATAGTGCAGTGGTGTGTATATAGTGCAGTGGTGTATGTATAGTGTATATAGTGCAGTGGTGTGTATATAGTGCAGTGGTGTACATATAGTGTATATAGTGCAGTGGTGTATATATAAAGTATATACAGTGCAGTGGTGTATTGTATAAATATGGTATGTATATAGTGTATATAGTGAAGTGGTGTATATATAGTGTATATAGTGCAGTGGTGTGTATATACTGTATATAGTGCAGTGGTGTGTATATAGTGTATATAGTGCAGTGGTGTGTGTATATAGTGCAGTGGTGTGTGTATATATAGTGAATATAGTGCAGTGGTGTTTATATAGTGTATATAGTGTAGTGGTGTGTATATAGTGTATATAGTGCAGTGGTGTATATATTGTGTATATAGTGCAGTGGTGTGTATATAGTGTATATAGTGCAGTGGTGTGTATATTGTGCACTGGTGTGTATATATAGTGAATATAGTGCAGTGGTGTTTATATAGTGTATATAGTGCAGTGGCGTGTATATAGTGCAGTTGTGTATATAGTGTATATAGTGCAGTGGTGTGTATATAGTGTATATAGTGCAGTGGTGTATATATTGTGTATATAGTGCAGTGGTGTGTATATAGTGTATATAGTGCAGTGGTGTGTATATTGTGCACTGGTGTGTATATATAGTGAATATAGTGCAGTGGTGTTTATATAGTGTATATAGTGCAGTGGCGTGTATATAGTGCAGCGGTGTGTATATAGTGTATACAGTGCAGTGGTGTATATATAGTGTATATAGTGCAGTGGTGTGTATATAGTGCAGTGGTGTGTGTATATATAGTGTATATAGTGCAGTGGTGTGTATATAGTGCAGTGGTGTGTATATAAAGTGTATATAGTGCAGTGGTGTGTATAAAGTGTATATAGTGCAGTGGTGTGTATATAGTGTATATAGTGCAGTGGTGTGTGTATATAGTGTATATAGTGCAGTGGTGTGTATATAGTGCATTGGTGTGTATATAGTGTATATAGTGCAGTGGTGTATATATAGTGTATATAGTGCAGTGGTGTGTGTA
>CM038713.1:169088-190203 GCA_021613375.1 Megaleporinus macrocephalus | reverse complement strand
GAATGGTATGGTATTATTCTTACATAGAATTGTGGGTAGTACAAGGTGTACCCATGTGTACCGTTGTAATATAGAGCTTTTTATTAAATACTTAGGTCTAGAGCTATGCATAGAATGGAAAGTCTTTGTGAAACTATGCATAGTCATATATATATATATATATATGTACTACACATATATATATATATAAATAGTACTACACATAATTCTATATATAATTTGTAGAGTTATATATAGAATTTTGTGTAGTACTATTTTTAGTTGTGTGTAGAATTATATATAGATTTGTGTAAAGGTATGTAAATAAATAATAGTATTACGCCCTGCCTGTCCTTGTATGTCTCTTTACGTCCTCTCAGTCCCATGTGCCTCTGTTTACATTTCTCGTGTTTGTCATGTGCTCCAAGTGTCTCAGCCCCCCAACTGGTTTGACTCTGTAACCCCTCGTTTGTCCAGGTGTTTCATGTTTCCTGTCTTGTTATATACTTGCTGTGTGTTTGGCTGTGTGTTTGGCTGTGGGCTTGCTGTGTGTTTGGCTGTGTGTTTGGCTGTTGGCTTGCTGTGTGTTTGGCTGTTGGCTTGCAATGTGTTTGGCTGTTGGTTTGCTGTGTGTTTGGCTGTGTGTTTGGCTGTTGGCTTGCTGTGTGTTTGGCTTTTGGCTTGCAGTGTGTTTGGCTGTGTGTTTGGCTGTGGGCTTGCTGTGTGTTTGGCTGTGGGTTTGGCTGTGGGCTTGCTGTGTGTTTGGCTGTGTGTTTGGCTGTTGGTTTGCTGTGGGTTTGGCTGTTGGTTTGCAGTGGGTTTGGCTGTGGATTGCTGTGGGTTTGGCTGTTGGTTTGCTGTGGGTTTGGCTGTGGATTGCTGTGGGTTTGGCTGTGGATCGCTGTGGGTTTGGCTGTTGGTTTGCTGTGGGTTTGGCTGTGGATTGCTGTGGGTTTGGCTGTTGGTTTGCTGTGGGTTTGGCTGTGGGTTTGGCTGTTGGTTTGGCTGTGGGTTTGGCTGTGGATCGCTGTGGGTTTGGCTGTTGGTCTGGCTGTTGGTTTGCTGTGGGTTTGGCTGTGGATCGCTGTGGGTTTGGCTGCTGGTTTGCTGTGGGTTTGGCTGTGGATTGCTGTTGGTTTGGCTGTTGGTTTGCTGTGGATTGCTGTGGGTTTGGCTGTTGGTTTGCTGTGGGTTTGGCTGTTGGTTTGCTGTGGATTGCTGTGGGTTTGGCTGTGGATCGCTGTGGGTTTGGCTGTTGGTTTGCTGTGGGTTTGGCTGTGTGTTTGCTGTTGGTTTGGCTGTGGATCGCTGTGGGTTTGGCTGTTGGTCTGGCTGCTGGTTTGCTGTGGGTTTGGCTGTGGGTTTGGCTGTGGGTTTGGCTGTTGGTTTGCTGTGGGTTTGGCTGTGGGTTTGCTGTGGGTTTGGCTGTGGGTTTGGCTGTGGGTTTGGCTGTTGGTTTGGCTGTTGGTTTGCTGTGGGTTTGGCTGTGGATCGCTGTGGGTTTGGCTGTGGGTTTGGCTGTTGGTTTGCTGTGGGTTTGGCTGTGGATCGCTGTGGGTTTGGCTGTTGGTTTGCTGTGGGTTTGGCTGTGGGTTTGGCTGTTGGTTTGCTGTGGGTTTGGCTGTGGGTTTGGCTGTTGGTTTGCTGTGGGTTTGGCTGTGGGTTTGGCTGTTGGTTTGCTGTGGGTTTGGCTGTGGGTTTGGCTGTGGATCGCTGTGGGTTTGGCTGTTGGTTTGCTGTGGGTTTGGCTGTGGGTTTGGCTGTTGGTTTGCTGTGGGTTTGGCTGTTGGTTTGCTGTGGATTGCTGTGGGTTTGGCTGTGGATCGCTGTGGGTTTGGCTGTGGATTGCTGTGGGTTTGGCTGTTGGTTTGGCTGTGGATTGCTGTGGGTTTGGCTGTGGATCGCTGTGGGTTTGGCTGTTGGTTTGCTGTGGGTTTGGCTGTGGGTCGCTGTGGGTTTGGCTGTTGGTTTGCTGTGGGTTTGGCTGTGGATCGCTGTGGGTTTGGCTGTTGGTTTGCTGTGGGTTTGGCTGTTGGTTTGCTGTGGGTTTGGCTGTGGATCGCTGTGGGTTTGGCTGTTGGTTTGCTGTGGGTTTGGCTGTGGGTTTGGCTGTTGGTTTGCTGTGGGTTTGGCTGTGGATTGCTGTGGGTTTGGCTGTTGGTCTGGCTGTTGGTTTGCTGTGTATTTTGCTATTTATTCTGCTTGTTAACCCTTTCCCGTTGCCTGTTACTGTCACTACAGACTTTATTAAAACTCAGAATCCTCATCTGTGTGTGTATCCGCCTCTCCAGTCTCCGCTAGTATTACACCAGGGAAGGTTACCCTGGGCTGTAGTAGATGTTATACGGTCAGTTATGATTGTACAGCAATTAACGCTGCTACATTTGGTGAAAATGCTTATTTGCTCCTTCTTTTACAGGTTCAGCAAAAGCCGATGAAAGTGAAGAGGAGAACACCACCAAAAAAAAGAAAGGCAAAGGGAAGAAAGGCAAAAAAGTAGGTATAATTATTATCACACAGCCATTAAGGAAGAAAATTAATATATTTCTATTAATAGAAATATTTACAACCAAATGTTCGATTAACACTGAGTTGAAACAGAATTAAAGAGCTCATTGCTGTCCTCAGGAAGAGCGTCCTCCATCTCCAGAGGTGGAGTTCGATGATCTAGAGGAGTTTGTCCTGCGGCCGGCGCAAGAAGGAATGACCATAAAATGTAAAGTGACTCGTGATAAACGCGGAATGGACAGAGGATTTTACCCCACATACTACCTCCACCTGGACAATGACAAAAAGGTGCTTTATGAATGACCAGAGAAACTGTTCTGATACAGTGATTGATGTAAAAGTGATTTTTCAGGGATTTTCTTTCTTCTTGTCAGGTTTTTCTCCTGGCTGGACGAAAAAGGAAGAAAAGCACAACCTCAAATTATTTAATCTCTATAGACGCCACAGATCTGTCACGAGGAGGAGACAATTTTATTGGCAAGCTGCGGTAAAAACTCACAATCAGCAAATCTGGAAACCAAACATTCAACACTGTGTAAAAGTCTGAGACCCCCAAGCTGATTGCTAAGAGTATTTTCACCAGGTCTGATTAGAACAGATGTAAATAATCATACATACAATACAAAGTAACATGAATATGTTATTGTGAGAGAAGTAGATCAGATCTTGAGCTCCAGTTTGAAGAACAAAGTTAGGTCCCAGATTTCTCCTGGACGCCCCAGACATTGTCTGAATGTATTCAACTCCTTCAGCAGCAAATCTTGATTTAGTTTAATGAAGTACTGAGCAGTCAAAGCAGGTATTAGATGAGAACTGTAAATAATACTAGGTTGTTTAGAAGCTTGAAAAGGGTTAAATAAACACACTGACGTATGGAAAAGCTCTACTAACTCTATTAATACTGATTAATATTTAATAATAAAGTGTAAAAGCTTTACTTACTATATTAATACTCTTTAATATTTAATAATAATATGTTTACTGAGTAAATAAAAACTTCCTGTCGGGATACAATAGATTTTTTTATATAATAATGTCCCCGAGTCTAAAACTTTTACAGTACTGTATGTACATATAAATACGGCATAGCGTCAATGTAAATATAGTATAGTGTGAATGTGTGCACTACCTATTAGTTAATTTGAAATGAAGTAATGTTTTCAGTGTAATTTAAAATAAAAATCTTTTTCATTTTCTTATTTAGATCAAATCTGATGGGCACTAAGTTTACTGTGTTTGATAATGGTCTGAATCCTGACCGTGCTCTCAGAGACCTCTCAAACGCAAGGCAAGAACTGGCTGCTATCATCTATGTGAGTAAGCTTAAATTAGCTTTTGTTTTAAGTTTCACAACAATGAAAACTGCAGTAAACAAACAGGATGGAGTGTGTCTATTTCCAGGAGACCAACGTGTTGGGCTTTAAGGGGCCAAGAAAGATGACTGTGATAATCCCAGGAATGGATGATGACAGCGAGCGCGTTCCGATTCGTGCTCAAAGTGTGAGCTATACTACAATAACTATGTGACAAATCAAACCTGGATAAATAATCAAACACATAAGTGCAGTTGTTTCTTGAGAGGTGAACAGGCAAGATACAGTTTGGGTATGATGAGCCTACCAGCTCTGTGGCTCCACCAGTATTGACAAACTGTTCTATCCCCACAACTCTGTTCCAGAGATATGTACGACCTACACCACAGAGCACTGAAGCTGTTCTGGAAGCCTGTTGTGGCCTGACACCTAACAAAGACACCTTAAGATTTTTTTTCCTTTAATTTAAAAGAATCAACAGCAGGATTTGAATTTAACCCTAACCCTAACCCTAGGTCAGAATCCAAATAAGGCCTGTATAAATACCTGAACTCTTACTTAAACTGAACTCTACAGGGTCCAGGACTTAAACTGAACCCTACAGAGGCCAGAGCTGTAACACAATTCACTCCTAATCCCTATTTAGTAGGACTTAAACCCTACAGGGTCCAGGAATTAAACTACACCTTGACTGTCCTGGACTTAAACCAGACTGTTTTACAAAAGAATGTTTTTCTCTGATGCTCTGCAGGACAATGATGGGTTATTGATGCGTTACCAGAACAGACAGATGGACAATTTGATTGAGCTCCATAACAAAACTCCTGTCTGGAATGATGACACAGCTTCATACGTCCTTAACTTCTCCGGACGGGTGACTCAGGCATCCATCAAGAACTTCCAGATCGTTCACAGCAAAGATAGTAAATATCTTTTTGGTCATATCTAAACTGAGCTGTGTGATTCTATAGAGACGTATGTGAAGAACTTGGTTTGATTGTAAAGCTGTAATATAAAGATTGTAAAGAGTGAGGTTCTTTTCACTTCAAGAAAACATTATTATTATTATTATTATTATTGTTGTTGTTTTTGTTGCAGATGTGTTCGTTGTTTTAATTATATCATATGTAATATAACTGTTTGAATATTTCCTATAGAAAATAATGCTGTTTTAGAATACCAACACTTAATCACTTTAATTAGTGTCTAAATGGATTAGTGACATTAACTACAGTGTTATAGCCTAAAGTATTAACTGAAGTATTAGTAACAAACGTATTTAACTACAGTATTATGCAAAAATTGACTGAAATGCTTTTAAACAAAGTATTATCTAAAGCATTATTAACTAGAGCATTAACCAAAGTGTTAAATACAATATTAATGAAAACTAAACAATTAACTAAAGCATTACATAATAAACTAAAATGAACTAAAGTATGAACTAAAGTATTATTAGCTGAAGTATTAAGTTTCTGTTAATACTGTAAAGAGTTTATCTTTATATTATTTATATATTTATTTTAACTGTTGCCAACACCTTTAGGCCAGGGATGTCTGGCTTAAAGAATCTAATTGTTTTTATCAAGCCAATATCAGAGAACAAAAGAGATATTAAAAATATGACTTTTTTTTTATTAATTTCCAACACTACTAAAAATAACTCTTATTTCCCATGCAGCAAAACACTTAATCACCACAAAAACATCCACTCACAATAAAATGTCTCTTTCACACAGCACCACACACATTAGCACACGACTTACACATAACAACTTTACAGACTAATATTCCCGGCTCTGTTTCAGCACTCCTTAACAACTCTAAAAGACCTGAGAGAAAAACAGACTTCAAAGTTCAGACAAATAGTTAACCAGGTATTTCAACAGTTTAAGAAGAAAAACACTTTAAACACGAGAGAAAACAGAGTGTACATCATCATCATCATCATCATCGATAAAGAGTCTAATCAGGAAAAGACCTGGCTCAGTCCTCGCGCTGGATGTTTCAGCAGGTGTCCATTCATTCAGCTCACAGGTCTCAGTCATGCACACACAGCGGCTTATGTCCATCTGCTTTCTCGAGAAACGTTCCAGATCCTCCACTTCTCCACCGCACTCACTCTCAGCGCCTCAACCGCGTGGCGCCACATGTCTTGAGTCACGACCCGGAACTCTCTCTTCTCTCGGAAGCCACTCCCCTTTTAAAAGGACAATGACCCGCCCCTTCTTGCTAAAAGTCCTTACAATACTTATAGTGCAGATTTATTTATTAGTCGCTCTAAAAACTCTCAGTAGTATTGTTGTGTGTCAAATTTGCTCCATGTTGTTAACCGTCTATTGTTTATTGTTGTCTGTTGTACTATTTGTTGTCGAGGTTATTTATTTTTAGTGCTGTTTGTTTACAGACAGCTATATCCTGATGCAGTTTGGTCGCGTATCGGAGGACACATTCACTCTGGACTTTAAGTATCCACTGTGTGCAGTCCAGGCGTTCGCCATTGCGCTGTCCAGCTTCGATGGAAAACTGGCCTGTGAATGAAACCAAACATGCACGAAAGAACAAAGAGAAAAGAAACATTAAACAGGAGATAAACACCACAGCCTCCACGTCCAGGGTCCAGCAGTCACTTCTTCACGTTTCTCTCAGATTGTGGGATTGTTTCATGTGGTTTTGTTTCTTTAGTGCCTGATTTTGAACTTAACTTCCCAAGAAGTGTGTGTATGTGTGTGTACACTGATTTGATCAGCAACACAGCAATTTTAATAGTCCACTGTAGATGCTCAGTTTGTCTACTTAGCAATCTAATAAATATCTATTAAATGCAAAAAAGTCTCTTTTCAACTGAATCCAAACTTCACCTCTAACCCAACAATCACCTTTAATTTAGTAACAAACATCCTAAGAGTACCTATAGCATCTATATCTACAGTATCTATATTTTTGTGTTTGTAAAACAGAGATTATGTGTTTTGTGGGTGGCGTTCAACTAGTATCATGTGTAGGAATATAAGATGGCTAGATGGTCTAGATGGCTTCAGACAGTTTTCCCGTCTCTACCTCACTCCGACTGCCCTCAAACTCGGGTCTGAGGTCATTAAGCCGAGCACTCCTGTGCAGTTCCCATCTCTCTTGACCCTCCCCAATGCTACTTGATTAAGGGGCTAGGTACACCAAATTTGATGTACACAGCCCACAAATTTGTTGACTCTAGGAAATACGGCCCTCTGAATAAGTTTTTAAATGTTTTCAAGGTGAAGACTGGGCCTAGTTTACTTTTGAGGACACAAAATATCTGAGTTTGGTAGGTCAAAGGGTCAACGAGGTATAGCCCTGAGATCCAAAGACACTTTGGTGATATTAATCCTTAACACTCCCTAACCCTATTCTACAAGCAGGGAAATAACATAGACACACTTTCAGAGAACACTACAATGCTTATAGTAGCCATGTAAATCTAGCTCAGCAGGGCAACGGGCTAGGCAGACCAATCTTGACAAATTGTATGCGTCCCACCAAGGGCGTAGGAGTGGGTTTGCTAATTGTAAATCAAAGCCCACCCTATCCCTTAAATATTACCTATAAGCTGATTACAATGTAGGTAAGGTAGTAAATCACTGTGTGTTTAGTGGCGTAGAACAACATTTGTGGAATTACAGTAAATTACAAGTAAATAAACAAAATCCAACATTGTCTGTACGTCTGTTTATTATTAGATAAATCCAATTAAAGACCACCTTACTAACTAAACTAGATACTCCACATTACATGGTACTGCTTTCAGAAAACTTTTAAACTATACATGCAATGTCTGGATTATATACATATATAACTAAAAATATATTATTTTCTTTGGAGTATAATGCTGAAATGAAATAATAAATAAATGTATGTTAAGGTTTCCTGACTAGACAAGACTAACATTAATGTTAGACAGTAAGGCTGTGTCCCTAACAGCACCCTCTGGAACATTACATACTGCACTACACTTCTAATGCTGGTGTCCTTTTACTTATTTATTTATTTATTTATTTATTATATTTTATTCTTTTACGTATTAAGTGTAATAGCAGTCTGCAGTTTGGGGGTGTGGCCAGAGATTAATGTAACATTACGTTTCAGAATGCTTTCTGACTAAAGTTAATATAAACATTAGCTAACCCAAACCCTGCTAGTCTGTTACCATAACAACACATTATACTAAAGCTGTGTTACTGCAATATATATGGTCATCATTGCTATTCATTGCTCTCATCACTGACCTCGCGTTTAAAGCTACCTGATGGTCCAGTGAGGCGAGAGCTTGGGTCAGCCGCTGACTGCAGGATATTTCTGAACTTTCAGAATTTTCATATTAGCAATATATGTGTACCCCCCCAATGTCAAACCCGCTCCTATGCCTTAGGTATAAAGTGGTAATTCAGTGACTCACTATCACCTCTTCAGGTACAAAGTGGTATAATGAGACAGGATGGGCCGGGGCTAGCTGGTTAGTATGCTAACTTCACTAGATATCTCTATAATGTTATACACAGACACCTTTAAAAAATAGTGTGTCTGTAAAGCAATGTAGATTTCTTTTGTTTTATATTTTAACTACAATGTGTTCCTTTTATGTAAAAAGACATCACTGGTCATTTATTTGTGGCTGTTTAGAAAGAGGGTTATTGTTTTAATGCGCTGCTTGCAGAAACACAACAGCAAACTGACTAGCAATACGTTTCTAAACTCACTGCAGCATGAAAGGGATTATGTTCCTGACAGCAATCAAAAATAGTAAAATGACTCACACAAACAAGAAGACGGTTAAATGTTACCAGTGCAGCACATTTAGTCCCAGAGAAGAGAACTTAATTAAATCTGACAGCAGACATCTTTAAAAACAGGCTAATTACTCTGGACTGAAGACTTTAACTTATTTCTGGTGTGGTCGCGCAATCAGGACGCGCAGCTGATTCAGTTTAAACGAGCAGAGCGCGACAGAGGGCGCGAGCAGCGGAGGCGGGAAGTGAGTGTCTGAGGTGAAAGAAGCGAACTCGCTGTTTGAAGCTCTGAAAGTCTTTAAACTCCGAACACGCGCCTGAGAAGAGAGTCCAGCAGCTCCGGCTCGGTGGGCCGTTTCTCCGGGAGGCTGGACAGACAGAACCGGCTCTAAACACGGCGGTACCGGACTGTGTGAGGCGGACTGAGGAGAGTTGGAGGCTTCGTCAGTGAGTCCAGTCGAGGACGCTCCGCGTTACTGTAAGTCAGAGCTGAGAGTCAGACTCGCTCTAGTTGAACTGCTGGAACTCTTTCTGTGTGTTGAGTCAGTAACGCGCTGAAGTTGAGCTGAATGTGGTTCCGAGCAGACCGGACTGAGTTTGTGCTGAAAGCTAACAGCTCAGGGATTTAGTGCACGCGGACAGAGAGAGCAGTGAATCGGTTCTGGACTCGTTCTTTGTGTTCTGAGGTAGAACTCCTCACAGAGCGGGTTCTGCTGGAGGACTCTCTTTTAGAGGACAGGAGGAAATCAGGTTTTGGCTACTGAAATAAAATTCTAATTAAAATAAATATATATGCTGGTATGAAGTTTCCTAAAGTGTTTTATTCAGTTTTCCTTAACAGTCTTACTGAGAGCAGGAAAAAGTTTAGGTCACCAGATTTCTGGGTATCATTATATCCTTTTTACCTTAGTGTAGTGGGTTATTTCTTCCAGATAAAATTAAAGGGTGTTGGTAACTGTACAGATTTGTTTAGGGGTGTCTAAAGATGTAGCCACAGAGATTAGCTTTGATATTCTTGACTTTTTACATTAATCACATCAGTGTTTCTTAATGTGTGTCTCCTTAAATTTTCTGAATGTTACCTTTTCTTGATCAATATGCCAACATTTTCTGACTACACAGTTGGTATTGTTGCTATAGTGATGGAAACCTGAAGTAAGTCTTTTTTTTTTTTTTTTTTTTGATTTGTGAGTTGGCTAAAGTTCTCTCTGCAGTTCAGATTCTTTTAGGTGTTTATTTTAATGTTAACTTAAATGTAGTCTGAGAAATTCTGAAGAAATGTGATGGATGTTAAATCTCAGCACTGCTGATTCGGTCTCAACCGCCATGGAAATTCACCATCTTCCCCTGTAGGTGCTTTTTTTCACTGCTGGCCAGTCAGACTGTTTTCTATGTGGTGCACTCTTTTGAAGATTTTTTGTTTCATCTCTTATTTCAGCACATACAGAGTCAGTAGTTTTCTTCAGGCCTTTGACATTCAGAGTGTTGAGCATTTGATCTGGTGTTGATGAGATGGAAGCTTGAAGATGTCTTCTGTGCCATCAGAGACTAATTCAGATTTATCTGTCACTGGGAGTGAGAAACTTTTCTTGTGAGAGCTGTCAGTTCACTAGTTTAGGCTGGATGTGTGTTTTTTTTTTTTTTTTGCGCGCTTTAACACTGAACACATTATTGCCAGCGTGTGATTTTAAGACATTTGAGAAGTATTTAGTGAACTCTCTGCTGAGCTAAAAAAAAATGTGTTTAACTGTTCAATTCGTACAATGTTCTCTGCTTTGCAATTAGATTGTAGAAATGCAAATGCTGGTAATGTCACACACAAATCAAATATTAAATTAATTGTAAACAGGTTGTTTAGTTGTTGCACCCCCAGCGTTGTGTAACCATTAGTACATCTGAGGGAAATGTCAGCGCATTGGTATACAACCTGATCGCCATTACATTGCAATGTGCTGATGTGGCATCAACGTTGTGCTGTGTGAGGGTTTTAGATTAGATCTTAATCAAGTATTCTGAGCTCTTTGGTCGTGGTCAGAATCTAGTGATCTAGTAAGAAACTTCTGGTGTCCAGGGCTTGTGCCTTGAGTCCGTTATGTCAGTTTAACAGGCTGGACATTGGGTCAGTGGAAGAGCCACGCTTAATATTTACTGTGTTTGTGACACCATGCTTACCAGCCATGAAGCTTCTATGGAGCCTAACTAGTTAAAAAGTGCTCAGTGTGGAGTTCAGCACCACATTTCCTTTGTCAGGTTCCACACGAGCAGATCAACAGATCTCCTGCTGCAGTCTGTGTCCACCGTAGCCTAGGAGCTGTTTGTGTTTATCTGAGTCAGATCAAAAGGGGGAAGGTCACTTTAGGCTGGTTCTCATATTTTTTAATATGATTCAAAATTGATAGCAGTGTCCAAAACAACTCCAAAACTGTGGTATGATTCTGAGTTGGTCAATAATAATGTAAAAGTTTATGTTCAAAAACAAGTTGGTTCATATTAAAAAAAATGTGATGTTAGCAGTGTGCCACTGTCCAAAAACATGTGGTGGGTTTTACTCAGGTTCAACATTGTGATATGATGCCAAAGACAAGGTGTGTTTAAATGAGATCATATATTGTGCTGTGATTGTCCAAAACATAATGTGGTCTGTAGCACTGATTTGTATTTTCTGCTTGTAAGTGGGCTTTAAGTTTTAATTTATTTTGGATTGCACTTTTAGTAACAAGGTTTCTTTCTGGACCTGGAATAAATTGCAATTACTAGCTTCAGGTTTGGTTTTAGATTAGCCCGAGTTGTGGATTGCGGTATTGGCCCTTCTAGCCACTAGGTAGATATATTGAGCAGGTATCCTCTTCTGTTAGCCTGTAGTGACTATATGTAAACTTTTTGTCCCACTCATTGTCAACGTGGACACAGTTTCCTTCAACATTGGCTAAATATCTTCTCCCTTTCTTTCTACTTTTCATCTCTGACATGGGTTTTTTAATAGCTATTCTCTTAGTTATTCTCTATAGTCAGAAGACCCTGTCTGGATCACAGCAAGTGCATTGTCAATAATCCCATCCATTCCTAATGATTGTTACATCCTTAGATGAGGATGGATTTCCCCTTTTCAGAGACAGTCCGGGCGGGGTGGCGGCACAGGTTGGCTTTTGTCTAAAAAGTGATGCTTCACTCCTCATTTTCTCTATTGTAGATTTGAACAGCGCAGATCCTCTCCTCCACTGACTATCCCAATAACCCCTTCACTGATCAGAGCCTCACTTTTCACACTTCCCTCACTGCTCTTCCTGTCACCCTTTCTTGTTATAACCTGCACTTATTCCCTCCCTTGTTTCTTGCTTCAACTGTCAGTTACCCTTCCCTAATCTGATTTTTTTTTTTTTTGAAGAAGCTAAGACATCAGCAGCTAGTGTCCATATATGTATTTTTTTTCCCCTATCAATAATTTTAAATGTGCAGTTTATAATCAGCTGTCTTTTTTTTAACTCCACCATCTGCTTCAGGAACCCAACCAGTCTGACTTGAAGCACACTCAATACAAACTGCTGTCAAAGCCGTGACTGGGAAGCTCCCGGCAGGAAGACCAAACTGTCATTAGTCCTGATTTCTTCTTGAACTCTCTTCGGTCATCGGCACAGTGAGTCACTAGATCCTGCTGTCTTCCTTGCTGACCTTGAAATCACTGGCTCTGCATGGAAGTGGTTTGTCCTATCTAGAGGAGTGCACTTGCCAGGTAACATGGGAAGTGTCCACATCTGCAGACTCTAGCTGGTGTGCTGCCTCTTCTCTTCACTCTGCACTTGTTCTTTTGGTGATGTAATTATCTATCATGCCTTCTCTTACCACTGTTTTACTGATGACACTGAACGAATGTGTTCCTTCCCCCTATCTGATATTCACCACAATCATGCAATCTCATTTGAGTATCCATAGGTTGATCTGCCTGAAGGTGCAAAAGCCTACATGTTGTTCTCAGTCCATGTTGTGATCCTAACTGGGTAATACAGAGGTTTCCACTGACATCTGATGAGTTCCACCTTTTCCCTCTCAGGAAGCTACCTGGGTCCAGTCTCTTCATTTTAGGGCTTGATTACTGCAACTTGTTCCTGGCTGGGCCAGCAGAGGGTTGAGCATGAGGGTAGTTTTGACTTGTACTGAATAGAATTATTATTTTTTTGACTGAAAAGAAAATACTTTTAATAATTTGAGTGTCTGCTGAAAACATACATTTTAAAGTTTAGCTTCAGTGTAAAAGTGACATGATTGGTATGAAGGCAGTCCTAAATTGTGATGTGATTCCAAAATAAGTATGAAAGGTTTAAATGAGACTGAAGATTTTGTTGATTTAAAAAAAACAGCCAATAATGTTTGTGTCTGAAGACATGATATATAATGGGTTTGATTGAAGTCCAAAACTATAACATTGATCTAAAGACATGACACAGTGGGTTCAAAGATTATCTTCGATACTTGTGATATTTAAAAAAACAGTTTAAATAAGGTTCAAAATCTATGACTCAAATCATAGGTTTGGAGGGTGAAAGTTGTGTCCATAGTTGAGTCAAAGAAATATATTTGAAAGAGGTGTAAAATTCTGATATGATTCCAAAAGTATTATATAATGGGTATATTAAGGTCCTGAATTGTGGTGTGATTCAAAGAAAACTTTGCGTTTGAATATGGTCCTAGTAAAATGTCAAAGGTGACAATGGGATTTAATAAGGTTTAAAAATTGTGATTATTTTAAAAAACAAGGTGTAATGGTTTTGAATGAAGTTGGAGGGAAGGTGTAAATAAGGTCCAAAGTTGATAAAAAAAAAAAAACCCACCAGTGTGTTTGTATAAGGTCTGAAATGTGATTTAACACAATCCAAAAATGATTTGAGATCCACAAAATAATTTAATGTATTTGAATAAGGTCCAAAATTGCTACAATAAAAACATGGTATATGGGTTTCAATATCAAATTGTGAAATAAATCTGAAGAATTTATTACTTTTGAGGGAGATCAATAATTGTGGTAATTTCAAGAAAAATGTAACACGGACATAATTATCCAAAAGACATGATAAAATGGGATATAATGGGTTAATGTGAACTGTGATGGTGTGCCAAAGTTTGAATGAGCTGAAAGTGTCAGTCTAAAGACAGTGTTTAAAGGTTAATAGTATGATGCAAATCCAAATTTTGGGTTTTCAATCGGGTTTTAGGCCACTGCACAGAGACAGCTTTAGTTAAGATAACAAATTATCATCTTGCCTCTGATCAGAGCCACGTATCTCTACTGGTGTTACTCGATCTAAGTGCAGCTTTTGACACTATAGATCATGCTATTCTTTTGGACAGATTAGAAAATATGGTTGGAATCACAGGAACAGCATTATCCTGGTTCACATCTTGCCTTAGTGATCGCTTCCAGTTTGTAAAGATAAACAATGTATCATCTAATTATACAAGAGTGAAATATGGAGTTCCACAACGTTCTGTTTTAGGTCCTCTACTATTTATATTATATATGCTACCATTAGGCTCAGTTATAAATAGACATGGAATTAGTTTCCACTGTTATGCCGATGATACACAACTGTACGTATCAGCCAAACCAGATGATAAATCCAGATTAAATAAGAGAGAAGATTGTGTGAGAGATATTAGACTTTGGATGCTACAGAACTTCCTTCTTTTAAACCCAGATAAAACGGAAGTTCTCCTCCTCGGCCCAAAGGCTGCTCGGACTAAATGTTCAGATTTAATGTTAAATCTTGCTGACTTCTGTAGTTCCTGGTTCAGTAGCCAAAAATCTTGGTGTAACAATTGACTCAGATCTGACATTTAATCAACACAGGTAATGTTACAAGAACAGCGTTTCTTCACCTGCGAAACATTTCAAAGTTAAGAAATGCGTTATCTGTGTCTGATGCTATAAAGCTGATACATGCCTTTATAACCTCAAGGCTAGATTATTGTAATGCATTGTCAGGATGCTCCAGCAGGAACCTGAATAAACTACAGTTAGTTCAGAACGCTGCAGCTAGAGTACTAACTAAAACCAGAACCTTCCATCATCAGTCCAGTTTTATCAGCTACACTGGCTTCCTGTCAAATTCCGTATCGACTATAAAATTCTATTACTGACGTATAAAGCCCTGCACGGTCTCACACCGGAGTACCTGCAAGATCTAATTTCCTATTATGAACCGCCACGTTCACTCAGATCACAGGATGCTGGTTTTCTATTAGTTCCTAAAATTCAGAAAACTACAATGGGGGGGGGGGGGTTAGCCCCCAAACTGTGGAATATTCTTCCAGTTAATGTTCGGGACTCTGACACAGTCTCAGTATTTAAGTCCAGACTTAAAACGTACTTGTTCAGTTTAGCTTTTGGAGACCGAGCTATGCTTCTCATCCACTGTATTACTCCAAACCTGAACTAATTTCTGTCAGGGCCTCCTTGTCAGCTGGCACCAACCAGCTTTCCTCTCCATTTGTGCGATTTGCTCCACCTTGACTGCATCACTGTAGCACCTGTACAGCCTCTAAAGCTTTTACCTTTAGACTCAGCTTTAGTTTTTAAACTGTAAATACTGTTCGACCAGAGGAGGATGGGTCTCCCCTTGTGAGTCTGGTTCCTCCCAAGGTTTCTTCCTCCAGTTGAGGGAGTTGTTGCCTCTGGCTTGCTCACAAGTGATAAAGTATGATTTCATGTTTTTCATGCTTTAAAATTCCTGTAAAGCTGCTTTGTGACAACATTGTTGTAAAAAGTGCTATACAAATTGACTTGACTTGAAGAAGCTCGGACATTAGCAGCTACCAACTGGTATCCTTTTTAAAAACCCTATTAAAACCTTTTTCAAAGTATAGTCTATAAATCAGTTGTCTCTTCTCTTCATCTAGAACCTGCCATAGAACCCCAACCAGTCTGGCTTCAAACCAACGCTCTCAACAGAAACTGCCCCATAACAGTGACTGAGAAGCTCTAGGTAGCCAATCATCAGTTCTGATTGTTAATCCCTCTGCAGTTCAAAAAAACTCTTATCGGTCCTTGGAAACACTGGATCTCTGCAACTGGAGGAGCACTCTTTCCAGGTAACATGGGTGGGGATCTACATTTTTGCTCTATGCAGTCTCAGCACCGGAGTCTGAAGGCTCTACATCTAGGGTTAGGGTTAGACTCTACACCTTTCTTGGTGGGGTAAGTATCTCATAAAGATCCTTCTTACACTGATGACACCTGACTGTTTTTTCTTCCCAACTTTTGTTGCTCAGTTTCACTGGTGCATATTCGCAGGTCTGATATTTGTGAAAAGATGTCAGACAACTTATCACCTGAAGTTCAGTATGAGTGAGTCGGAGTGGCTGTTAGTTCCTTGGACTACAGGTCCTTTGCCATCCTATTTTAGAAACCCTATGATTGTCCTGTCTGAAGATGCAAATATCTTCTGGATGACCAGTTATTGTTCTCAGTTAATATTGTGAGCCTAGCTCGGTCATACAGTTATCCATTCTGCACCATCTGATGGATTTGATCCTTTCAAAATTTGAATATTGCAACTTGTTCTTGGCTTGTCTTCTGCAACTGATCTAGAATACAGCAGCATGGCTTGTCTTGAATCTTACCAAGTTCACTCATGTCACCCACATTGCTGTGTTTCCTTTGTTGGATACCTGTAGCTAGACCAGCCACGTTCTGCTTTTATAGCTATGGTCAAAAGTTTACACTTGAATCACAGCTTGGCTAGACCTGCCGTCCTTCAAGACACATGGAATACAAGCATCGAGACTTTTCGCTGTCCTGGCACCCAAGTGGTGGATTTACTGTCCAAACAGCACTTTCTCACAATCTCTAAAAAGGATTCATTGAAATAAACTCTAGGTAGGAGTACTGCCTGGACATTGCACTTATCCTATATTTAATCATGTATTTGTTTGTCTAGGTATTAGCTTTAATCCTTTTTTCTGACTGTGTTTGAGTAGTTTGGACTTGAACCATTCCTACTACCTAGACATGTGTTCTTTAACTATACACGAAGCCTTAAAGTAAGTTGCTCTGGGTGAAATTAAAATGCCACAATTGCAAATGTAATTGGAAGTTTAATTTAAATGAAACACAATGGGTTTAAAGATGACTAAGTCTGAGGTGATTCTACAAACAAAATGGGGGTCCAAAGACACATGTTTAAAGGAGGTATACAATCGTAATGGTTTCAGAAATATGGCATAATGGGTTTGAACATGAGCCAAAAGATATGTATTTGACTTTTTTTTTATTGAAATGTCTTCTAAACTATCATGTAATGTAAATGTTTAAATTCACATGTATAAAGACATTTATGCTCAACATATGGACAGCAGCACTGTAAAATGTCAACTTGGACATTTAAGTCCAAAACATGATTCGAAGGGTTTGATTGAGGTCTGAAAGTAAAAAGAACATGATATAATAAATTGAATGGGTTTGAAGGAAGTCCTATATTGTGGTATGAGTCTAAAAACATGATTGAGTTTAAATGAGGTCCATAATTTTGATATGATTACAAAAACATATCACTTCCACCAAACATATGATTCCAAGAAAAAATGTTTGAATGGGATTTAACACATTTGTATATGTACTGAAATGGTGCTAATGGTGTGCTGAAGTCCAGAAGCATTGAGATTTGAGTCTAAAGACATTTTGAAAGCAATCCAATATGAGTCCAAGTACATAATGGGTTTGAAGACAAAGTTTGAGTACAAATACATAGTGTATATAGTTTGAAGAAGGCCAAATTTGTGATGTGATTTCAAGAAACTGTTACAATGGATTTGAGTACAACCAAAAAGGAAAAAACTGAAATGATTTGAGTTGGGTAAAATAGGTTTAAATATGGACCAAATTGATGTTTGTAGTGTGCTGAAGTCCAGAAACATGATTGAATGAGGTGCAGTGTTGTGGTGATTAAAAAGATGACTTCAAATATTTATGTAATGGGATTTAAAATTGTGATGTTCCAACATATGTTGGTCAGTAAACCTGTAAAAATTCAGCTTTTGTATAAAATCCAGAGAGTTGATCCTATGGGCTTGAATGAGGTCCAAAAACATGATGTGATGGGTTTGAATGAGGTCTACAATAGTAAAGCAATGCAAGTCCAAGATTGTGATGTTCCAACATGTTGTTCCGTAGCCCTGTAAACATTCAGCTGACTGTGTGTTTTCCCAAAAACGTGATTATAATGGGTTTGAATGAAGCAAAGAAGAAAAAGGAAACTGCATATAATGGGTTTGATTAAAGTACAAAATAGTGATGCAAGTCTCAAAACATCAAGCAATCGTTAAATCAACCTTTATTTAATCTCGGAAATACATTGAGGGTCGACCCTCATTTTTAATGCAGCCGAGCATTTACATTTTAAGGGATTGAGTGCAAAATGAGCAATATTAAATAAAATACAAATTTTAAATAACATTTAATGTAGAGGCATTAAATATAATATAAAACATACATACAAGAAGTTGAAATACTAATAAAAAAAATATACTCTTTAAAACAATCATGATGATAAATAGATGATGATGATAAAATTATAAATAAGTCATGGGTTTGAATGAGGTCTGAAGTTGAAGTGTGATTCCAAAAATGATACATTTGTGTGGTTTGATGTATTTTGTTTGGTTTCAATTGTCTAAAAAAAGTTTCAAGGTTCTAAAATTGTGATACGATTCCCAGGGCATGATATGGTCATCAGGAGCATTGTAAATGTTTTGCTTAAATGTGGAATTTGGTTCAAAAAGATATGATTCCGAAAATATATATTTTTCAAGATGGAGTCCAGAGTTGTAATAAATCCAAAAAGCATGATCTAAGAGGATTGAATGAGGTTCAAGGTTGTGATGTGATTTTGAAAACAGTGTTTTATTGAGGTCTGAAATGGATGATCCTAAGAACATATGGTGCTCAGAAATACTGTTAGTATTCAGTTTAAAGGTGCACATCCAAAAACACATGAGGTGCAAAATTTAGATTTTTAGGTTCTTTAGATTTATAGTTTTTTTTTTTTTTTTTTTTTTTTTTTTTTGACTTGATCTATACTTTTCTGTTTCAATTTTTATGGGATTTTTTTTTTCTTATTTTACCATTATTTTGCATTAATATTATTTCTTTCACTATTTTAGTTATTACCCTGTTTTTCAGTTTGTCTTGTTTTTATTCTTAACTCATTATTTTTAAATTAAAATCTTACTTTTGGTCCTGTTTAGCAATTTATTTATTCTCTTACTGTTGCCATCTTTTGATTCATCATGGTCTTCTTATCACCGTTGTTGCTTTTCTAAAGTTCCTATATTAAAGTTAATTTTACATACACACGTGTGTGTGTGTGTGTGTGTGTGTAGAGATAAATCGATCTAGGTTTTATTTATTTTATTTTTTTCTCTCAATCCTTTTGTGAAATTGTAATGCTTGGCTACATTGAAAATGAGGGTCTCCCTCAATGTACTTCCGAGTGAAAATAAATGTTGATTGCTTGATATAAGGTCCAAAATGTATGATTAAAAAAAATAATAATAATAATAATGGTTTGAACAGTTTACATGATTGAGGTCCAAAAATGTGGTATTTTAATGTTTGTCAGCAGCTCTCTAGATGTTTATCTTAAATATATTGTTACAAAACCATGATCTAATGGGTTTAAAGGAGGTCCAAAATTGAAATTTCAAAAGCATGTTATGTTGGTCAGCAAGTCTGTCAATGTTAAGCTTAAATATATAAGACCAGAAGCTGTGCTTTTGAACAAGGTTTGAACTTGTGCCATAACTCTGTGTTTCACTCATGTTTAAAGTAGGACTGAAATGTGTTGAAATATTATAGGCTTGAGCATGATCCGAAATTGTGATATGATTCCAAATACATGGCATAATGGCTTCACACACAGTATAAAGACATAATGATAAAATGCACATAATGGGCTATAATGTTTCAACATGAACCAAAATGATAATTGTGGGCCGACCTCCAAAAACGTGATTGAGTAATATGGTTGAAAGGAGATCCAAAATAATGAGTGTCATAAGGGTTGAATGGGTTCTAAAGTTGTGATAGAAATCGAAAAGGAACATCCAAAAATTAGTAAACAGCAGTACTGTAAAAGCTCATATTAAGTTTGCATGTGCGTAACCTCAACCTGTTTCCTCCAACACAGAGCAGACAACATTCAAGACAAGTGAATTCAAACAGATATATTCCTATGCTGGATATGCAGTAACGCTTTCACTGCTCAGATTATCATTTTCTTTTGCACTCTTCATTGCTGCTCTACAAGTGCTTATCTCCATGTTCTTCCTTCACTCAGTATAACTTGCATTTATTTTCTCTCAGATCTGGCTTCAAATGTCCTTTCTAACCTTGTCTCTTATTTTATTTTTTTTTTTTTGGTTCCAATCCAGAAGAAACTCATGCTGGACAGCTCAGACAGCAGCAGCTACTGCCTGGTATCACGCTTTCCTAAAATAACTTTTTGAATATTCAGTCAATAATTAATCCTTTTATAGCAGCTGCAGGCTGCAAGATCTGTCAATCGATCAACGGTTATTGTTCTAAACTAATAAGATCCTCCTGTCTGTATCTCATTTGTTTATGTCCTAGCTGGAGGATCTAACCCATGCAGACTCTATACCAGTGTATGTCAATGCCCTGTGCTGCTCTTCTCTTTTCACTCTACACTGAAATGGTCAGCCGAACACAGTGCTTGCTGGTAAGTTAAGTTTTTATTTCCTTTGATTCTGTCTGTTTGTTGCATAGCTATGTTTCTGGATCTAGAGCATATCATGATTGTTAGTTTCAGCTTTGGTTTCAGGTTGCCCTAAGGTGTGACTTGTGGGGGGTGGCCTTACTAGACACTAGTCAGATATTCTGGATGTATTCTTTACTAGCAGTCTATAGTAACTACATGTACTCAAAATTTTATTATCGCAGATGGAAACCTTAAATGTCCACTACATATATTTTCATTTATATTCTTGTATATTTTCAGTTGTTACATTTTTACTTCCAACAGTTGAAACAGTTGCTTCCAAGAGCTTTTATACCTTCCTACCCTTGGGAAGCACAATAGGAAAAATAAAACACATGATGCAGTGTGTCTGAAATTGTGATATGATTCCAAAATCAGCATATAATGGGTTTGACTAAGGTCAATGATTGTGGTATGAATGCATCAATAAACATACAATTTTGCTTTAACAGTATTGCTGCCATCTATGTAATGTTAAGTTCAGAAATGTAATGCAACGTGTTTACAAAAAAAATTGTAATATGAGCATTATGACTGTTCAGGTGCAAGATATAGTTGGAAGATGAAAGGTGGTTGAAATATGTGCCAAAAATGATAGTGTGCAAAAATCCAAAAACAATTGTTTTAATGAGGTGCAAAATTGTGATTCTAAAAAACTTTGTGGTCAGAAACATTGTAAAACGTCTTGGAATGTGCAAGTGTCCAAAAACATGTATTTATGGTTTTAAATAGTTTAGATTTTGTGATGTGGTTCCATAAACAAGTGTTTCAAATGAGCTCCAAA